>JAJAGP010000362.1:0-400000 GCA_025084515.1 Ancistrus triradiatus | reverse complement strand
GATCTCAATTACTTTCTTTCTCAATTGTTCCTGAATTTCTTTGGAACTCGGCATGATGTGTAGCTTTTAAGGATCTTTTGGTGTACTTCACTTTGTCAGACAGGTCATATTTAAGTGATGTCCTGACTGAGAACAGGTGTGGCAATAATCAGGCCTGGGTGTGGCTAGAGACAGTGAACTCAGGTGTGATAAACCATAGTTACGTTTTAACAAGTGGTGGCAATCACTTTTTCACACAGGTCCATGTCGGTTTGAATTATTTTTCTCCCTTAACAATAAACAAATAAATTTAAAAGCTGCATTTTGTGTTTACTTGTGTTGTCTTTGACTAATATTTAAATTGGTTTGATGTTCTGAAACACTTAAGTGTGACAAACATGCAAAAAATAGGAAATCAGGAAGGGGGCAAACACTTTTTCACACCATTGTAACTGATTATTAAGGTGACTATCAAAAAGGCAGATCACTGTTTCTCAGAAGACCGGGTGCTGAGTGTTGCCTGGAATCACACGTGAAATTGAGCACAACCTATTATTTATCTGTAGGGCTTTGCTGCTATCTCTGTTTACAGTGTAAACTCAAGACTTGATCTTACTTGCTCCTGGACTTAATCTTCTCATTTAAGAAAGCTGAATGTGACTGAGTTTTTTTTCACAGTTATACCAAACTTTTTAATGATAAGGCTTGTTGTGGCTCCAGCATCTATCACCAAAGAACACAGGCTGTAGGCATTAGTGGTTGCCCGATATGGGTTTTTTAATAACCAATGCCAACGCCGATATTTAGAGAGCAGGGTGACCAATGGCCGACTTATACTGCCAATATCACAATTTTGATATAATAATAACAACACTAATAACAATAAATGAGACACCAAATTGCTGAACTTAAATGAACACTTACTTGAGCTATGAATGCACTGTCTCTGTTTGTCTTTTTTATAAAGAAAAAAATTATTGTTTTATGGCTCTTAACTACAATATTTATTATCAGATAACAGTATCACATTCTTTCTGGGAAAAAATAAGGGTAAATAAATACCTGTAACAACAAAATAAAAGCAATGATAGAGTACTGTACATGGTAGCATCGTCTTTTTTGTTTTTAATCCCAGTTCTAGTTAAAGCAGTAAGTTGTAATGTTGGAAACGGTTTTTATCTTCTAATATATGGCCACACTCTCACTGAATGCTCTCTCAGCATCTCTTTGTTATTAGTCACTCTGTAGACCCTCTTTATGAGCTGCAAGTTCTAATGCAGTGCATTTTCCCCACTATTTTTGAAAATCGGCCTCACAAGTGCAGATATCGGCCGATGCTGATTACTTCAAGATGGCATTAATCGATGGCATGACTCATAAGCATGCCCTGGACGGGACACAGTGTGCATCAACTGCTGTTGCAGCGCCAGGGAATATTATTTTTGACTAACCTCCCCTTCTTCAAACACAGCTAATTATGATTGTATGTGACACCCAACCCAGTCATGAGGCACTGGCCTGGGTTCCTGCGCTGGTGAGTTAGCGTGTTAGACCACCGTCCACCAGAGTTACAAAAATAAAGTCTACTAAATTCCACCAAAACAGCACAGAATTTTATAATCTCGCCTCTGTACCACTTTCTTTTTAGGTACACCTATACAACTGCTCATTAAAGCAAAATATCTAGGCATTTAAATTTACATTTATGCAATCCAGCAGACACCATTATCCAGAGCGACTTACAGTCAAAGCAACTGTGGGTTAAGGGGCTTGCTCAAGAACCCAACAGTGGCAGCTTTGAACCTGGACCTTCTGGTCCATATGCCAGTACCTTAACCACTAGGCTACCACAGTCACAGTGACTTTGAAAGTGGCATGGGCTGGTCTGAGTATTTCAGAAAATACTGATCTACTGGGATTTATGCACAGCTTTCTTTTGGGTTTACAGAGAATGCTTCAAAAAAGAGAAAATATCCAGTGAATGGAAGTTCTCCATCAAAATTTCAGAGAAAGGTTTCTAGCACTTTGTTGAATCTATGCCACAAAGAACCCGGTACTGTTTCTTACATTTCCTTTGACTTTTAGTTCATTGCAGACAGTTATGAACCCAAGATATTTCATGTTTTTTCTGGTCAATTCCATTTCATTTATTGCATTTTGGTTGAAATCACATCATTATTAAATTTTTTACCTCACTACTAGCCCTAAATTGTCCCTGTACCAACCTCTTTTGGAATGTGTTGCAGGCCTGAAATGCAGGAATGGATGTTTGAAGCTGATAAAAAAAAACATGAAATATCTTGGGTTCAAACTTGTCTGCAATGAAATAAAAGTCAAAGGAAAGGATTTTTTATTTGCATTTTCCATACCTTCCCAACTTTGGGCTTGTATTATATTCCAAAGGGGTTTTTCCCTTTCAACTTCCAGTCTCTAGATTAGGTTTTAGTAATTTATGTGATGTAAGAAAAACGATTGGCCGATTAATTGGCCGGCTGATTAATCGTGCCAAGTAATGCCATACTGAGATAATCAGCATTGGACAATACCAGTGCTCACGAGGGCAATATTCAGAAGTAGTTGAGAAAATGCAGAGAAACTTTGCGACCTGCATTCCAACTTACAGCTCGCAAACTCCGGCTACTGAGTGAATAAAAACAAAGAGAACATTCATTGAGGATTTCCATTTAAAAGAAGATGAAAACAGCATTACTGCTGCTCTTAACTGGGACTGGGATTAAAAACAAAAAGATGCTGCTACCATTTGCACTACTCTAACATTGTTTATTTATTGCAAGTACTTATCGTATTTTCCGAGCTATAAAGCGCTATATCAAAGGTTATAAGGCGCGATATCAATGATGGGCTGCTAACGGGTATATTTTCATACATAAAGCGCACCGGGTTATAAGGCGCATTAAATGAAACAAAACTCTTAAGTTCCGTCGGAAGCTCAGTTTGGTCTTTACCTGGCGCAGGGCGTCTTCTTGCTTCCTCCACTTCCGTACCATTGATTCGTTAATGTTGAATTCTCTCGCAGCTGCTCTATGTCCATGTTGTACTCTGATAGCGTTGAGTTTGAAATCCGCTTCGAAAATGAATGAATGAATGCACGTAGCCTAATGCTGAAGCACATACCGTATTACTCCGCGATGCTGCGCACTACGGTGGCCGTGAGCTTCGTAACTTACTAAAGCCGTGCTAAAACATTTTGACAGATTTATGAGCGCCGTGTACCATCTACAATCGGTTCTAGGTCAGAAAGCACAACCAGAATTCATTCATACATTAGGCACACCGCATTTTAAGGCGCACTGTCGATTTTTTAGAAAATTATAGGATTTTAAGTGCGCCTTATGGTCCGAAAAATACGGTACACATTTTTGGGGTTTTTTCCCCAGAAACAAGAAAATGCTGTTACCTGGTAATAAATGTTGTTGTTTAGTGCAGTAAAACATTTTATTGCACTAAACAAAGACAGATCATTTATAGCTCAAATATGTTCATTTAAGTTCCGAAATTCTGTGTCTCATTTATAAACGTTAGTTTTATAAGTTGCAGAAAAAAAACGTGATATTGGAATTACATCTCGGTCATCAGCCACCCTGCTCTCTAAATATCGGCATCGGCAACAGCCATTAGAAAACCCATATCGGTCGACCACTAGTAAGAAGTTTCAAATTTTCTCCAGTGCAGTTTTTTCAAGCAAGTCTCTGAGGTTGCCTTCAGAGTGGTAGTCTTTCCGTCTGTCATTCAGTCCAGGACAGTCTTTTTCTGGCTGATATGACAGACCCAAGCGGCCATTTGTACATGAGATATTTGCCTCAGTCATGCATGAAGACAGAGAACAGATCTTGTGCAGGTGTACCCTCTGGAGATTGGCCCTTACCAAATTTACTCTGTGCTGGCAGAGCCTGGTCAGCGTTGCATAATAGCCTTGGCAAATATGTCAAGATAGCCAAGTTCAGCACATTATGACTTATTTCCACTTGTTTGCTGACCTTAAATAGACTCAAGGAAAGTTCCCAGTACATAGGACTTATTTCCAATCGAAATAACATTGCATTAGGACAACTTGCCATGGTTTAGATCTGTGAACGAAGTAGGCTGGTAGAGACTCCGACCTTTGAGACCTTAGTCTGAAAGCACCTCCATTATCATGGGGAAAACTGGCAGCCCTTCAACAACTATGAAGTAATATGTTTAATTAATACTGTCATTTGTTATCTTGACAGTGACAAGAGGCAGAATCTAAACTGACGTTAACCCCGGCACACAAAAAACAAAACCAGTTTTCAATCAAACGCGCCCTCAGCCTACTGCTAGTCAGAACAAAATATTTATTAACATATCTCTCATTGGTTCTGATGACATACAAATGCACAGACTGCCATATTTCCACTGATGTTCTTTGCGCACGCGTGTCCTGCTGAGTAATGCAACCCAGGTGTTCATATCAGTCAACACAGACATTGTTTTACATCCTGTAAACATCACGCATGTGACATTTCGCATAGCTTGGCAACAGAATCTTGTACAACATCAGCTTATTTATTTTGAGGAGTCAGTATCTGATCACTATCAAGTACCACCCACTAAAGGCTCTGATATTAGAGCTGTAACGCAAATCTATAACAATACAGGTATGCACAGGTTTAACAACCCCATTACATTCTGTAAAACAGGTCACTGATCGAAAAGGTTATTGACCGGACATTACCATAGTCACGTAGTCTTTCACAAGAAAACTGCATACAAACGACACGTGTCAGAGATACTGCTGAAAACATGAGTGGAACACTACCATCTACACAGTATCCGAAGCCTAAACACATCACTCCATCCAGGAAATACACAACACTGTGGTTCTTCAGTAACAAGCACACATTAGCAATCACACACACACTATAGAAGTAAAACATACAGACACACAGTGGAATGCAAACATGAACAAACATTCTTCACTGGCTGCACACAACCAAGAGGGAATGAGTCAACCTAAAGAAACGCTAATCTCCAGAACAGGCAACACAATATCGCCATTTAAACACTTTAAACCTTTAAGTAGGTCGATCCAGGATGGCACTACTACAACCCCTGGCAAAAAGTATGGAATCACCAGTCTTGGATGAGCACTCATTCAGACATTTCATTCTGTAAAACAAACTCAGATCAAAAACATGATACAATAATAAGGTCATTCCAAAGTGCAACTTGTTGGCTTTCAAGAACACTCAAAGAAATGAAGAGAAAACATGGAATCACTCAATTCTGAGGAAAAAAGTATGGAATCACTCAAATTGGAGGTAGAAAATAAGGACACACCCAGTCAATTTCCTTTCCCTAAATGGACACCTGCCTCAGAGTAGATCTGCTAGTTAGTCTGCAGCTAAAAACACCTGCAGTCATAACACCATGGAGGGCTGCTGGACGAAGTGGAGTGGCAAGAACCATGGCTCCAACAAGAGAAATGTCTCTTGAAACAAAAGAGAGGATTGTGAAACTTCTTGAAGAAGGTGACTCTTCACACATGGTTGCTAAAGATGTGGGCTGTTCACAGTCAGCTGTATCCAAGATATGGACCAATACAACAAAACACATGAAATGGTTTGTTAAAAAGCCCCAGCGACTGGTAGGAAACCAAGAAACAAAATCAAAAACGTCAAGAGACAAACAACTAAGGAAGAGCCCATTTTGTCTTGAAATAGTGAAAACCCCGAAAAAGTACAACTACACAAATACACAGAGAAGCATATAATGGAGGAGGAAGCTGGAGCCAATGTTATGTGGACCGAACCGTTTAGAAATCGCCTAAAGGAATGGGATTTCAATACAGGAAAGCTAAAAGAAAACCATCATTGACACCTAAACATAAAAGAACAAGACTGCAATGGGCTAAGGAGAGGCAATCATGGACTGTGGATGACTGGATGAAAGTTATCTTCAGTGATGAGTCATGAATCTGCATTGGACAAGGTGATGATGCTAGAACTTTTGTTTGGTGCTGTTCCAGTGAGATTTATGAAGGCCTGCCTGAAGAAAACAACCAAATTTCCACAGTCCTTGATGATATGGGGCTGCGTGTCAGGCAAAGGCACTGGGGAGATGACTGTGGTTAATTCTTCTATCGATACACAAGTTTACATTGAGATTTTGGACAGTTTTCTCATCCCTTCAGTTGAACAGATGTTTGGAGTGATGAAATAATTTTCCAAGATGACAATGCATCTAGGGCAAAAACAGTGAAGGCATTCCTTGGAGAAAGACACATTCAGTCGATGTCATGGCCTGCAAATAGTCCAGATCTCAACCCAATTGAAAACCTGTGATGGAAATTGAAAAAAATGGTCCACAAGAAGGCTCCGACCTGCAAAGCTGAGTCTGGGCAACTGCTATCATCAAAGAGAGTTGGCACCAAATTGATGCAGAATACTGTTTGTCACTCATCAAGTCCATGCCTCAGAGACTGAAAGCCGTTATAAAAGCCAAAGGTGGTGCAACTAAATACTAGTGATGTATTTTGAATGGTCTTATGTTTATCTGTTTTTCATGATTCCATACTTTTTTCCTCAGAATTGAGTGATTCCATATTTTTTTCCCTGTGCTTGGTCAATAAAAGTAACATTCACTGACTCCCACAATGTTTTCTCTTAATTTCTTTGAGTGTTCCTGAAAGCCAACAAGTTGCACTTTGGAATGACCTTATTATTGTATCATGTTTTTGATCTGAGTTTGTTTTACAGAATGAAATGTCTGAATGAGTGCTCATCCAAGACTGGTGATTCCATACTTTTCGCCAGGGGTTGTAGTAAGAAGTCACAGCAGTCAAACGACTGAGGCTCGGCACTTCTAGGTATATGTAGGTGAAGCCGGCATGGCGCTGATAGTGCTAAGGAGAGTACAAACTTTTCCATGTTACATCTCTGCCTGAGTTTGCGTCATAAAAGTATCCGTGCACAACACAGACCATAACATAGTTCCTACTTGCACATAAATAATGCAAAGCAAGTCAATCATCACTTTCCTGGCGCATGTCCCGAATGCGGGGTATTGTTACCGCCCACTGCCACTCGATGCGACCGAGAATACTCCAACCTCTGAAGGGGAATAAACTACACTACAGCTTTCTCTGAATTTATTATGATAGACTGACTTTTCCTGACCATGTTTGGTTCTGTGTGGGCTGTTAAATATTTTTAATTCAGTACATGGCTATCAAAATTGTGTCCTAAGAACCAAGCCTGCTCTTGAATAATTTGTAGTAAGCTTTGACAGATATTTAAGACAAATGATGATTGTCTGAGATGCTAAGATAGAGCTGTGGTTTAACATGCTAGTCTACTACTATGGGGACCCGGGTTCAAATACCCCACGGCCAGGACATGCGTCATTTGCAGACGCTATTAGCTGTGTCTGAGGGAGGGGCGCAGCTGTTCGAGGCGCGAGCCCGCTCACTGTGAGAATGAGCTCAATCTCCAACGGCTTCCTGCTGCCTATCCAGGACCACTGCATCGAACGTTAAATACTGGTGTCTGCGCCCTATGTAGGGCACTAGAGAGCCTATCCAGAGTTAGTTGGGACTGAAGTAGTTTCAGCGCCTTTCCATTGGAATGAAGTCAAGAGGAACAAGCAGACCCCGAAAGATTTGATATGTGCAGCGGCTACACAGCAAAGTGCCATTTTAATCCCAAGGTCTCCCCAAAGAGAAAAGTTTTCTTTGTTTATTACGTATTTTCACAGAAGTTCATATAGTTACTAAGACAGATAACACGGTAAGTTTAAGAAAGATGGATGAAGGACGAAGGAGAGAGAGGAAGTTAAGCAGCTCTTTCAATTCATATATTTCAGGATATACGGTATTGTAAAGAAGCAAAAAACAATGAACAACTCGCAAAAACAGGCTGTAAAGGGAAACCTGACTCATTCTGCGGTCAAATGTGATAAAGTGAGACTTTTTAATGAAACAAGAAGTCAAAGCTACCTGCCAGTCAACTTTTGTTGACGCCCCTCCAGCTCTGTATTGCACTGAAATATTTCAGTTTCTGTTCGGTGCGTTTAAAGAGAAATACAACATCATGCACATGAACAGCAACAAGTTTTGGCGAGTTTACTCACTTGTTGAGAAGTAGGCTTGTTTTCATATCAGATCCAGCTCCCTCGTCTGTTGCTAAATGTAACGCTTACCAACCAGCACACAAAAAACATTGACTACAGATATAACCGAAACGCATACTTTCATACTAAACAGTCTGTCCCACACGCTCCTTAAAGTTTAACCTACTAAGTAGTATGCTAGTATTCATTTCCTAACGTTGGATACTTCGTACTCTTGAGGTAGGCTTTTAGTACAGAGACTCACTGTTAGACTACATGACTGCCATCTACAGCTTCGGCGATAAAAGTTAGAAAATTGCGTCATTTTACGACGGCATTATGTACGTTCTGTGAAACAGGTCGTTGGCTGAAATGGTTGTTGACCGGATATTATCATAGTTGTTTTATTCTACTGTAGTTTCACAAGAAAACTGTGTGTAAACAATACATAAATGTGTGAGAAAACTCGAGTAGAAAGCTACCATTTACACAGCATCCCTAATACCATTGCATTTTAATTCATGGAAATTCACAATAATTATAGAAAATACAGTAATGTGCTGTCACAATCCTGTGTACGGGAAAGCCTTAACACTTAAGAGGATAGCGTGATGGGCCTGATACTTTTGTTTGACGGAAGCCAGAAATGCATTGATAGACAGTGTTACGAACTACACGGAAGATCAGCCATATAAAACAGAGACTCAGCGAGTGAATGCGAACCCATTTATAGGTTAGAGAGAATATACAGCTAGTGGGGGGACAAACAAAGGAGTAGTACTTACAATAGGACAGACGCGTGCACTTATAAATGGCATTTACAGCTTGTTACAAATAAGTAGCGGAAAGTCATACACACAAACACAGGTAACTTGCATTAATAAATATCTAAACACCTCAATCGAGCCAGAACATTCTCTAGTCCAAACATGAGCTCCAGCCCCACCATTCTGGGCCATGCCAGAGGGCAGTAACTCTCTCTCTCTCCTCCAGTTGACTGGGGACAACATGCCGCCAAGGACTTTCCCGCCGAGGACTGAAGATCCTAAAGTGACTATGTGTATCAGACTAAATAATGCCGATATGCAAATTTTTTCCGTTGTTTTATTCAATATTTTATTTATCTGTTAATATTTACTAGTTTCTGTTTTTTAACTATGACTATAGACTTATTTGACTAGATAAATTTGTTTCATTCTTACATTTATCTCACATTATCAGCCACCCAAGGAGGATGGGTCCCTTTTTGAGTCTTGGTCCTCCCAAGGTTTCTTCCTTATAACGTTCAGGGAGTTTTTCCTTTCCACTGTCACCCAAAATATTAGGCATTCAGTAACAAAAAGCTATGACTCCTTATCTTCTTCTGGAATACAGCACCATATGAGAGATTCAGTATCCATTTTATTATATATTATACATTATGATATATGTAGCTACTATGCCTACTATATGCACTGGTGAGGCAGTTAAGATGACTGACAGATCAAATAACATTATGTTGATTTTTTTCATTATAACTGCCAATGTCTTGGATACTTGCAGTGAACAGTCGGTTCTCATAGTCAACAAGCTTAATGCATGAATGAGCAGATGTAAAGACTTGAACGACTTTGACAAGAATCAAATCACTATGGCCAGACAACTGGGTTGGAGCATCTAAGAAGCAGCAAATCTCAGTGGGGTTCCCCTGGTCAGCAGTGGTGAGTACTTACCAGCAGTGGTCTGAGGAGGGACAAACCACAACCCTGTCCAGGGTATTGAACACTTGAGGTACATTGATGTGCAAAGGAAATAAAGGCTAGGTCTGGTATGAACTGACAGAAAGGCTTCTGTGGCACAAGGAGAAATGTGTCATAACATAAAATGCATCTCCCCCTGTTGAGTACGGGACTGCATAGCCATAGACCGGTCATAATCCCCAAGCTAAACCGTCTGCCATCAGAAATGGTCATGCGAGTGTCTGATCTGGACATTGGAGCAACGAAAGAAGGTCATCCAATCCAATGTTTCCTGTTTCCTTTTACATCCTGTGGATGGTTTGGATTGTACCATGTACCTGGGGAAGTGATGGCACCAAGATGCACTGTGGGAAGAAGACAAACCAGTAAAGGGTGTATAATGCTCTTGGCATCGATTTGTTTTGAAACTTTGGATTCACCATTCATGTGACCACTCTATGATCTTCTTTCATCTTCAAGAAGTTGTTGCATGTTTGAGGTGTGTTTTGTGTCATTATATTTGACATTGTATGAAAAGCATTGTATTAATTTCAAGAAAATGCTAAATACAAGCATATTCACTAGTGATTTCAGACTTTTGGTCCCATTGTATGCACACACATATACAGCACATACATGCACACTGATAAAGTTTTATGACCACTCAGAGATGTAATAAATAACATTGATTATCTCTTTGCAATTGCACATGTCAAGGTCTGGGATATATTGTATCAGAGTGTAAAGGAACAGGCAGTTCTTGTAGTTAAACTGTTCGATGCTGGAGACATGGGGCTAACAACCTGAGCGAATTTCATAACGATGTTTAGGTAAGTTGCATGTGTCAAATGCACAAACTGATGCTCACACTAATATCGAGACCCAAAGAGTCACAGCGGAATATTGTCCAGAATACTGGTTCTAATTACAGAGGAGACTGAAGGAGGTCTGACCCTCCTAATTAAGACTTTATATATACAGTGTAAATAAGTCTTCATGGGTCCTAAAAATGATTGTATTGGCTGCCAGCTGAAAGGGAAACAAGAATTGAATGCTCCATAACACAGGCTACAGTTAGCATTAGCAGTTAAGCTAGCGCCTGGAGTTCAGCAGTAGAGTAAGTATTTTTCTTTTACTTTTCACTTTCAATCCATTTCTCATTAAATTACATTACATTTTTCAACACTTTATTATACAATAAGCTTTGTGCTAAAGATGGGTTAATGTTTGGTCAACTGTAAATTAATGTAAGTGTTTTAAATATTAACTTACTTATCATTACTCCTCTATTATACAATATACACCACTGTGCCAAACACTCGTTCAACTTATTAGTTCATGATACATTTAACTTGTGATGGATTTGTCGGAAAGTACCCCCATTGTAAATCTGACAGCACCTGTACAATACAACTCCATTAATACCTGTGTGGATTTTCTGGGGGTCTGGAATGGATTCATTCAATTTATATTATTCCTTATGGGATTTGCTTGATACACGTCGTTTTGGGTTCTCGACAAGCCTTCTGGAATGACGACGAGAACCAAGGTACCACTGTATATATGAAATAATTCTTCTTGTGTTCAGCTACACATTAAAACTAAGAGTAACCTGACGTGTTCCTTTAAGCCTGCAATTGCAGTTTAAATAAAATTTGGAACATGTTCTGCTTCTGTTATTATTAGGCAATTACATAACAGGCCAGTATATTTCCATGTTTTTTTCCTCTTTCGACTTGTAATGAGTAAGTCATAGAAAGATTTGTGTGTTAACATACATGGTTTAAAATGATCATCATAGTGTCCTAACAGGCATTTTTCTAGCTACATGTACACCAACAGGGTTCTGCTTCTGCTGCATCCCCATAATGCCTCTATTCATTTGAAAGTCCACATTTCCCCTGATGGACTGTGTCAATTCCCCAGTGAGCAAAGGAGATGCGAAGTGCGTGAAAGAGAGTCTGTTTAGCAGAACTACACTTCTGTGCTGCACAGGAGGCGAGTGATTCCTGCAGAAGAGACAGTTTAAATAGAGCGAGATCTGCCTGCATATCTGACTGACCTGCTAAGTGTCATTGAGGACAGGCTTCCTCTGCAGATCACCATGTACTAGACCCAAGCACAAGCAAGCACATGTTGAATGCTGCAGGGGGATCAATGAGCTTTTATACATCATCCATCACATATGTGCTTAACTTATGCTTTTACATTTAATCCTACATCCATAATCATTTATAGTTGTTAAGTAATCTCAGTTAAGACTACCTGATTAAAGCTATACGTAAGTAATTTAGTGCTTACGCAGATTTTTCTGTAAGTCTATGCTCCAAACATTGAAACAGTGAGCACACTTCAATTACAGTTATACTTTAGGAAAACACAGTAAATTCATTACTCACATAGATCCGAAATATGTATTAATGTAGAGTTTGTCCCTCTGTCCTCTTACAACAGTCTTCACCCCTTTGAGAAGTCTCTTCAGCAGAATTAGAAACATGACCATGAGGTTTCATGCTGGACAATAAGCCTTGTTGTTGGCATTCCAATTCATCTCAAAGCTGTCTGATGAAGTTAAGACCATCCATGTTCTCCATCAACATTTGCAAACAATTTGCTTAGGGAATGTTTTAGGGATCAGGACAGAGAGTTGGAAAACTGACTTGATTTGGGAGGTGAAAACCTATGAAGGTGTCATACTGAGGTGAATGAGAGCAAAATCAGAGTACAACCCATTCTACTTTCACTGTCTGTCTATGGAGATTCCATACCTTTATGGTACCTTTACTCAATGACAAAAGAACTCACCAAGAAATTGTATATTTATGAACGTAATGATGATATAAGTAAGTGATTACAGTATAAGAGTGAAAGTATATGTTTATTGGGGAAAACTGTACAATTGAAAGGACCAGCTGGTCCCATAATTGGTGGAAAATCTGGTTACTGGGCAGGACAAGGGATTGTTGCAATCCGGTGGAGACGTTCCTGGGAAACCCTTGCTTTGCTTAGGCAAGCACTATCCTCCTTAAAAATGACCTTTGGAAGCCATGCCAAAAGAATCAACACATGGCCGCAGGATGTCCTGCGCATATTGCTGAGCTATGTGTACCTCGCATCACTACTATGGGTGACCCACTGTCATATGTGATGGCTCCCCAGGTCATCACACCAGCAGTTGGGGCAGTGAGTTGCTCCACAGCAAAGGGAGGAATAGAAGCGCTCACCATGAGGTCTTCATACTCGAACCTGACCAACATCAGTATCCAAAACAGACTCGTCAATAAGGATATTACTGTAGCAGTGCAGATTTCTGTACCAAGGCATATGTAGTCTGAGCAGAACTACAGGACATGCCAAATTCAATACAGGCACTACATTTCAGCTGATGCGTCTTTCTAAATGCTTAAGGGTCTAACGATTTCAGTCAGAACCAGGTCTTTTCATTTTTTCACATGGAGTAATGGACATCTGCAAATATTTTTTAAAAGGTCAGCCACGCTGAAGGCAAGGTAATGATAGCTCATAGCTATATGGTTTGGCTAACCACTTATAATGGTATAACCTACCAAAAGTACATATTAGACCACTAAATCAAAGGCATTCATTAAACTAGCAAAGGTATCAGTTTCATTAGCATGAACAAATTATAAGCAGTTAAAAAAATTATTTAGTATTAATTTGTTCTTCATTTCTCATTCATGAAGACTGTCAGTTTAGTATTAATGTTTAAGCTAATAGTGTTGAACAGGCTTATTATTATTATTATTTTTTTTTTTTTTATGGTTGTACCCCCACAAACCATTTGGCAAGCAGACAGGTGCAGCTGTGCCCCTCTAAATTCTGTGTGCCCCAGTACAACAAGTAGTCTAGAAATGCCCCTGCTAAATGTAAATATAAATAAGCTTTACAACAAAATTGCAAGGAGGTGATCCTTCAGTTTGATCCTGGCCCTGGGCTCTGCCTTTACATTTACAGCATTTAGCAGACGCCCTTATCCAGAGCGACTTACAATTGGTACAGTTGTACAATCCAAGCAATTGTGGATTAAGGGCCTTGCTCAAGGACCCAACAGTGGCAGCTTGGCAGAGATGGGATTTGAACCCTGGACCTTCTGGTCCATAGTCCAGTACCTTACCCGCTAGGCTACCACAGTCCTTTGTGGAGTTTGCATGGTCTCTCCGTGTCTGCGTGGGTTTTCTCTGGGTACTCTGGTTTCTTCCCACATTCCAAAGCCATGTGTTAGGTTAATTGGTGTTTCCAAAGTACCCCTTAATGTGTGAGTGTGTGTATGAGCTGTCTGGGGATGTTCCTGCCTTGTGCCCCATGCCCTGTGCCCTGCCTTGGGCACCAGCTCTCCCACGACCCTGACTAGGATAAGCGGATAAGACAATCAATCAATGAATGACTGAACATAAAGATTCCGATCAGGAACAAGTCAACTTCAAATCCATTGCTGATGTGTTTACTGTCGTGTTTTGTCTCTATTTTCAGTTATCTATGACAATCAATTGTTTTTGAAACATTTTAGCTTGTGTGAATATGGAATCCTGTTTTACTCATGTCATAAGATGTACCTCCACTTCCATGCCTATTTCATACCTTCTGAGGGATGACCAGACTTGATGGAAAACGTCAAATCAGCAGTTTTCCACAGGCTTGAAATTTGTCACCTCAAAGAGATAATCCCCTGCAAACAGTCTCTACTGCTTCTGCAAAGAGTTTCCTTCTGCAGATCCACATTCTTGAATGAAAATTTGGGTGAAAACCGACAAGACCCTGAGTGAAGCCAGACACTTGAGCAAACAAAAAAAGCCCTGGTTACCAAACGTTTAGTTATTCAGGTTCAACTGGTGCAAGTTATAGAACAATAACAGGACACCGATCCAGGAACACGTCCTACTTTAAGAAAACACATACAGATACTAGTTACAAAGCAATCTACACATTCTGCATTTCCAAATGAAACACACACTAATAACAATATTAGGGTAATATGAGTAACCACAAGGAACACATAATTACCTCAGACATTATCCACATGACAAGTAAACAACACACCTAGGCAGACACACTCAGTGGGAACATTTGGACATAAATAGTGTTCATTCAACAGTCTGGCTTATGTTAAGACGTTCTTTGTCCTTGTTTAACACACTCCAGGGTCATGTAACTGATCCACATGAACTATTTCACCCATAGTACACTAACACATGCAATAATGATTACACACAGGCAGTGATCAGTAGGGGGTTCCAGTTTTGTACCAAGTCATAGCATACACAGCATTCACTTTCTGAGCCCATAAAGTCCTCCATATATTTGCAAGGCCTGTGCGCTGTTCTAAACTTGGCTGCCATTAATAATTCTGAAACTATGATGTCTGGTATAGCCAGACTCTACTGGCTACTTATTACTTTAAGACTTTCCAGACTTTTACGCTCAATTTGGGTTCTATTTATAAATGAGGGTCATGACAAACACTCAGTAGTTACTGGGTCACTTCCTGCAAAGTAGAACAATGGTTTGTTTGAATTCAGTGACTTACTCACTGCCCATATTTTAAGACATGACCAAGTCTCCTCTAACCAAACAACAACAAAACAATCTTAATTAAATAATAGCATCTAGTTAAATATTTAAAATGACTTGATGAGGATTTTTATTTAGACCTCACGTAAGTACTGTGTCTTAACACCAGAGAAACAGAACATCCAGAAAAGAAAGGTAAACACCTGACTCAGACCAACAGAGTCGTTTGATATTTCTTCCATGGAGTAAGAAGGAGAAGTGAAGGAAAAATGTTTTCCTCTGCTCATTTGACAGTCCACAAGCGAAATGGGAAAATAGATTCAGCACTGCCTCATCAACTCACAGTAGTGTGCTCAACCTGACCTTTCTCTGCTGTTACTTAAACTCGTATATGAACTGCTTTCCTCTTTAAAAAGTGAAAGTTGTCACGTAGTATTTATTCCTTTATTAGCCATTTTATGAGTTATTCACATAAGCAGCTTTATTCCAAAAGGTTGACGGTTAATATCAACCTTACAAATTTAAACACATAACACAGTGTTTGTAAAGCAAGTCCCACTTTAACACTGTTAATACGCGCCAACGTTTGTCACGTCACCCAATGGGCTCACACTGAATCGACATAATGTGGACAAAACCTGGGCACCTTGTGGTCATATAAAACTGAAAACAGAATCTCATGTACGTTGGTTGCTACGTACTACATTTATTAAAGTGGGACTTACCTTATAATCATCCTGTACACAAAAGAGTCATTAAAATGGTACGTGTCATTGTGAACTACAATGCAAACCATTTTCACAGTTAGGCAGCTGAAAGAGACATTTTTTCCCTAAGAGCACTGAGTTTAGAACAACCCAGTTTCTTGCTTCCTTACCATATATGACCTCTGTATTTTCTCCCTCAGTGCTGTACCAACAGAGGCTGTATTATGAATTACATCACACGTTTTCACAGGCAAGGTCCTAATGTTGACATAACATTGCAGCCGTTATATCCTGGATAAAAGAATGTTCCGGTTTAAGTGTGCATGTAAAGGAAATACTCAATAGAAAAATCATTTACATTTAGCCCAAATGTCCAGTCTCCACTGTTTGCATCTCTGTTTTACATTTATGTCATTTAGCAGATGCCCTTATCTAGAGCGACTTACAATTGATACAATCTTACAATCCAAACAATTGTAGGTTAAGTGCCTTGCTCAAGAACCCAACAGAGGTGGGTTTTGTACCCTGGACCTTCTGGTCCATAGTCCAGTACCTTAACCACTTGGTCGCCACAGTCCCACCAGTTTTGCACTGGTCCTACAACATTAAAAGTGGAAGAGAATACTAATGCTTATGTTATGGACATAATACCACTGCTGTAGTCTTTCACCTTATCTATGCCTTTCATACCTAATGGGCTATATACTGTGTTAAATACTATAGAGAAATATAATTAGTTATTGATTAAGAGCACAGTGTCTATTAACAATCACTGATGCCATGTCAATCACTGATGCCATGTGTAGCATGAGATATATGACACACTTGTTTTGTTAGTGCATCGACCTCACCTGCCCACAGGAGGGCAACCTCTTTTGAGTGTTGAAGACAAGTTCTGCTCAACACACACCTGTTATTTAAGGAATCCCACACAGGTGGTACACACAGTGGGTACTTTAGAAGCCCAGAGACAGCTTGGTTACAGCTGAAAACCCTACTCAGCTGCATAATCAAGAGAATCAAATTCATTTCAGTCTGAGGGTCAGAAGAATCCAGTCCAATCTTAATGCACAATCCTGTTCAGCCCAAATACAAATACAGTTTGAGGGCATATCGGATCAAATGCTAATACTCAGGTTAAACAGTAGCAATCGGCATAATGCTCAAATGTCTTCAAGAGCATGGGGAAGCTAAGGTTGCAAGGATGCAGCTCTGCAGGTATCCTGAACGCCTGCGGCAAGGAAGCTGCTCCACTGATGGCCCGAAGATCTGTGAGAGTGTAGTTTCTCAAGATCTCCAACTGCTGCTCTCTTGGTGGCACTCGAGTTCCCAGTTACTTCTCCCATTTTCACCAACCTGCTGGTTTGCTGGCTGCCAGTTTTTCATCATAATTTCTGTCACCATGGGGGTTCCCTTACTCTCCTGGTGGTTTCTCTAATCTGCCTGTGTGTGGGTTTCACAGAACCTACCAGACACCACTGATACTCCAGAAACTTTGTCACTGACTGACTGAGTGGAACACCATCTAGTTCTGTAGCCTCCCCAGGGCCATTAATGTATTTAAGACTAGGTCTCAATTCCAATGTTTTGCAAGCCATTGAATACCTTTAGATTTGACAAAACCCAGAACCTATATTTACATCCTCTTTGTGAAGTATCGCCAGCCAATCTTAGCTTTATTATGTGGTGTTTTATCCTTCGTTTTTTAAGTATTCATGTGTATGTTTGACAGCCATTGAGGTTTTGGACAACTAATCAGATTCAGATTCAGGTTCATATGAAAGAAATATATCTTAAAATTTTGTTCTGTGTTTAACTGTCATTGGTTTTATTATGTTGCGTTCAGAGGTTCCCTAACTCTTTGTGGCATAGATTCAACAAGGTGCTGGAAACATTCCTCAGAGATTTTGGTCCATATTATCATGATGGCATCACACAGTTGCTGCAGATTTGTCAGCTGCACATCCATGATGCCAATCTCCCGTTCCACCACAACCCAAAGGTGGTCTCTTGGATTGAGATCTGGTGACTGTGGAGGCCATTGGAGTACAGTGAAGTCATTGTCATGTTCAAGAACCCAGTTTGAGATGATTTGAGCTTTGTGGTATGTCGCATAGAAAATGGCTACCCTGTGGCATAAAGGGATGGACCTGGTCAGCAACAATACTCAGGTAGGCTGTGGCATTTAAATGATGTTAAATTGGTATTAAGGGGGTCGAAGTGTACCAAGAAAATATTCCCACACCATTATACTACCACCACCAGCCTGAACTATTGATGCAAGGCAGGATGGATCCATGCTGTCACATCATTTATGCCAAAACTCTGATCCTACCATCCTAACCTCACAGCAGAACTCGAGACTCATCAGACCAGGCAACGTTTTTCTAATCTCCTATTGTCAAATTTTGATGAGCCCTAGTATATTGTAGCCTCGGTTGACTGTGTTTAGTTTATAGGAGTGGCACCCGGTGTGGGTCTTCTTCTGCAGTAGCCCATGTGCTTCACGGTTTGACATGGTGTGCATTCTGAGATGCTGTTCTGCATAACTCGGTTGTAATGAGTGGTTATTTGAGTTGCTTTTCTAGCAGCTCGAACCAGTCTGAACATTCTCCTCTGATGTCCAGCATCAACATGGCAATTTTCACCCAGAGATCTGCCACACACTCTCTTTTGGACCATCCTCTATAAACCCTAGAGATGGCTGTGCATGAAAATCCCAGTAGATCAGCAGTTTCTGAAATACTCAGACCAATCCGTCTAGCACCAACAACCATGCCACATTCAAAGTCACTTAAATCCCCTTTCTTCCCCAGTGTGATGCTCGGTTTAAATTTCACTGTCATTTGACCATGTCTACATACATTGACTTTCCATGTGATCGGCTGATTCCATATTTGCTTTAAGGAGCAGTAGAACAGGCACACCTAATGAAGTGGCCAGTGAGTGTATATTGCTGATGCATTCACTGTGTTTGGGTTGGGAGTGCACAGCGGCTTATTTGAATTAGTCATAAATGTGGGCTAAGTGTGAGAAATTCCTTAGCCATAAGACATGGACTGGTATATAGCTGAGAAGTCTTCTCAGGTGTGTTTCATGTGCTCATCCACTGCTTTGTAATTTCCCAAAAATGTACCAAGCACAATTTGTACTAGTCCACGATGAATAACTGAGTCAGCGGTTGGTCATACAGCAAACACTTTTTTATAAATGATGAGATGCCCTGGCTGTTTCGTTACACTACCATAGAAAAATAGTCCAATCTGACACTTTACACTCAATTCATGGAAACAAGTGCAAGGGCAGCTTCTCTGTTTAATTTGAATATATAATAATATAGACTACTGGATCTACACACAATTCATGTTTCTGGTCTGAGTGGGATCAGTGAAGAGACTGGAAGCAAGTCAAATCCGAGTAAGGCAAGGTGTTAAGAATCGTCTTAACACCTTCTTAAGAATTCTCTGAATTGTGATCTCTAAGTTGACTCGTTGTACCTCAGCAAATTCAATATTGTTACTCTAAAGGAGGTGACCAAACAAGGTATTTTCAAAATGAAATTTTAATAATTGATCAGATTTTTCCACTAATATGTTGACAGTTATAAATATGACCTAAAACATTTTCATGTATGTCCTAAAAGTAGATAATCCAATCAAACAAATGAGACAGAAATTCATAGTCAGTTATTGGTTGGAGAAAATCATCCAATATCCATCCAGTGGTGCTTGAAAGTTTGTGAACCCTTTAGAATTTTCTATATTTTTGCATAAACATGACCTTAAACATCATCAGATTTTCACACAAGTCCTAAAAGTAGATCAAGAGAACCCAGTTAAACAAATGAGACGAAAATATTATACTTGGTCATTTATTTATTGAGGAAAATGATCCAATATTACATATTAGTGAGTGGCAAAATTATGTGAAGCTCTAGGATTAGTAGTTAATTTGAAGGTGAAATTCAGGTGTTTTCAATCAATGGGATGACAATCAGGTGGGAGTGGGCACCCTGTTTTATTTAAAGAACAGGCATCTCTCAAAGTCTGCTCTTCACAACACATGTTTGTGGAAGTGTATCATGGTATCACGAACAAAGGAGACATCAGATAAAGAGTTGTTGATGCCCATCAGGCTGGAAAAGGTTACAAAACCATCTCTAAAGAGTTTGGACTCCACCAATCCACAGTCAGACAGATTGTGTACAAATGGAGGAAACTCAAAACCACTGTTACTCTCCCCAGGAGTGGTCGACCAACAAAGATCACTCCAAGAGCAAAGCGTGTAATCATTGGCGAGGTCACAATGGACCGGAGGGTAACTTCTAAGCAACTGAAGGCCTCTCTCACATTGGCTAATGTTAATGTTCCTGAGTCCACCATCAGAAGAACACTGAACAACAATGGTGTGCATGGCAGGGTTGAGAGGAGAAAGCCACTGCTCTCCAAAATGAACATTGCTGCTCATCTGCAGTTTGCTAAAGATCACGTGGACAAGCCAGAAGGCTATTAGAAGAATATTTTGTGGCCGGATGAGACCAAAATAGAACTTTTTTGGTTTAAAAGAAAAGTGTTATGTTTGGAGAAAGTAAAACACTGCATTCCAGCATAAGAACCTTATCCCATCTGTGAAACATGGTGGTGGTAGTATCATGGTTTGGGACTGTTTTGCTGCATCTGGGCCAGGACGGCTTGCCATCATTGATGGAACAATGAATTCTGAATTATATCAGGAATTCTAAAGGAAATTGTCAGGGACATCTGTCCATGAAACTGAATCTCAAGAGAAGGTGGGTTCATGCCCGCAGCAAGACAACGACCCTAAGCACACAAGTCGTTCTACCAAAGAATGTTTATAGAATAATAAAGTTAATATATTGGAATGGCCAAGTCAAAGTCCTGACCTTAATCCAATCAAAATGATGTGGAAGGACCTGAAGCGAGCAGTTAATGTGAGGAAACCCACCAACATCCCAGAGTTGAAGCTGTTCTGTATGGAGGAATGGGCTAAAATTCCTCCAAGCCGGTGTGCAGGACTGATCAGCAGTTACAGGAAACGTTTAGCTGCAGTTATTGCTGCACAGGGGGGTCACACCAGATACTGAAAGCAAAGGGTCACATACTTTTGCCACTCACTAATATGTGATACTGGATCATTTTCCTCAATAATTAAATGACTAAGTATAATATTTTTGTCTCTTTGTTTAACTGGGTTCTCTTTATCTACTTTTAGGACTTGTGTGAAAATCTGATGATGTTTTAGGTCATATTTAGGCAGAAATATAGAAAATTCTAAAGGGATCACAAACTTTCAAGCACCACTTTACATATTAGTGAGTGGCGAAAGTATGTAAGCCTTTGCTTAGAGTATCTGGTGTGTCCCCCTTGTGCAGCAATAACAGCAGGTAAATATTTCCGGTAAAAATACTTGTATTACTTATTGAAGAGATGCCATGCAGAGTTTCATTGTACTTGTGTATAGTGAAAATAAAGATACTATTCGATACTATTCTATTCTATTCTATTTTAACATTTTCCAATAGCATCCTGGCTTGTCCAAATGATATTTAGCAAACTGCAGATGGACTCCAATGTTCTTTTTGGAGTGCAGGTCCTTTCTCCTTGCAGTACTGCCATATACATCATTGTTGTTCAGTGTTCTCCTGATGGTGGACTCAATAACAATAACATTAGCCAGTGTGAGAGAAACCCTGCTCAAAGAGTCATCTTTTCTTGATCGACCACACCTGGGGAGGACACCAGTGAATCTTTGTAATGGAAAATCTCTTGCGCTTGTATACAATCTGTCTGACTGTGGATTTGTGGAGTCAAAACCCTCTAGAGATGATGTTGTAACCGTTTCTAGTGTGGTGAGGATCTATACCTTTCTTTTTCTGTTACACTTCCACAAACATGTTGTGAATATCAGACATAGATCCCTGGTTTTTTTTAATACAACAGTGTGCCCACTCACACCCGATTGTCATCCAGTTGATTGAAAACACCCAACATTCCAACTTCCAATTAATTAAATTAATACACCTAATTTCACCTTCCAAATTAAATGCAATGTAATCCAGAGGTTCACATGCTTTTGCCACTCGCAGATATGTAATACTGGCTCATTTTCCTCAATAAATAAATGACAAAGTATAAAGGTTTTGTCTCATTTGTGTAGTCGGGTTCGCTAATTTTAGGACTTGTGTAGAAAGGTGTAAAAATCTGATAATGTTAAAGGTCTGATCTAGGCAGAAATATAGAATATTCTAAAGGGTTCACATAATACTTTCAAGCACCACTGTGCATATACTTTTAAATCTTTGTTCTCAAGTTCCCACTGGCTACATTTGAATGTAAACTGTGCATCCAGTTAAAAGTATTTAAACCTAAACAGTGCCTTGAAAAATCAAAAACCGTTAGGAGTAAACGTCACTCTGGAGCAGTTAACAGCTCTCTCAGTCTCTCTCTCTCTCTCTCTCTCTCTCTCTCTCTCTCTCTCACGTTCTCTGTTACTTACTAAACTTGTGCCCAATTTGAACAAGGTCTCTTTCTGCTCTCAGCACACACAGGAGAGGCAAGCAATCAAAAAACACTAGCACACTAACGGCAAGCTGCAGCTCAGCCCCGAGTCACTGAAGGGAGCTAACACACAGCAACAAGTGGATAAGGAAAAGGATAGCACTCATTTTTGGTGAGTTTTTTTAATATGATCTTCAATATGATTTATTTATTGATTATTATTATTTATTTATTTATTACTAAAGCCATTATAGATACCTACAATGTCACATAATTAAGTGAAACATTACATATTAAAATTGGTATTTATATTTTGAAAGTGAATGGCCTAGACAGCTGATATTTGAATATTTCTTGATTCATTTAGTATTTCAGACATACTTATCTGTTACTTTTCAGGCCAGGTTGGGCATACACATATAATCTGCATATTTAGATTTGGGACCAAAAGTATTGTATATGTTCATTATCTCATCTCCGTGGCTGTCTGATACTTGCTTTTATCCTAAAGTGACATCTACATTTTATTTCTCTAAATCTACTTTGCTCAAACTAAACTTACCTTTGCATCAATACACATTTGCATCAATTTACCTTTGCATCAATTTACATTAACAATATCTGAGGATTATATGATTATATTTATTAAATAATGAAAAATCATTAACATAAACTATTTTTACCATAAAAGTTAACAATAGATTGTGCATCTGTTATATATTCTGTAGCAAAAATGTACTTATCAGTCGATAGCCAGAGGGATGCGCAGGAAAGTATAATATGTCCATATTACGTTCTGTAAAACTGAAATGGACGTTACCCCGGTCACATAGTAGTTTAGATAATTAAAACAATATGAAAACATTTAGTACAGTACTGTGCAATACATTCATTCTTACCGATACCATTGTATTCTGCCTTTCAAAACTGATTCTAGCTTTCTGTCATTCAGACATGAATTAAATATATATATACGTATATACATGTACATATATATATGACAGATTTTCATTTCCTACTGTAATACTTAATCAGAAGGACGTTAAATGGACACCTGTATACATAAACTTATAGGGATAGTGTTGTGTAAAGAGGGTCCAAATAAAGATACAATGCCCAAAGTGTTGTATCACATTCGGTATGTCAATGGAAGTTAGTGAATTTTGAACCCATTGACTGGCCAGTGAAATAAAAATCAAATATCTTCACACCAATGTATCAAACCAAATATCTTCATTCTAGATTAACTTCAAGCCAGAACACTTGAGTTATTATTTGGAACAGCAGGTGAAATGCAGATATAGACTACAGAAACAAAATGCATGCTCTTTTAGTGAAAAAAGGAACCAATTTGATATTTGGTTTCAGGACCTTGGTAGATCTGGCAGGATTTGTGCTGTGATTAAGCTGCGATAACTAGGTTTTAAGGCATTGGATGTATTTGATCAGGGGTGAAGGGGTTCATCAGATGCTCAGGAAAGTTTGCATGACTCAGTTCATATAACCAGTTACCAAGTGTTAAGGCTTAATGTAGGTTATTTGTCATAACTAACATGAAATTAAATATACATTTCAGTGAGATGAGGTTTGTTCATTATGCATGGATTCTCTATATGACTTTGGACATCTACAATGATATAAATTCATAATATGATATGTCATGGTTATTGGTCCTGAAGCAGGTTGTTGTGTCAGGAGTGTGTATGTGTGTGTGTGTGAATGTTGACTGTGTTCTGTCTATGCATCTAAAGGGCCTCCTCTGGAAACAGTGCTCTGTTTAAATTGGCTATAATGCAGACCTCAGCCCATGCTCGAACAAACCTCTGCATTTTGGCCTGTACCTGATGGGAAGGAAACACACCACACCATGTCAATGGAGACAGTGTAGAGCAACTGACCACTCGCTCCTCCCCGTCCCAATGAGCAGACATGAAGTAGCAATTTTTTAAACTGCGAGTTACTGTGAGTGTAACGGTTCATTCGAAGTAACACAGTGAAATTTTGACGCAGTCAGCATTTATCAGTCAGCTGGGCATAGGGCTGCCAGCTGGCTGAATATAGAGGGAGTAGTCTGAGAGCTTTTGATTGGACTATTCCAGTGGTTAAGATAGAGCACTTCAGCTATAGCCACTGAGCTGATCATTCAATAAAAATATAGCAAATATGTTCTGTGTAAAGCTTCATCACAAATAGCTATGTTGTCACTAAAGATCTAAAGAGATATTGATACAAAATTTGGATTATCATACTGGCCTGGCACAGCTGAATGAATGAGGTGATACTAAATCAGATTAGTGCATGTTTTACCTGAAACTTAACAAGGGTTCTGCTTAGTCAAAAAAGCTCCAGTCCTGGCAAATGGCCATGTTACCATACACATTTCACACGATTTGATTCCACGATCGATTCACGATTCATGAGTTCATGATTTGATTTTCTCACGATCAATGATTTTACATTCTATAAAAGACATTCCTTTTTCCTAAACAATGCACATTTTCTTGTATAAGTTTTCAAATAAAAAAAAACTTGACTCTCCTCCAATTAAAAGAAATTACATAAACAGAGGTTTAAAACCGTAAATAAAACGCTCTATTGTAGCTTCACCATATTCCGTACATCTTCAACATTCCTTTATTTATTTCTGAAGAATAACAATTCAAAATAATGTGCACTTTTCCTTTTAAACAAAAAGAACCTTTAGTCCCATGCAATTAAAAGAAATTAGTCTCACTGAGAATAGGATGTGCATCTGTAAGCATGACATATGACTGCGCCCTCTGGTGTACAAAAATGTAATTGCATTAGATGGCATAATAAACAAGATTGAATGGGACTGTGGTGGCCTAGCGGTTAAGGTACTAGACTATGGTCCAGAAGCTCCAGAGTTCAAATCCCACATCTGCCAAGCTGCCACTGTTGGGTCCTTGAGCAAGGCCCTTAACCCACAATTGCTTGGACTGTAAGACTGTATCCATTGTAAGTCGCTCTGGATAAGGGCGTCTGCTAAATGCTGTAAATGTAAATGTAAGATCGCATAATCCAACATCGATGATGCACATCGTCTCATTTATGCATCGTAAGGCATCGTTATACCCCTACCATGTAACATCCCCAAATTTACATATTATCGAATTTACTACAAACACCCTACAAAAATATAACATCCTTCTGCAGGACATCTTATGCATGCTGTCTGGCCCTGAAGCTCATTCTCTGAATTAATTTACATGCTGATTGAGATTTGAAAAGTGCTCTATGGTCTCGTTTCATATAAACAATTCTAAAATAATTCATCTGGTCTGCTTTTTGCTGTTTGTTAGCCATGCCAGGAAAGAAATTACAGCTTTTATGCAGATTTTCTGCATGGTAAATGTCTTTTTGGATTCAGACTTTTGCCTGACACCAGAAGTAAGCAACCACATGTATAGAAGGTGCACAAACAAGGTCAAGGTCCTAAATAAGAATGCACTGTTTCATGTAACCTGCACATTTCTCTAAATGGAACACAGCAGAGACTTCCTACATCTTCAGTCAGTAAAAAAGCTGGTTGGATTTCACTAGTTTATTTTTTCTATAAAACATATACGACTGACTCCGAATGAAGAGCAGGGTTAGTCATGTGATTCCAAAGGGTATGGAACCCAATGGGGCCTTCCACAGAGAGGCCTATTTGGCTGCGTTGGATAGGGTGCGAACCAGCCTGCAAGTGATTAGTTTCATGAGCAGATTGTTCAGTAGTGGGGAGTGCTCAGTATTACTCTTAGTCCAAAGATAACGGTTACCTCAATGATGGAAAAAATGAGAACTAATCATGGATTGGCTTTGCTTCTATTTGTGCAAATGCCCATTTCATTTAGGTCACTGTGATTAAAGTCGTTTTTCCCATTGAGGCAGGCAATTAGTTTGTCATTTATTTAGATGTAATTCTGTAGAAATATTACAAAGGCCAGGAAGTCCAGATAAGGCAAAAGTATGTGATCTGTGATTTAGTGTCAATTGAACCTTTGCCACTAGCTTCTTCCGCCAGCATAGAAAAGTCTGAGACAGTAAGACGTGTGAGGATCCTGCCAAAATGCAGGCTGCTTGATGCATTTAAAAGAGTTTTATTCAGGCCAGACTGAGCTAATGCCAGATACGCGGTTTAACACAGAGAAGCCATTATTACTGGATGTTGTAGCACACCAAAAGTACTTTTTAAATTAAAGTGGGGTACATTACAGCATTTTCCCCTTTTCCATATAGAGAACGATTACAAATCATTTAACATGTCAGTGGAGGTTACCTAGTTCACAAAGTGGGCGGCATAGTGGCACAGTGGTTAGCTGTGTTGCCTCACACCTCCAGAGATTCCCTATCCTGCCTGGACTCAGCCTTTGTGGAGTTTGTATGTTCTCCTTGTGTCTGCATGAGCTTTGTCCAGGTACTCTGGTTTCCACCCACATTCCAAAAACGTGCTAAGTTAGCTGGCATCTCTAAAGTGTTCCAGTGTAAGTGAGTAAATGTGTGTGGACTGGATGGACTGGACCCCCTCTAGGGTTGGAGCCAGGAGTAATTCTAGACTAGCTGTCATACATGGGCACACACAGAATTTAGAGGGGCACATCTGTACCCTTCTGCTTGCCAATCAGTTGTAGGGGCACAACCGTGCATAAAAATTAAGGGATTTCACAGTAAAGTAGGCGTTACTCTGATGAGAAATGAAGAACAAAGTAACACTAAAGACTGTGTTAATTGCATCAATTTTGTTTATGCTAACGTAACTAATGACTTTGTTAGTCTGTGAATGCCTTTGCTTTAGTGGTGTAATACAGTGTTTCCCAACCTCTTTGAGCCATGGCACATATTTCATTTTAGAAAAATCACAAGGCACACTAACAAACAAAAATGTCACAAAAAGTATATTTATTGAAATATAATGAAAATCCATTCTCAATTTATTCAATTTACGCACACCAGGCAGAGCGGGAATTGGCCTCGGGTTGGTTCCCCAGTATAAGTGAATCCAAAGGCAAGATAACTTTCATTGTATTGTCTTAAGCTCACCTTTTTTTGCTTTCTTCTGACCACTACTCATGATAGGGCCTTCGTCTGGGTCGGAATTTTCTCCAGGACCCAGGTCAGACTGACTACATTTTCTTTTCAAATATTTATCCATCGCTAATACCAGCAGCATGACTGTATATGTTTCTTCTTCGTCTTCTTATCTTCCACGGCACGCTTATATGCCGCGGCACAGTGGTTGGGAAACACTGGTTATATGTACTTTTGGTAGGTTGTATGCCTGACTTTTTTAAAAATATATGCGAATGCCCATTATTCCATGTGAAAAACCAAAAAAAGCTGGCTCTGACTGAAAGCATTCAAGTTTGTGGAAAGATGTTGTGGCATTATGGGAAATTTATGTGATTTATGGGATTCTGGGAATTTCCCTGGCATATCCTGTAGTTTTGCTCAGCCATCCAGGATAAAGTTGACTTTTCACAGGCACGATTTTAGAGGGCCACAACAACATGTCACTGGGGTTCATGCTGTTTATGAAAATATGAAAAATAACACTTTCCATTGCTTGCCAAGATTAATGTCAACAAAATGTCATCATTATACAGAAATACTAGCTGTTACATATTCCTTAATACACATGAATCTGCACATATCCGACTTACATCTACAGGTGTAACTTACGACTTACATCTTACGTCTACAGGTAAACCATGGCTACTTTGCTTCTACTGTGTGCCTGCTTCACTCTCTCCTCTGCAACAGTAATTTTCGGAGACATGAATGGTGAGATAACCTTTTTTTCTGTCCTCTTTTCTCTGCCATGCTTCGGTGTTATTGCCATAACAACTATAGTGGGACTGGAGGCACAGAGACAACCACTTTTTGGAAAAAAGAAATCGCTCAGCTGTGATGTCAGTATAGACCGTCATCTAGGGTGGCATCCAGATTGGGGCACCATGTTGCCAAGACTACTATTGCACTATTAAACAACAGTTAGCACCAACCTTACAGTCTAATTGGTTGAGCAGAGTTCTCACCATGCTGATATTTTTGATAACAGCATGAATTTTCACACCAAAATGGTATCACTTCGCTGACACGTTGCCAAGTAACAATAAGCTTTATGTACATGTTTAACTTATACAAATACAGATACTCCCCATTTTACAATGCCCCAACACACGGAATTTCGACTTTACAATGGTAATCTGTACATATAAATACACATTCAACAGAAACAGAAACTTTTGAATTAAAAACTTTCCCAAGCAAGCGATACGCAGTACTCTCCCACAATAATGAGGAAGATGGCAGTGCGTGATGTAGGGAGTCACATGGTGGCCGTCATGAGTCCTGGGAAATGTAATGAGGAAAAGCCGTGGTTGCACAATAATAGTTTTGTTTTTCACGTTCACTACATTATTCAATAATTTACATGAGATAGATCAGTACTTTATTATAAAATAAGCTTTATCTTAATGATTTTGCCCAACTGAAGTTTAATGTAAGTGTTTTAAGCATGTTTAAGGTACGCTACGCACTGTAATACTCTACTGTTCTCGATGTGGAACTCTGCCGTACGTGAGGCAGGGAGTTACATGGTGGGAGTGATGAGCGCTGGGAAATGTAGTGAGAAAAAGTATTTATGTAAGACTGATTGTGCAAGGTCTGTAATTTTCATCATAGGTACACTTCAACTATGAGAGACAAATTGAGAAAAAAAAATCCAGGAAATCATATTGTAGGATTTCTAAAGAATTGTAAATTATGGTGGAAAATAAGTATTTGGTCAATAACAAAAGTTCAACTCAATACTTTGTAACATAACCTTTGTTGGCAATGACACAGGTCAAACGTTTCCTGTAAGTCTTCACCAGGTTGGCACACATTGTAGCTGGTATTTTGGCCCATTCCTCCATGCAGATCTCCTCTAGAGCAGTGATGTTTTGGGGCAACAAGGACTTTCAACTCCCTCCACAAATTTTGTATGGGGATGAGGTCTGGAGACTGGCTAGGCCACTCCAGGACGTTGAAGTGCTTTTTACAGAGCCACTCCTTCGTTCCCCGAGCAGTGTGTTTGGGATCATTGTCATGCTGGAAGACGCAGCCAAGTTCCATCTTCAATGCTCTCACTGATGGAAGGAGGTTTTGGCTTAAAATCTCACAATACCGGATTAATTAACATTAACACGGATCAGTCGTCCTGTCCCCTTTGCAGGAAAAACAGCCCCAAACCATGATGTTTCCACCCCTATGCTTCACAGTAGGTATGGTGTTCTTGAGATGCAACTCAGCATTCTTCTTCCTCCAAACACGACAAGTTGAGTTTTTAACATAAAAGATCTATTTTGGTTTCGCCTGACCACATGATATTCTCCCAATTCCTCTCCTGGATCATCCATATGCTCTCTGGCAAACTTCAGACGAGCCTGGACATGTACTGGCTTAAGCAGGGGGACACGCCTGGCACTGCAGGATCTGAGTCCCTCTCGGCGTAGTGTGTTACTGATGGTAGCCTTTGTTACTTTGGTCCCAGCTCTCTGCAGGTCATTCATCAGGTCCCGCTGTGTAGTTCTGGGATTTTTGCTCACTGTTCTCATGATCATTTTGACTGCACGGGATGAGATCTTGCGTGGGGCCCCAGATCGAGGGAGATTATCAATGGTTTTATATGTCTTCCATTTTCTTACAATTGCTCCAACAGTTGATTTATTCACACCAACCTGCTTGCCTATTGTAGATTCACTCTTCCCAGCCTGGTGCAAGTCTACAATTTTGGCTCTTTGTTCTTGGCCATCGTTGAGTTTGGAGTCTGACTGTTTGAGGCTGTGGACAGGTGTCTTTTATACAGATAACGAGGTCAAACAGGTGCCATTAATACAGGTAACGAGTGGAGGACAGAAGAGCTTCTTAAAGACGAAGTTACAGGTCTGTGAGAGTCAGAAATCTTGCTTGTTTGTGGGTGACCAAATATTTATTTTCCACCATGATTAACAGTTTTTTTTTTTTTTAATCCTACAGTGTGATTTCCTGGATTTCTTTTCTCATTTTGTCTCTCTCAGTTGAAGTGTACCTATGATGAAAATTACAAACCTCTCTTATTTTTCCAAGTAGGAGAACTTGCACAATCAGTGGCTGACTAAATACTTTTTGCCCCACTGTATAGTGTGTTTGTAATGTATGCCTTTGGAAACATGGTTGCCTCAAATGAATCAATAAACAGAACATCATACTGAATGATGAAAGAAACAATATGCGCTCATAGCCTCACTGCACAGACTATCAACACATAAATGAACGACATATTGGCCGAAAGCAAGTTGACCTATTTGCTTAGCGCAAGAAGTGCCATCTCGCAATTATTGTGTGTCAATAACAGCATCTTTGTCTAAAGTCTCAAAGATCTTAGCAGCCCTTTAAGTAGGTAAATCCAGCACAGAGCTACTAAGAAGTCACAGCAGTCAAATAACCGGTGCTCGGCCCTTCCAGGTTTATATACGTCAAACCAGCCTAGTACATGTAGTGCTAAAGCAGGGGAGGGAACTGTTACCATTGCATAACAACCTCCTTTTTGTGAGAAGGTATTGTCAATATTAAAGCATACTCAGTATGAAATTCAGGGCTTCTTTGATTTATTTGGTTTGTTTATTTTGTTGTTAAAAACCTGTTGTATAAAAGCAGGCGGCACGGTGGTGCAGTGGCTAGCAGTGTCGCCTCACAGCTCCGAGATCCCCGGTTTGATCCCGACTCCACCTGTGTGGAGTCTGCATGTCCTCCCCGTGTCTGCGTGGGTTTCCTCCAGGTACTCCGGTTTCCTCCCACATTCCAAAGACATGCGAGTTAGGTTAATTGGTGTTTCTAAATTGCCCTTAATGTGTGAATGTGTGTATGAGTGTGTGTGCCCTACGGTGGATTGGAGCCCTGTCTAGGGTTGTTCCTGCTTTGCGCCTTGTGCAGCCAGCTAGGCACTGGCATTCTTGCAACCCTGACTAAGATCAAGCGGATAAGACAATGAATGAATGAATGCATGTATAAAAGCAGTAGAATGCTCGAGGTTGTGTGTTATCACAAATAACATCAATTGTTGCAGCCGTGATGTTATTTGTGATAACACACTCCCTTGTGGTTTACTGCTTAAGAGAATGCCAAGCGATCGTCTCAGTGCAGGGCCCTAAAAATACCATCACTATGGCTTGATAAATCTTATCTAAGGATCCAAATGTGTTAGGGCCATCTGGGGACCACTGCAAGAGTGACCTCTAACTAGCCCTGTGATGGACTGGCTCATGCTCATCTGTGCCCTGTGAATTCCAGGATAAGCTCCAGCCTCCCTCACCACCATGACATTAGGGTTAAAAGCTGTAATTTCTTTTAAGGAACTGTACAGTTGTTCTGCTTTGCTGTAGTGACATGTGTAACCAGGATCAGTACATCTTTCTTCCCAGATGAGGACAGTACCTTTGGTGTTAGCATCCCACTGGCGCAGCCTCTGCACCCCCTGATGGGTGGGAAGGTCGCCATCCCTTGCTACTTCCAGGACATTACAGTCAACGGTCCTGGAGCACCTACAGTCGCCCCATTGACACAACGCATCAAGTGGAGCTACATCTCCATGGGGAAAATAAGTGCCATCCTGGTGGCTCATAAGGGAGTTCTGCAAATTGAGCCAAACTATTTGGACCGGGTGACCATGTTGTCCTATCCCACAGTTCCCACAGATGCCTCGATCGAGATTTCTGAACTACGTCCCAGCGATTCTGGGACATACCGATGTGAGGTCATACAGGGTATTGAGGACAACTATGCCTCAGTGGAGATGCAAGTTCAAGGTAATGCTCCAAATGTATAAAAAATATACATCCCCTGGCAAAAATAATGGAATCACCACACATATAGGATGTTCACCCAGATTTTTCTTCATAGCTAATAAACATCGTAGGTATGACACCAAACTATTTTTGTTTAATATCTGAAATTTTCTGCATTCGTTAAACATACCTCATACAAATTCAATTAAATTATTTTGATTAATAACACAGTTTTTCCAGACCAAGTAAAGGAAAAAATATGGACTCACTGTTGAGTAACGTTGAGTAGCGTTGATGTTGAGTAACTGAAGGAAAACATGGATCCAATAAGATAGCTGTCAACTGACACAATGAAAAGGATTATAAAACTACTTCAAGAAGGAAATCCAACACAGAGTGTGGAAAAGATGTTTGTTCCCAGTCGGCTGTGTCCAAAATTTGGTAGAAGTACAAAGACAATGGGAAGGTTATAATTGGAAAGCATACAGGTAGACCAATGAAGATATGCAAAGCAATATGCCTTGAGAATAGAAAATGCACAGTAACAGAGTCTATGTTTGTGACAGAACTCAGAACGTCTTGTGTAAGAAATCAGTTGAATGAAATGGGAAATAAATATAGAAAAGCCAAACAACAGTCAGCATAAACACCTAAACAGAAGATAACCAGGTTACCTTGAGCTAAAGAGGCATGGAATATAGATGAAGCTGGAATTTTGTCTGGTGCAGTTCTAATGGAAAATACAACAATGGTTGCCTGAAGAAAACAAAAAAATTCTCTCACTCACTTATGATATGGGGTAGCATGTCAGGTAAAGGACCAGGGGAGATGGCAATCATTATCTCAATAGTCAATACACAGGTGTTCATTGAAAATTTGGACACTTTTCTCATTTGCTTGGTATAAAATGGCGATCATAAGGCAAGAGATGACATGGCCAGCAAACAGTCTGGATTTCAATCTGATTAAAATTTTATGGTGGAAATTTAAAAAAGGTCCTTGGCTCCATCCTGGCTGATCTGTCAAATGCTATTCGACAAAGTTGTAACCAGCTTGATGTAGAATATTGTTTTTCATTTGAATCCTCCAAAACAGGGTTAATAGACACTCCCTGAAGCCTGAGAGTCTCTTGCTATCTATGGCGCAATTGTGCATCCACTAAAGTACAAGACAAACGCATTTGAATGTGTTGTTTTGAGCCAAGTACAAGCTTCACTGGCAGTGAATGGAGTGTGGGCTGGTGTGCATTGTATGGACCAAAAATCTCACCATTTACTAGACAGGGTGCTTTTGTCCACTTTGAAACACTACGTCTCATACAATGATTGATCAACCTCTTAAGGGGGAAGAACTACCCAACCAGCTATCAATCATTAAATCGGGAATCAGGAGCATAACTGACATCTCAAATTTCTCGTTTCATTTGGTTTGGTAATAAAAATCTAAAGTAAATGCTTTTTTGTGGTCATTCTTTTCCACAGGCATTGTGTTTCATTACCGGGCCATAACTAGCCGCTATACCTTGACTTTTGAGATGGCAAAAGCTGCCTGCATCCAGAACAGTGCGGTCATTGCAACTCCTGAACAGCTGCAGGCAGCTTATGATGACGGCTTTCATCAGTGTGATGCAGGCTGGCTTTCAGACCGAACGGTCAGGTACAGTTTTTCCTCAGCATTTCCATTCACAAGGTCTTTTGCAGAAAGTCTATGGTTTTCACCTTTGAAAAGTTCAAATAAAATAACACAACTTATATCCTTTTTCTACATTGTAGCTGTTACTACAAATAAATAAATAAAGTCAAAAATTGATGAGTGGCACCCTTCAAAATGTGAAGTTAATGTCAAGTCAGACAGGCACTGTGCAATTTTGGAGAAATTACATTTGAATCACTGTGATTTGCTTCCTAATACTGTGAGGTCAGACTGACATGCCATGGCATGTGTGCTCGCATTGTACATGAAAATGACCCTTCCATATTATATACAGGTATGCACCATTTAACAACCGCATTACTTTCTGTGAAACACGACAGTAACCAGAATAGACGCTGAATAGACATTACAGTAGTCACATAGTCTTTATATGCTACTGTAATGCAAATATAAAGAGTATTTTCAAAATAAACCTGCATGTAAATGATACATAAATGCGTCAGAGATATCGTTAAACCACGAGTGGAACATTTACATTACATTTACATTTACAGCATTTAGCAGACGCCCTTATCCAGAGCGACTTACAATTGATACAGTCTTACAATCCAAGCAATTGTGGGTTAAGGGCCTCGCTCAAGGACCCAACAGTGGAAGCTTGGCAGAGATGGGATTTGAACCCTGGACCTTTTCGTCCAGAGTCCAGTGCCTTAACCGCTAGGCTACCACAGTACCACAGTAACGCAACCATCTACACAGCATCCCTAATGCCACAACGGCTTCAGACCCTGTCCAGGGGAAGTCATAACACTTAAGAGGATAGTATGATGGACCTGATACTTTTGTTTGTCAGAAGCCAAAAATGCATTGTTAGACAGTATTTATCTGTGTGCCCACCGACAAAATGAACAAGGATTTGTCTCTTGGTCAAGAAAGGCATTAGGTGAGAGTTAGGAAAGAAAGTAGTTTATGTATATATATATATAGTATGTTTTATTTATTCGCACCAAGGATACTGTATCTCAGGCATAAAGTGTTTCACTGCTTCTCAGGAAGACAAAGTACAGGTACTCTTCGATTTATGATGGGGCCACATTCCGACAAATCCATCATGAGATTAATTTATCGTAAATCGAGGAGTTTACATATACTGTAACATATACTGTATATATTATAGCGCAGCCTATATTAAACACTTTTAAAATACAACAGAGCGCAGCTTTTCCTCACTACATTTCCCAGCACTCATCACTCCTCGCCATGTAACTCCCGACATCACTCATTGCCTACCTCCTCATCCGAGTGCAGCAGAGTGCTGCATATACTACATACCGCTTGCCCATGAAAATTCGAAATTCGAAAGTCAGAATATGGTTTCTGCTGTATGTGTTTTTATGTTTATTATCGGAATGTCAGGCCTTTGTAAAATGTGGAGTACCTGAAATACATTTAGTAATACATTCCATAATTGTTAATAAATAAACATATATTACTATTCTCATGTCTTCAGGTACCCCATCCATGAGCCCAGAGAGCCCTGCTATGGAGATAAGGAAAATTTACCTGGTGTCAGAACCTACGGAATCAGAGATGACAACGAAACTTATGACGTATACTGTTTTGCAGAGAAAATGTCTGGTAATGAAGCCATATTAAATGGTTTTCAGAGGTTGTAATATGTTATTTGCATTCTCCTCCTACAACTACTTCTCTGTGCACTCTAGGTAGCGTCTTTTACTCCATTTCCACGGAGAGGTTTACCTTTGTTGAGGCGTCAGAGCAGTGCGCCAAGCTTGGAGCCCGTTTGGCCACCACAGGGCAACTGTACTTGGCCTGGAAGACTGGAATGGACGTGTGCAATGCTGGCTGGTTAGCTGACAGGAGTGTCAGGTACCCTATCAATGTCGCCCGGCCACAGTGTGGTGGGGGTCTCCTGGGTGTGCGGACAGTGTACCTTTACCCAAACCAGACAGGTTATCCCCTGCCAGACTCACGCTATGATGCCATTTGCTATCAAGGTAAGCTCAGTGGCTAGGCCGAATTCCTTCAAATCTACCCACCACTATGAGATACATAAGATGACACACAGTGATATCATGGATAATATATTAATATATACTTCTGGAATTGTCTCTTGCTACATAGGGGGCGATGAAGCACCAATTCCGCACCTCACAGTACCTGACGTGTTCCTTACCCCTGATTCCCACCCACCAATACCTGAGGTTTTCACGACTACAAACTTTGACACCCCAGCACCCGATCTTGACAGCACCATGGATGCAGAGTTCAGTGTGGTTACTCACACCATGAGCCCTATGGTATTTCCTGAGAGTGTCACCACTGAGGTTGAGGTGCAACAAGGGGAATTTGGAACTCTTGAGCCATGGGCTACTACTATAGAGGGACCCCTTTCTTTCCCTACTATCATTATGGAGAACGTCACTGAGATTTTGGAGCCCATGGTCATTGGAGCTGTTGCTCAGCCTGAAATAGGTTATGAATGGTCCAGGGATAATAGCACCATTGGTGAGTGAATGCATGTGACTATGCATGGTGGGTAAAAGTAAGAAATGTGACTGTAGGCATTTTCAAATTTACCTGAAATTTAAATGTAACATTTTCTTCAAAGCAAACAACCAAAAGAACCATATCTGTTTAGTGTACAACAATATTGTGAGGTATTTATATACAAAGTGGTTCTACACTTGCTTTAAGCTGTTATGGTATCTAGTAGAAGTATCCTTTTAGTGTTCACCAAGCTGACTAGGCAATAACTCTCTTTCTTTCCTAGTTCTAGAGTCAAAGGGAGTGGTATTTTACTACCGCTCAGGTTCCAAACGCTATGCTTTTACTTTTGAGGAGGCTCAGCAGGCCTGTCTGTCCCAGGGGGCTGAAATAGCCACACCTGAGCAGCTGCAGGCAGCCTATGAAGCAGGATTCCATCAGTGCAATGCCGGCTGGCTTCAAGACCAATCTGTCAGGTTGTTAGAGCAGCACCAAATTTAAAGTACCCAGAATTTATGCAGACTCCATATATACACTAACTGACAAAAAAATAATGCACCAAGAAGGAGTTGTTGGGATCGAAAGAATCTTATATGTATGTATGTAAGGATGATGTATCTAAGTGATTACAATATTAGAGTAAAAGAATAAGTTTATTGGGGAAAACTATACAACTGAAAGGAGGCTCTACAGGATGCAAGATAATATACAGTTGGCCATGGAGGCATACAGGTTCCGTATGGTGTCCACAGATGTTGCAGCAGGGTCTGTAGATCCTGCACACACACAGGTTACCAAAACTGGCATCCCAGCTGGTTCCTTAAATGCTTGATTGGCAATAAATCTGGTGACTGGGCAGGCCAAAGAAGTATTCCAATCCTTGATGTGCATGAGCGAGCATTATCCTGCTGCAAAATGACAGCTGGAAGCCCTGCCATGGAAGGCAACACTTGTGGCTGCAGGATGACCTGCACTTATCGCTGATCCATTAGTGTCCCTGGTATCAGTACTAGGGATGACTGATCATATGCGATGGCTCCCCAAATCATCCCACAAGCAGTTGGAGCAGTGTGACGCTCCACAGCAAAGGGAGTATTGAAGTGCTCACCATGAGGCCTCCATACTCGAACCCAACCATTGTCGGATCCCAAACAGAACCTGGATTCGTTGCTAAAGATGATACGGTTCCAGTCCTTAGCAGTCCAGGTTCCTCATTCACAACACCACTGCAAATGAAGGTGACGGTGGATGGCTATCAATGGCAGGACATGGAGTGATGCATGTCAACTGGGCAACATATCTTCGAGTACATCATAGAGGCATGTCTAGCAGTCAGCTATCTCTCACCATGAGGTACACTATCCAAAAGTAGCCTCTGAGAGCCTTTTTTAGGGCAGCAGGGGAAGCACTTTTGCGCCTTCTTGTGGCAAGACCCAGAGTCTAATCAGTCTAGCCACACCTGTAATCATTTATATATCTGCCTGAAACATAATTGCATGCAGAGTTTTGTGGCAATCTGACATTTTATGTGTGTGCATTATTTTTTTGTCAATGTGTGTATGTGTGTGTGTGTATGTATATATATATATATATATATATATATATATATATATATATATATATATATATATATATATATATATAATGGTAATTTTCTGTTAAAATTAGCCATCATGATTTGTTTTTTTTTGCTTTTTATTTTTTCCCTGTTTTGAGCAGGTACCCTGTTGTGGATCATTTTACAAAAATGCACTGGAAATCAAGAGAATGCCCCTGGGGTGCGGTCATATGGGCGTAGGCCTGCATTTGAGCACTATGATGTGTATTGCTACATTAAACAATTAAAGGGTAAGAGCATCATGCCTACTTTCTGTAGCATGCATAACCTAAAACTGCCCTAATTTAATTTACTTTTTATTTCTGGTATACTACACACATTAGGTGTTATTCATTTAATGAAGTATTTTCATTGTTTAGGGGAACTCTTCCTTGTCAGTGGTCTGGAAGGCTTTACCTACTATGAAGCAGCTGATCAATGTCATAGGCAGAATGCTACGCTGGCCTCCACAGGAGAACTGTATGCAGCCTGGAGTCATGGCTTCCATAATTGTAGCCCAGGATGGCTGGCTGATCGAAGCGTTCGATATCCCGTTCAAACCACACTCCATGCCTGTGGTGGGAAAAAAACAGGAGTTCACACCGTTTACTTAAACCCTAACCAGACTGGATTCCCCGACCTGTATTCCAGATATGATGCCTACTGCATTAGAGGTAATAAACAAAGGGCACATCAGTTTTGAAAATGCAAGATGAGAATGTTTCAACACTGAAGGCTCCTTTTCTCTCTTTTAGTGAATCTGTCAATGCTGATCAGTGAAGACATGCTAAATGCCACATGGACAGAAATTGACCTTTGGAACTCCACATACATAACAGACATCCTAAGGCCTGGTATTAGCTGCATTTACTATATACTGTAGCCCAGTTAAATAAATGGCTGTATGCAAGCTTACTAATTTTGTGCTGTGTTTTGTAGTTCGACCCATTATCCCTCCTATGTCTGTGGAGGACAGTGGTTCTGGATCTGCTTCTTCTGACTTCAGTGTCCTTAGCAGTGGGGACAATGGTTTCCCTAGTGGAGGTGTGTCTGGCAGTGGCCTTCCCAGTGGGGAGATATCTGGCAGTGGCTTCCCCAGTGGAGGTGTGTCTGGCAGTGGCCTTCCCAGTGGGGAGATATCTGGCAGTGGTCTCCCCATTGAGGATATTTCTGGCAGTGGTGATGTGTCAGCCAGTGGGGATATGTCTGGCAGTGGTGGTGTGTCAGCCAGTGGGGATATGTCTGGCAGTGGTGATGTGTCAGCCAGTGGGGATATGTCTGGCAGTGGTGATGTGTCAGCCAGTGGGGATATGTCTGGGTCTAGCCACAGTGGTGATGGCTCAGCTTTCTTTGTCATCCTCAAGGGGAGTGAAAACATACTTTTGGCAGAGAGACTCCCTCAAGAGGCAGGTGAAGGAAGAGAAGTTTTGTACCCCAGAATGCGTTCTGGAGACACCAGTGGTGACCAGTCAGAATCAGGTGACCTTTCCGGATCAGGTCAGGATGGGAGTGCATCTGGAGGTCTTCCATCTGGATTTGGCACTGGAGATATAGTTTTTGTTCATGAAAATTCAAAGATCTTTGTACCCTTCTCACAGCCCAAAACAGAGCTAGAACTAAGAGCAGAGTATTCTGAGACTAGTGGATATAGTGGGATCCACAGTGGTGACATCATTAGTGGAATGCACAGTGGTGATGTCTGGAGTTCCTCTGAATTCAGTGGGCTTCAAAGTGGTGATGTCATGAGTGGCACTGGATTCAGTGGGCTTCCCAGTGGCGATGTCACGAGTGGCTCTGGGTTCAGTGGACTTCACAGTGGCGATATCATGAGTGGCTCTGGGTTCAGTGGACTTCACAGTGGCGATGTCATGAGTGGCTCTGGGTTCAGTGGACTTCACAGAGGCGATGTCATGAGTGGCTCTGGATCCAGTGACCTTCATAGTGGTGATGTCATGAGTGGCTCTGGATTCAGTGGACTTCAGAGTGGTGATGTTGTGAGTGGCTCTGGATCCAGTGGACTTCAGAGTGGTGGTGTCGTGAGTGCCTCTGGATCCAGTGACCTTCATAGTGGTGATGACGTCAGTGGCTATGGATCCCGTGAACTTCAGAGTATTGATGTCATGAGTGGCTCTGGATCCAGTGGCCTTCATAGTGGTGATGTCGTGAGTGGCTCTGTATCCAGTGGACTTCAGAGTGGTGATGTCGTGAGTGGTTCTGGATCCAGTGGCCTTCATAGTGGTGATGTCATGACCGGTTCTGGTCTGACATTTCTGCATTACGATTTGGTTGATCTGACTGCAAAACCTTTAGCAGAGCAAGAGGTGTCTGGAATGTCTGGTGATGTCAGTGGGTTTTCTTCTGGATACACCTCTGGAACATCTGGCCTTCCTAGCCATCCATCAGGGGAACATGTCAGAGTGTCTTCAGAAAGTGGAAAAGTCATCTTGCTGACAAATGATGAGATTCAAGTTGTGCCCTCCAGCTTTACACAAAGCCCAGAACCGGATCTTGGTTCTGCTGAGATCAGTGGAGAAGGCAGTTCCCCAGACCATAATGCAAAAAATCTCTCTATTGTTCTGGCTTCTGAACTCTCAAACAAAGAGAATATTGGTACTGCAACTGGAGATCCACTTCCAGCCTTGGAGGAAGTCAATGAATCGGACAAATCGCCTATAAATACCACCAATACAACATTAGACACCACCACTTACTCGATGTCGCTCCTGTCATCAGCTAATGTGGAGCAGCCCACTGCTACAGAGGGTAAAACCAGTTACTTATTGTTCCACTTCAATTGGATAAAATTCTTACATTATTATTGAAACTACTACTACTAAGGAAAACTACTAAGGAAAAAATATAGGTTTAGAAGCACATTTCCCACTTTTTGCACAATATATGAGAAAATGTAATTGATCAGAAATGACACCAAATAAACTGAACTGAATTCAACTGTTTGTTATCTAAATTTATGTTCATCAAATAATCTTATATTTTTAGGAGATTTGGCATTATATATGTTAGTTATTAAAGATATTCAAAGGAGAAATTCATCCCACATCTGGTGGGCCTATTGCTTTTTTTCTATTGTTCTTAGATCCAGTGTGTTTCTTTGAGCCGGTTAACAATATTCTGACAGCCTTTACTTTGCAAAAAAAAAACAAAAAAAGACTGAAACACATAATTGTACTATACACGAACCAACTTAAATAAAACATATTTCTACAAATAGAAAGCACCATTACGGTTTACTATCTAGAATTAACATATTGAAGAAAAAATCGAGCATATGGTTTGGGGTTTGCAATTGATGGGGCATCCTGTTGGTCAACATTTATTATTGTGGCAGCAATCAAAGCTTCCAAAAGTATATTGTCACGGATAACAGTCTTGCTTTAGGCTCCTTGAAGAGCACCTCTAGTATGGAATAGTGGTCAACCGATACGGCTTTAATGGTCGATGGCAATGCCGATATTTAGAGAGAGCAGGCTGACTGATGCTCGATATACAATGCTGATATCACATATTTTTTGCAACTAATAAAAATAATAACAATAAATTACAAAATCGCTGAACACAAATTAACATATTTAAGCTATAAAGACACCGTCTCTGTTTGTGCTCCATCTTTTTTTAAATACGTTTTATTGCTCTTAACAACAACACAAACTAACAGATAACAGCATCTTCTTCTTTTTAGAAAAAAAACAAAAATGTGTAAATACTTGCAAAGTAATAAACAATGTTAAAGTAGCAGCATCTTTTTGCTTTCAATGTCATCTCTTCATAAATGGCCCCACCAAAACAAAGTTTCCCTGCATTTTCTCCACTATTTTTGAACATCGGCATTGTGACCACAGATATCAGCCGAAGCTGATTATTTCAAAATGGCATTAATCGGCACGATTAATCTACCGACCGATTAATCGGTCTATTACTGAGACGGAACTATTATTAGGTTATTATTAGGCATGTTTGAGATTTGCCCAATCAGTCTACCCTTGGTCATTTAAAAGAGCATTCTTGGTCTTAGAGATCTTGTTTTGATTGGACTTCCAATTCTTACTGATATTTCAGACAATGGAAGCTGTAAGCAGGAAACATTTAGATATTTTCCAGTAGTGCTCTCCTGGTTTGTAAGAATCAGTTATTTTATTTTCACATTCTGAGTCTCTTTGGCATAGCCATGGCTATCGGGCATAAGCACAACAGGCTGACAGGCTTGGAGAGTCACAGAATTTATTAAGCTTGACTTGGATTATTAAATCGTAACAAGTCAATTCAGTTCTGAGACCACTTTTATATCCATTAAATTTTTGACACAGAGGTTTCCTACTAAATGCCTTAAATACATAAAATCAATATAACAGCACTTTGATTAAAAAAATAAATCAACTAACACATTTATGGGACTGTGGTAGCCTAGTGGGTAAGGTACTGGACTCTAGAGCAGAAGGTCCAGAGTTCAAATCCCACATCTGCCAAGCTGCCACTGTTGGGTCCTTGAGCAAGACCCTTAACCCATAATTGCTTGGATTGTAAGACTGTACCAATTGTAAGTCGCTCTGGACAAGGGCGTCTGCCAAATGCTGTAAATGCTGGACACAAGTGTACATACAAGCAATGATGTAACACACCCTATTGTCAATGTGTCTCCATGTCAGCAGTCACTGGCGCTTGTGATCCAAATCCCTGTGGTGACAGACTATGCTTTGTGGAAGAAGGATTCGCAGTCTGTCATTGTCCAGCAGGATTTAGTGGCAGGAACTGTACAATATGTAAGTGAAGAATGAACCATTTGGTGGAACCATTTCATTCATTCCTAATGTATAATTATTTCAGCCACTGAGGAAGAGTGAAGACCAAAGAGAAATGTATAAACCACACCACTATAACTCTAGCATGGTTTCAATCATCATCTAAAATACAATACATAATGTGATTGGATGATATTTTTACAGCTGTACAGGGATGTGCAGAGGGCTGGGAAGAATTCAAGGGCAGCTGCTATATGCACTTTAGTGAACGCAACACTTGGATGAGCGCTGAGCAGCACTGTCAGGAGCTGAACTCTCACTTGGTCAGCATTACTTCACAGGATGAGCAAGACTTTATTAACAGTGAGTAGAGCACAGTTTTAACTGAAGTCAAACATGTTAGGTAGATTATTATGGAGCTTACTGTAAACCCACTAAACCTGTCTAGGTCAAGTTTGGGACTACCAGTGGATTGGACTTACAGACAGGGACAGGCAAAATGAATATCGCTGGACAGATGGAAGCCCTTTGGTAAAGCCCAGTTCTGTTAGATTTTATTATATGCTATCATCTAACATAATTCAGTTAAAATTAGAACATGACTACAGTACATTGACACAGTGACATGTATATGTGCCACAAAATTGCCTGACTCATGCTGGTCATTACATTTTGTATAGGGATATGAAAACTGGAGACCTAACCAACCAGATAATTACTTTAACCGTGATGAAGATTGTGTAGTAATGATATGGCATGAGCTTGGTCAATGGAACGATGTGCCCTGTAACTACAACCTGCCATTCACATGCAAAAGCAGACTGGGTAAGTGGCTCACAAAGTGTTACTCTGACCCACTATGTTTTATATCAGACTTCTTAGTAGTATTGTATAATGTTTTATGTATTTTTTCCTTTTAATATAACAGTTACATGCAGTTACATGCTATAAGATTTTACACACTGGATGGTACTAAACCTTTGGTCAGCAATTACCACCATAGTGAAGACCTGTGCTCAAGCCTCATCAGTGGCTCTAGTCTGGCCAAATGCTACACAGATACAACTGGCCTTGTCTGATAAAAGGAAGGTTCAACGGGGATCATCTCCCCACCTCTAGAACAGTCGCCAGCAAAGATGGCTGATGAACACAACACTCTCGCTGGGAAATGAAGTTGTCTGAGGTTGTGCGCTGTGCAGAGGCACTCACTGGCCTATGGCCCTCACTTTCAACATGGGGTGCAACGTGTAGCAGAAAATTTTGAAAAGTGTGCAGATTTGGACAGGCCAAATTGAGAGAATAGAGGGAAATATATTTTTATATACCTTTTTGATTTATATACTCAGTACTGTGCAAAATTCTTAAGCTACCATGCCACCATCAGTTTAGTTGTTTAATTGTAATTATTTCTCTCTTTATCAGAATCCAACCAGACAATACAGAAAATCTGTATGAAGTACAGTGGTGCTTGAAAGTTTGTGAGCTCTTCAGAATTTTCTATATTTCTGCATAAATTTGACCTAAAACATCATCAGATTTTCACACAAGTCCTAAATGTAGATAAAGGGAACCCAGTTAAACAAATGAGACAAAAATATTATACTTGGTCATTTATTTATTGAGGGAAATTATCCAATATTGCATATTAGTCAGTGGCAAAAGTATGTGAACCTTTGCTTTCAGTAATCTGGTGTGACCCCCCTGTGCAGCAATAACTGCAACTAAACGTTTCCTGTAGCTGTTGATCAGTCCTGCACACCGGCTTAGAGGAATTTTAGCCCATTCCTCCGTACAGAACAGCTTCAGCTCTGGGATGTTGGTGGGTTTCCTCACATTAGCTGCTCATTTCAGGTCCTTCCACAACATTTCTATTGGATTAAGGTCAGGACTTTGACTTGGCCATTCCAAAACATTAACTTTATTTTTCTTTAACCATTCTTTGGTACAAAAACTGTGCTTAGGGTCGTTGTCTTGCTGCATGACCCACCTTCTTTTGAGATTCAGTTTATGGACAGATGTCCTGACATTTTCCTTTTTAAATTCTCTGATCTAATTCAGAATTCATTGTTCCATCAGTGATGAGATGGCAAGCCCCTGGCCCAGATGCAGCAAAACAAGCCCACACCATGATACTACCACCACCATTGTTTCACAGATGGGATAAGGTTCTTATGCTGGAATGCAGTGTTTTTCCTTTCTCCAAACACAACGCTTTTCTTTTAAAACCATAAAGTTCTGTTTTGGTCTCATCCGTCCATAAAACATTCTTCAAATAGCCTTCTGGCTTGTCCACGTGATCTTTAGCAAACTGCAGACGAGCAGAAATGTTCTTTTTGGAGAGCAGTGGCTTTCTCCTTGCAACCCTGCCATGCACACCATTGTTGTTCAGTGTTCTTCTGATGGTGGACTCATGAACATTAACATTAGCCAATGTGAAAGAGGCCTTCGGTTGCTTAGAAGTTTCCCTGGGGTCCTTTGTGACCTCATCAGCTATTACACACCTTGCTCTTGGAGTGATCTTTGTTGGTCGACCACTCCTGGGGAGGGTAACAACGGTCTTGTATTTCCTCCATTTGTACACAATCTGTATGACTGTGGATTGGTGGATTCTAAATTCTTTAGAGATGGTTTTGTAACCTTTTCCAGCCTGATGAGCATCAACAACTCTTTTTCTGAGGTCCTCAGAAATCTCCTTTGTTCGTGCCATGATACACTTCCACAAATGTGTTGTGAAGAGCAGACATGTTCTTTAAATAAAACAGGGTGCCCACTCTTACCTGATTGTCATCCCATTGATTGAAAACACCTGACTCTGATTTCACCTTCAAATTAACTGCTAATCCTAGAGGTTCACATACTTTTGCCACTCACTAATATGTAATATTTGATCATTTTCCTCAATAAATAAATGAGGAAGTATAATATTTTTGTCTCATTTGTATAACCCTTTATCTACTTTTAGGACTTGTGTGAAAATCTGATGATGTTTTAGGTCATATTTATGCAAAAATATGGAAAATTCTAAAGGGTTCACAAACTTTCAAGCACCACTGTAGTAGATATGAGTTGTTTTAATGGCCAAAGCCAATATTTAGAGAGCAGGGTGACTGATAATAACAATAAATGAAACACAAAATTGCTGAACATAAATTAACATTTATTTACATTTTAAATGCACTGTTTGCAGTCTGTCTTTTTTCTAAATAAAAAATAAGCACTTAACAACAACATGTATTACCAGATAACATCTTGTTTCTGGGGAAAAATGTGTAAATACTTGAAAAACAACATTACAGTAGTGCCTATAGTGGCAGTAACTATTTGTTTATAATCCCAGTTCCAGTTAATAACAGTAAGTTGTAATGCTGAAAACAAAGTTCTCATCTCATAAATGGCTGAGAGGGTCTGAATGTTCTCTCAGCATGTCTTTGAGCTGCAAGTTGTAATACAGGAAACAAAGTTTTGATGGATTTTTGAATATCGGCCTTGTGAGCACAGATATCGGCAGATGCCAATTACCTCAAAATAGCATTAATCAGCACGATTAATTGGCCGACCGATTAATTGGTCTATCCCCAGTAAGAAGGATTAAAAAACAGGTTCTGTATGGTACAGTGGCAAGTATTTAGTGTGGCATCCAGCAGCTTCATCAGGATGCCAAGCTGACCCTTCTACATTCCAAAGGAGCTTGATCAAGAATGGTCTTTTTGGGAGTGTAGTAGTCAAGATAGCACTTCTTTGGGAAGTTCACACTAAATACTGACTTTTGCCTGCAATAATAATTTTTAAATGTTGCGTATATATGTCCTGTATTTTTGGTTTGTATCTCAATAAAGAGAGTGAGACATAACTATATACGGTCATTCTACCACTGAAAAAACAACAATGGTTGCCTAAGATTTTTGCACAGTAGTGTTTGTTGGAAAATCACATATGCATTGTTTAGTCACCAATCTGAGAGGTTGTAGTGGATTCCAAAATTGAACTGTGCCAAAACAATCAGGACTTAACTCCTGTGCACGAGCTAGTACAGTCTGTGGTAGCCTAGCAGTTAAGGTACTGGACTATGGACCAAAAGATCCAGGGTTCAAATCCCACCTCTGCCAAGCTGCCACTGTTGGCTCCTTGAGCAAGGCCCTTAACCCACAATTGCTTGGATTGTAAGATTGCATCAATTGTATTTGTATTTGTATTTTATCGCTCTGGATAAGGGCGTCTGCTAAATGCTGCAAACGTAAACGTCTTAGAAGTCACAGTCCCAGGCATTATGGAAACTTATGGCGTTATGGAATATTTGAATTCTGCATTTTATTTTTTATCCAGTCAGATGCTTGTCGCCTCCAGAAGTGAAAAATGCCAGGATGTTAGGGAAGCACAGCGAGCAATACCCAGTAAATTCCATCATCCGCTACCAGTGTGAATTTGGCTTCACACAGCGCCACCTATCTGTGATACGTTGCATGCCAGATGGCCAATGGGAAGAGCCTAAAGTGGAGTGTATAGAAAGTAAGTCCTCAGACACAAATATATACCAGATGTGAACTAATGAAGATCGTGTTGTACTATATCAAATGTAATTATATGATGATTTTTCCCTGAACAGCCAATACAAACAACAGACTTGAGAAAAGATCCCTCAGGAAACATTCCAAAACAGTCAACAGTCAAACATGGATGAAGTTTCTCTAAGAAGGCATGCACTTGATCATCTAGAGGACTGTTGTTAGTACAGAGCATTTTTACATGTGTCTTATTTGCCCAGAGGAAAAAGCAGTAGTCTTGGTAACAGGGTCCGCCTTAAACGATGACGCACATTGCATTCTGTTTGTAATCGGCCTGGCTGATAGATTTTCCAGTTTTTTTCAGTGCCTTGAAGTTATTAGAAAGAAGGAGCTAAGAGTGAAATTGCAATGAATGAAGGAAACAAATGTAGCTTTTCAGCCAACCCAGCGTTTAACCCACTGGTTCCATTTTCAGGTCTTTTTAACCTTTATATTAGCTGTCTCTCACCTGTGGGCCTGTGGGCTGCATAAATGCATTTTAACACATAGTACGAGTATGTCTTTAAAAACACGTGTCACATGCATGTGTTACAGGCTTCAAACAACCCATGGCCTCTGGCTTGAGATGACTGGTTTGAACTACGGTATGTTTAAACAATTCTGAACCATATTCTTCCTTGTCAGGAGGTGGCACTGTTGGTTTTTCTTATATACATGGCTACTGATCCCAGTAGACAGTAGGGTTTAGTCCTGTTCTGCAGCATTTTCTCTACTTTTTCTGCAAGAGTGAGTACAAGAACGTAAGACTGAGTAAGGTTTAACTTAAAGCTTATGCAAAGACAAAAGGCTTCAGCAGGATACAATGGAGTCATGAATAAAAGTATTTAATATTGCATTCTCATCACACAAATCTGGTAATCATTCCTCTCCATTTTGTGTTGTTGTTGTTCGTCCTTCTTTGTTTCATGTCTCCAAAGTTATCTCTGATAACTATAGTTCCATAAAGCATGGCTTTATGTTTCTGAAAGCATCTTTCAGTGTTGTATTTTCAGATAGTTTAGCTAGTTACATGTCTACAGAGGAAGGCTAATTATGCATTGAGTCACGTGTTAATATTTTCACACATGCACTTGCTTTTATCTTCTTTGACGAATGCAAACAAGGGCGAAAGCGACAATTTTGCACTAGTTTGTAATCATTGACAGCACTATAGCTGACACGTTCATATGACATGGTGTTGCTATGAACTGACACTATAAAATATGTTACACTACCTTCATACCTGCTGAAAATTTGCCATTTCTGTGCCCATCAAATAAACAGTTTTAACATGAGTGTATTTGTCTGTGATTATGTATGTGTTTGAATAGAGATCTTGAGCCTTTTTCATAAAATTTACGTATGATTAAATTTGAACTTAAAATAGAAGAACAATGAAAGTTCAGAAGTTTCATTTTCCAATATTTTCACCTGTGAATGGCTAAACTCATGCCTGGTTGTGATGTGTCTAAATTTAAGCATATTAGATTAACAACCTGAGAAATGCTCGATTTATTGTTAAGTAACCTAAAATGATCATCAAAAATGTTGGTATAGTTAATAAAATACAAAATAACAATGATAATATTAACCAGACGAGTGCAGTTTTTGAAGGACATGCAGAATGGTTGCCCAATGGTAGTAAATCCCCCAAACGGCTGTATTTTTGTTACATGTGTGGTTAGGGTTGGTTAATATGTTTGTATTAAGTTGTAAATATTTTTTGTAATGTGTGGTTGAGAGGAGACCTGGCCAAAAAACGTTTTATAATGTGCGGTTGGGGGCAGGGTGTTTGGCCAAATACTTTTCCTAACGTGTGGTTTTGAGGAGATGACCAAATATTTTTTTAAATGTGTGGTTTGAGGGGGCTTAGGAAAAGACTTTTTTTTCTTACATGTGGGTTTGGGTTCAACAATTTTTTAACTTTTTGTTTCAGTGGCTGCTTTGTTTTGGATATTTTCGGTGGTTTTGTCTGTTTTTTAGGAGCAAGTCCATTCATTCTACCTAAAACAATTTGGCTTGAAATGGTTGAGACTCATAAACCTATATACCAGAACACTATCTCCAGTCATGCCAATCGGTGTGGGTTTGGAAGGTAGTGCATTTTCTAACGCAGTGGTTCCCAAAGTGGGGAAGGGCCGTAGGTGGGGTGGTTAGGGCAGAGCTGTTGAGTGGGGGCACAGCAAGGCAAATGAATGCTGTTACACAGTACAAATCTAAGATATATAATGCATGTTCATTATATTAATATAATATAATTTATATTTGATAATAATAATATAATGTGTCACTTTAATTTGTTTCGTTTAATAAGAAGTTGTGTGGCGCAGTGGTTAGTATCACCTCAAAGCTTAATTATCCCCGATTCAATCCTGACCCCTGTCTTCCACTCGAATTTAGAATCAAAACATGTGGGGGGGCTTGAACATATGCTTATATACAAAAAGGGGGGCACTTAAGAAAAGGTTTGTGAGACAAAATGATTTTTTACTATATTCTAACTTAATCATATTGAGCACATGAACCTAAGAAGAACAAAAGAAAGCATTCACTCCTCGTTTACTCTCCTGTTAATATTAAACTATTCTACCACTACTAAATTATTAAAACCTTTATAAAAAACAAAGTACCAGCAGCGGAAGCCAGTCTGAAAGAAGTTTAAATATAAAATATACCATCAACTGCTATCCACTGAATAATTTTGCCATTTCCTAAAGTTTAATATGTAATCTTGTTTCATTTCAAAAAGTACATGGTATCCTTGAGCCATTGTGATAAGTCTGGTGGTTTGGAAGATTTCCAGTGCAGCAGGAGGCAGCTTCTGGCAATTAAAGATGAATAGCAAGAACATCTAATTGTTTAGTATTAAACCAATCCCAGTCCTCCAGGAGCCCAAATATAGCTAAAATTCTGGGTAAAATTCTGCTAGTTGAACTTGTGAAAGACTGTGATAGCCTAGCAGGTAAGGTACTGGACTATGGACCAGAAGGTCCAGGGTTCAAATCCCGCTTCTGCCAAGCTGCCACTGTTGGGTCCTTGAGCAAGGCCCTTAACCCACAATTGCTTGGATTGTAAGACTATATCAATTGTAAAATTGTAAAATTGCTAAATGCTGTAAATGTAAATGAAAGTTGAACTCTATGCGTGTGTGTTGGAGTGGGGGGCTTGAAAATATTTTTATGTACAAAAGAGGGGCGCTGCAGAAACGTTTTCGGAGCCACTGTTCTAACTTGTGGTTTGGGGTGTTAATATTGTTTCTAACATGTGATTTAGGCACAGTACATTGCAATGCGAAACCATAATCATGACTGAATCAGTGTATGCGCCTAGCCAGGAAATATTGAGTTCATTAAGGAGTACAAATGACAAAATGATTTTTTACTATATTCCAAACTAATCATATTGAGCAAAGGAACCTAAGAGAAACAAAGGAAAGCATTCACTCCTCATTTTCTCTCCTGTTAATATAAAACACTATTCTACCACTACTAAATTATAAAAACCTTTATTAAAAAAAGCACCAGCAGTGTAATTCTGAAGGAAGTTTAAATATAAAATATATCTTCAACTGCTATCCACTGAATAATTTTGCCATTTCCTTTAGTTTAATATCTAATCTTATTTCATTTCAAAAAGTACATGGTATCCTTGAGCCATTGTGATAAGTCTGGTGGTTTGGAAGATTTCCAGTGCAGCAGGAGGCAGCTTCTGGCAATTAAATATGTAATAGCAAGAACATCTAATTGTTTAGTATTAAACCAATCCCAGTCCTTTGGGAGTCCAAATACAGCTACTCCCACGCAGAACCCGACACGGATCTTAAAGAATTTAGACGTAATTGTCAAATAACTATGCCAACAACCATGTGATACTAGCCACAGGAAGAATACATAACTAAATAAAGTTGTGTAAAATTCTGCTAGCTGAACGTGTGCAACAGCTGAACTATGACAGCTAATCTTTCTGCCAAGGAAATATATGAGTTAAGCGGATTAATAAAATTAATAAACACGAACGTATGTGCAAACGAATGGACTTTATGCAGGGGATATCTAGATGAAGCCCATGTAATCTATACGGTATAACAAATAAACTCCAGCTTTTATGAAAAACTGGTTTACATGTAGTATTTAGAGCAATTACAATGGTGATTGAAAGTTTGTGAACCCTTTAGAATTGGATATATTTCTGCATAAACACTGCCTACAACATCATAAGATTTTTACACTAGTCCTAGAAGTATGCGAACCCAATTAATCACATGACAGAAAAATCTGATATCTGGTGATTTGTTTCCTGAGGAAAATGATCCAGTATTACATACAGTGTTGTGAAAAAGTGTTTGCCCCCTTCCTGATTTTTTTGAATGTTTGTCACACTTAAGTGTTTTGGAACATCAAACCAATTTAAATATTAGTCAAAAACAACACAAGTAAACACAAAATGCAGTTTTTAAACAAAGTTGTGTATTATTAAGGGAGAAAAAAAATCCAAACCGACATGGCCCTGTGTGAAAAAGTGATTGCCCCCCCTTGTTAAAACATAACTTAACTATGGTTTATTACACCAGAGTTCACCGTCTCTAGCCACACCCAGGCTTGATTATTGCCACACCTTTTCTTAATCAGGACCTGCCTGACAAAGTGAAGTACACCAACAGATCCTTAAAAGCTACATATCATGCAGAGAGCCAAAGAAATTCAGGAACAATTGAGAAAGAAAGTAATTGAGATCTCCTAGTCTGGAAAGGGTTATAAAGCCACTTCTAAACCATTGGTACTACACAGTGAGAGCCATTATCCACAAATGGCGAAGACATGGAACAGTGGTGAACCTTCCCATGAGTGGCCGGCCAACCAAAATTACCCCAAGAGCGCAGCAACGACTCATCCAAGAGGTCACAAAAAACCCCACAACAACATCCAAAGAACTGCAGGCTTCACTTGCCTCATTTAAGGTCAGTGTTCATGCCTCCACCATAAGAAAGAGACTGGGCAAAAATGGCCTGCATGGCCAAGTTCCAAGATGAAAACCACTGCTGAGCAAAAAGAACATTAAAGCTTGTCTCAATTTTCCAGAACACATCTTGATGATCCCCAAGACTTTAGGGAAAACATTCTGTGAACTGACGAGACAAAAGTTGAACTCTTTGGAAGGTGTGTGTCCCATTACATCTGGCGTAAAAGTAACACAGCATTTCAGAAAAAGAACATTATAGCAACAGTAAAATATGGTGGTGGTAGTGTGATGGTCTGGGGCAGTTTTGCTGCTTCAGGATCTGAAAGACTTGCTGTGATAAATGGAACTATGAGTTCTGCTGTCTACCAAAAAATCCTGAATAAGAACATCCGGCCATCTGTACGTGAAATCAAGCTGAAACGAACTTGGGTTCTGTAGCAGGAAAATGATCCAAAACACACCAGCAAGTCCACCTCTGAATGGCTGAAGAAAAAGAAAATGAAGACTTTGGAGTGGCCTAGTCAAAGTCCTGACCTGAATCCTATTGAGATGCTGTGGCATGACCTTAAAAAGGCCATTCATGCGCGAAAACCCTCCAATGTGGCTGAATTCCAACAATTCTGCAAAGATGAGTGGCCAAAATTCCTCCAGAACGCTGTAAAAGACTCATTGTAAGTTATCACAAATGCTTGGTTGCAGTTGTTGCTGCTAAGGGTGGCCCAACCAGTTATTAGGTTTAGGGGTTAATCACTTTTTCACACAGGGTCATGTAGGTTTGGATTTTTTTCTCCCTTAATAATAAACACCTTCATTTAAAAACTGCATTTTATGTTTACTTGTGTTGTCTTTGACTAAGACTTAAATTGGTTTGATGTTCCAAAACACTTAAGAGTGACAAACATGCAAAAACATGGGAAATCAGGAAGGGGGCAAACACTTTTTCACACCACTGTATCTGTGTAAAATTAGCATTGTAGCAGAATTTTAATTACTTTAATTGAATGCTTATTGGGGTCACTTCACAGCTCCAGCATCCCCAGTTCAATCCCAACCTCTGGGTGCTCTCGATTCCTCCCACATTCCAAAGACGTGTGTTAGGTTAAGTGGGGTTTCTAAAATGCCCTTAGTGTGAGTGTCTGTGCCCTATGATGGAGTGGCGCCCTGTCTAGGGTTGTTCCTGCCTTGCGCCCTGTGTCGCCAACTAGGGATTAAGTAGATAAGAAAATTAATGCTTGTTGATTCATTGTCAAGATTTATTTTTCTCGTGAAGTACTTTGTGTACTATGTATAAAATATACCCTATAAATACAGTTTATTATTATTATTATTACTATCGATGTTCTCCAACTTCAGCTCTCTCCACATTGTTGTATGTGTTATGCAGCCGGACTAGGTGTAAAAGTTCGAACCGAAGTCATGGGGCCTCATGGAGATGTCAAAGAAATTCACTGAAGACAGCTCTGTCATGAGCAGTCTTGGCAGTGAGGTTGGGAAACATGGAAAAGGTGTCACTGATCAACATTTTGGATTGATATCAGCACATTAACATTGGTAGTGGAGCGTCACCACTGCAGCATGAGTTGGTTTAGGCCAGGGCTGAAGAGTGCAGTGCACTCTGTTCTGAATGGCTTGCTCTCTCATTTAAAAGCATCTTTAAGCAGCTTATTAAGCAGCTGCATTTGTAATGGACAGATACACCGACCCCTCCAGGACACCAGTAATCCTAATACTGTTGCGGCATGCTCGGGCCTCTAAGTCTTCGCATTTGCATTCCAGTTTAGTCATTTCTGCAGACATATGCTCTGCTTTCTCCTGCAATTTGATAATGTCATCCAGACAGCCTTTAAGCTCCACCATGTCGGACTGCACAGTGACCATGCTGTTTGAAAACTCTGCTTTTGAAGCTTGAGTTTCAGATCTAATGGAAGCCAAAGCTGTCACCAAGCAAGCAAACCCTACTCTGATCATTTCAACAACATCATTTTGCAAAGTAGCAAGAAATTTAATTTTGAAAACAGCAGTGTACAGTGGGACTACAGCAGTTGACCACTTCTCCCACAGCCATAACTGTGTGGGTGGGGGTGTGTGATTTTGTAGCTAGATGTAGTGATTTTCAGACACCTATATTGAGTTATTTTCAAAAATAAGTGAGTAGCGACTAATCTGGACAAACCATGGCTACTTCCCACAAAAAAGAATCACCAAAACTGCCCATGAGCAAGAGGTACAGCTCTCTATTTGCATCTTATCTGCTCCTCTGATGGGATAAGGTTCTTATGCTAGAATGCAGTGTTTTCCTTTCTCCAAACATAACGCTTTTCTTTAAACCATAAAGTTCTATTTTGGTCTCATCCATCCACAAAACATTCTTCCAGTAGCCTTCTGGCTTGTTCATGTGATCTTTAGAAAACTGCAGATGAGCAGCAATGTTCTTTTTGGAGAGGAGTGGCTTTCTCCTCTCACCCCTTCCATGCACACCATTGTTGTTCAGTGTTCTTCTTATGGTGGACTCATGAACATTAACATTAGCCAATGCGCGAGAGGCCTTCTGTTGCTTAGAAGTTACCCTGTGGTCCTTTGTGACCTCGCCAACTATTACACACTTTGCTCTTGAAGTGATCTTTGTTGGTGGACCACTCCTGGGGAGGGGAACAATGGTCTTGAATTCCCTGCATTTGTACACAATCTGTCTATCTGTGGATTGAGGGAGTCCAAACTCTTCAGAGATAGTTTTGTATCCTGCCTGATGAGCATCAGCAACTCAGCTTCACCAGATGACATGCAGGCCTTTGTCATTTTTGGACCATATGTTGACTGGAGCCCAGTTGAACGTACAAATAAATCACATACAATTACTGAGCACTAAAACGAAAAAGTGCCAATTAGACTGAAATACAAACCAAGTATGCAGGAGCCTCTGCAAGTGTGTCCAAGTAGTAAGTATAAATAAGTACCCGAGGATCAAAGTAGGTAATTGCATGAACAAGTACTGCATGACCCTGGTAATAAGATCGTCCTCTAGCCAGTGTTGCCAGTTCCTGTGGAATAAATCTAATGAAAAACTAATTACATAAACTGTGTACTTTGGGGTAGGGTTAGGGGCTGAGGTTTGAATTAGCACTGGGCTCGTACTTTTACACACAAATACAAACAAATATGTAGTAACTGTCAGGCTAAACTATTATGGAACTCTACAGAAGTAAAGTATCATTTTAAAGGCTAGCAGACATGTCGAATATTAGACCCTATGCCATTAGAACTAGAAGCAAAAAAGAGGGATACATTGCGGCATACTAAGTTTCATCCCTCTACAGTTTCTACACAAACAGTTTATTTAGCTAAGCAGCTCCAATACCAAGAATTTCTGATCGAAAAAAGAGGACAAGCCACATGAATATGGCTTTCATAGCTAACAGTAAGCACCTTCATGCTGTCGGAAAACGTCCAACTTAGCAACACTGCTGTCTTTTTATTTTCGAACTCCCCCCAAGACACACACGGGAGGCGGGAATAAACAGAACAACTGTGAGTCAGAGAAATGAGAGAATTACCAGTAATTCTGTTTTTCTGAATGCATTAGGTTTATCCTGCCCCTGACAGGGATCTCGGTTGAGGTGGCACTGCTGTATGGCTTAAGCAAGCCTGGGCTCCAACTCCTTAGTCAACATTGATCACACTAGCTAAGTGCGCCCTCTAATGATTAGTCAATGGAATCACCCGCATGTCTGTAGCGTACTGCAATAACGATACTTTTTTATGCAGGTAATTTAACGGCTTAATTAGTGTAGTTTTAGAGCCTAATTACAATGTTTCATTTGGGGTTATATTTAGCTGAATGTACACTCCTGGGCAACACCAGTGGGCTAAACCCATAATTGCGAAATCAATGTTGTTCCACTAAATGGTAATGGCTTCAAAAAGTAGATGAGTAGCTGAAAAATGTTTTCAAGTTAGCTTGTGTTTAATGTGAGACCAAATATTGTCTATAGGTTTCAAATCTGGACTACAACCAGGCCAAAAATTCAACCAGCTGGACTGTGGCAGATTTACAGACACCCTTATCCAAAGCACTTACAACTCATACACTTTTACACCCCAAGCAACTGTAAGTTAAAGGCCTTGCTCAAGCACCCAACAGTGGTAGCTTGGCACAAGTTGGCAGAGGTAACTTGACCTTTGACAAGCTACCACTGTTGGGTGCTTGAGCAAGGCCTTTAACTTACAGTTGCTTGGGGTGTAAAAGTGTATGAGTTGTAAGTGCTTTGGATAAGGGTGTCTGTAAATCTTCCACAGTCCAACTGGTTGGAGATCTAGTATAGATCCAATATTTTAACCACTGAACCAGCACAGTCCCCAACAGGTTATCAAGTAGCAACTAATCGTTTATGGGGGAAAAAATAAGCTAAAGGACATTTTGGAAGATTGTGTTAGTCTGAGTTTTATTTTAAGCATTTAAATATTTTACGGATTTTATATTTGTGTACAATAGGTGTAAGTGAATTTCCATTTTCCCAACTTTTTCCACAGTTTGCTGCAGCAATAAGCAGTGACAAGCAAATGGTGGCACAGGTCTCAGGAGTGAAATGTCTTAATTCTTCTTCTGACCATTTTGGAAACAATCTGACCAAAACCTTTCTGACTATTTTGCTATTTTAGGTTTGGCCCTGTTTTTTGACCAGAAGTGTACACTACATATTCAACAACTTTTCCCAGAAATTGTAGGTTACAAATGGGAATATTTGGTAATGGTATGAAAAGGGTGATGCCTTAGAATAGTCGTTTGAGCAATGTGTGGATAAATTATTTTTGGTTATCACCAATTCATAATGGACATTAAGCTGGACATTTGTTTATAGCAATGCTTAAATCAAAAGTATGTTTTAAATGGATCATTCATTTTTCAAGGCCGATTGTAGAATCCATAAACTGTCATTTTACATTTAAATAAGAGACTTTTGAGAATTACTGGAAAAGAACCGAGACAGAACTTTGCTAATGGTAGTGGTGCACAAAACCATCTTTTGGTGTATTTTGATGGAATTGGCTAATCTGAGGGTAGCATAGTGGTGCAATGGTTAGTGCTCACTGCTCCAGAGATCCCTGGTTCTGTACTCAGCCTGTGTGGAGTTTGCATGTTCTCCCCATGGGTTTTCCGGTTTCCTCCTACGTTTCAAAAACATGCGTCAGGTCAGCTGGTGTCTCCAAAGTCTCCCATTGCGAATGAATAAGTGAGTGCGGGCCCTGCGATTGAGTGGTGCCCTGTCTAGGGTTGGTTCCCGCATTAAACCCTTGGTTGGTTAGGCGTTGAATAGTGCAAACACAGAAGTCAAGAGAGTACAGCAGGTTTTGCCTGTGATGCCGCTCCAGGTACCCAGGTTTCGTGTTTAAATCTGGTTACTGCCTGTGGAATTTGGCGTGTTCACTCTGTGCCTGCTTGGGTTTTCACACACTTTTCAAAAACACTCCAGTAGATGGACGTGGTTTTAATGCTGTGGCTGATCGGTGTATACCCCGTTATTGTTACACCACTGACTTGTAGCTTTACTCTGCATTGCGACCATGAGTGGACTACTAACTGTTTTAACATCATGTGACCGCTAGATGCCGCTCAAAATTCATACAATATGTATTAGATTTCGTTTGTGATTCGTTTGTAAGATTCGTTTGTGTTACAGCCCTGTTATAAAAACAGAATACATCAAAGTACGCCTTAGTTACCTTCGTAGTGTTTAAAATTTGACTGCTTCAAACGAATCCAGTTTTAGTGACATTTAAATAGATCTATTTAAGGCTGCTGTCTGCTTACAGCCATGCCACCCTGAGACCGTCTGATCTCGGATGCGAAGCAAGTCTTTTTATTTGTCTTTTTTATTCTCTTTTTGTTTTTTCCCCATTCTTTTATTGTTGATGCGCATCTAAAAACATGATTGCAGACAGTGTTGTATAATGCTCTCAATACTCATTTGTGAGTAACAGGGACCCAAACCATGGTAGCACCACCACCATGTTTCGCAGATGGGATAAGGTTCTCTTGCTGGAAAGAGTGTTTTTCTGTCTCCAGACAGAATGCTTCTTATTTAAACAAAAACGTTTTTATAATAGCCTTCTGGTGATGGGCAGAAATGTTCTTTTTGTTGAGCAGTGGCTTTCTCCTTGCAGCCTGGCCATGCATACTGTTGTCCTACTCATAAACATTAACATTAGCAAATGTGAAAGAGGCCTTTAGTTGCTTTGAAGTAACCCCAAGTTCCTTTGAGACCTCACAGACTATTACACATTTTGCTCATGGAGTAATCTTTGTTGGTCAGTCAAGTAACAATGGTCTTGAATTTCCTCCATTTGTACACGATCTGTCTGACTGTGGATTGGTGGAGTTCAAAACACTTTATATATGGTATTGTATCCTTTTTTAGCCTGATGAGCATCAACAGCTCTTTTTTTCGGAGATCCTCAGAAATGTCATTTATTTCTCCAATGATACACTTCCATAAACATGTGCTGTGAAGATCAGACTACATAGATCCTTGTTCTTTAAATACAACAGAGTGCCCACTCATGCCTGATTTTCAATCCTTTGATTGAGAACACCTGGCTCTCCTTCAAACTAACTGCTAATCGTAGAGGTTCACATACCTTTTGTACCCTCTCATATGTAAAAATGGATAGTTTTCCTCAATAAATAAATGACCAACTGTAATCACAAGTGTTTGAGCTGAAGGCAACTGCACTACTTCTTGGTTTTTGGAAGACATTTCACCTCTTGTACAAAAGGGTTCTTCAGTTCTAGACACTGATGGGGAGTCTCAGGTCCTAGGTGACCCTCAGGTATCAGCATCTATAACTGAAGAAGCTTTTCAGATGATAAGTGAAATTTCTCCAACAACCAATAAGTAGTCCAGTTGCCTTCAGATCAAACACTCGAGTCTACCATGACTTGGATGACTGAGAACCTACACAGACATACTGACCAACGGTAATATTTTTGTATCTTTTATTTAATTGGCTTGTCTTGATTATAGAACTTGTATAAACATGTGACTTTGTTTTAGGTCATATTTGTGCTGAAACACAAATTCTTAAGGGCTGACAAGCTTTAAAGCACCAATGTATTCCCATGTTCAGCTGTGTGTTTCCAAGTCAATCATGATCATCCCCAGAGGAAAGCAGTTATCAAAGGAAGATTGCATTTTAAAGAGTGACTCCTGAAACTGAATCCTGTTCATTCCTGCTTGTGTCAATTGCTAATTTTACTAGCAAGTAACAGTAAGGTAATTAACTAGCTGCTTATTTAGACACTAACGTTATCTACAAACACTGAGGATATGAAGGTGCAGTATATTTGGATAGGTTTAGCTTATGTCATAAATTGATGAGCACAATTTCAGTCCCCTAGTAGAGAAATCACACTGACAAATATGGCCTAGTACTTTAGTAAAATAGTCAGCTAGTCAGATGCTTGTTATGTACAGTACAATACAGCACAGTTCAGCAGCAGCCAGTGAGCAATGTCAAAAATGCAAGTAAACAGCATAACATATACTCATATTCCCCAAGGTATGTGGCCATCACATCTCTAATCCTCCAGAGAATCCTCCACAAGTAAAAATGTAATCAAGGTAGTGGTGCAAAGGTGAGCTAGGAGGGATATGGGAGTATTTGTGTGTGTGTGTGTGTGTGTGTGTGTGTGTGTGTGTGTGTGTGTGTGTGTGTGTCAATGTGTACTAGTGTGAATCAAAGAAAGAAAAACCACAAATGAGAAACGGGCTTATAAACAATATTGATTTGTGAAGGACCAAAAGAATGTTGTGAAAGGAGAATATTAAAGAAGAAATATTAAGAAGGAGATTGAATGAGAATGTGAGAAAACATGGAAAGAGTAATCACTTGGGTAACAAAGCTAAACAGCAGTGTGATACAAACAAGGGGCAAGCATAGATGAGAGATTAAACAAAAACAACCAAAGAAGACAGAGAGAGAGAGACAAGAAAACATACAGTATATGTTTGGAAAAATAAAACTGGGAGAAAGATGGAGAAAGTTAAGTTTTTTGTTTGAAGAGAAAATAGTGTTTAAAAGAGAAAATAAATAATTAAGTGGAAAGACAATAAAGGCAATACTAAGGCCAGTAAAAGGACTGTTACTTTTGAGTTTGGGGGATCAGAAATGATCCCAGCCTGAGTTTGTTGTTAATTTCCTTTACTTTCTATTTCTAAATAGGAAAGCTTCTATACGTTTTTTTGTGAAGACACCATTTTGGATGCTATCTTCTGCTTTTTGCTATTTCTACCGCTTTACCAAACAGTGGTCCTTGAAAGTTTGTGAACCTCTAGGTTTAGCAGTTGATTTGAAGGTGAAATTAGAGTCAGGTTTTTTCAATCAATGGGATGACAATCAGGTGTGAGTGGGCCCCCTGTTTTATTTAAAGAACAGGGATCTATCAAAGTCTGCTCTTCACAACATGTTTGTGGAAGTGTATCATGGCACTAACAAAGGAGACTTCAGAGGACCTCAGAAAAAGAGGCTAGAAAAGGTCACAAAACCATCTCTAAAGAGTTTGGAGTCCACCAATCCACAGTCAGACAGATTGTGTACAAATGGAGGAAATTCAAGACTATTTTACCCTCCCCATGAGTGGTCAACCAACAAAGATCACTCCAAGAGGTTACAAAAGACCCCAGGGCAACTTCTAAGCAACTGAAGGCCTCTCTCACATTGGCTAATGTTAATGTTCATGAGTCCACCATCAGAAGAACACTGAACAACAATGGTGTGCATGGCAGGGTTGCAAGGAGAAAGCCACTGCTCTTCTAAAAGAACATTGCTGCTCATCTGCAGTTTGCTAAAAATCACATGGACAAGCCAGAAGGCTATTGGAAGAATGTTTTGTGGATGGATGAGACCAAAATAGAACTTTTTGGTTTAAAAGAAAAGCGTTATGTTTGGAGAAAGGAAAACACTGCATTCCAGCATAAGAACCTTATCCCATCTGTAAAACATGGTGTGTTAGTATCATGGTTTGGACCTGTTTTGCTGCATCTGGGCCAGGACGGCTTGCCATCACTGATGAAACAATAAATTCTAAATTATATCAGAGAATTCTAAAGGAAAATGTCAGGACATCTGTCCATGAACTGAATCTCAAGAGAAGGTGGGTCATGCAGCAAGACACCGACCTTAAGCACACAAGTCGTTCTACCAAAGTTAAAGAAGAATAAAGTTAATGTTTTGGAATGGACACGTCAAAGTCCTGACCTTAATCCAATGGAAATGTTGTGGAAGGACCTGAAGCGAGCAGTTAATGTGAGGAAACCCACCAACATCCCAGAGCTGAAGCTGTTCTGTACAGAGGAATGGGCTAAAATTCCTCCAAGCCGGTGTGCAGGGCTGATCAACAGTTACAGGAAACGTTTAGTTGCAGTTATTGCTGCAAAGGGGGGTTACACCGTATACAGAAAGCAAAGGTTCACATACTTTTGCCACACACTAATATGTAATATTGGATCATTCTCCTCAATAAATAAATGAATAAAAGTATAACATTTTTGTCTACTTTTAGGACTTGTGTGAAAATCTGATGATGTTTTAGGTCATATTTATGCAGAAATATAGAAAATTCTAAAGGGTTCACAAACTTTCAAGCACCACTGTATATTGGATTTTCCAAATCCCTCTCTGGGTGATCAAGTGTTCAATGAAAGTGCGCACACACACACACACACACACACACACACACACACACACACACACACACACACACACACACACACACACACACACACACACACATATTGTATGTGAATACAATATATCAGTATATATACAAGAAAACAAAGATCCTTGCTCTTTGGGATCTCATGCTCTGCGATTGGATCCGAACCCCCAGTGTCCCTTTACAAACATAAACCCAGTAAATTTTGTTTGGAAAAAAAACTTTTATTATCTAAAATGAGCGATAATATGACTCTTCCATGTCATCTTTCAAACAACATAGACATTAAACACATCGTGTACTTGAGAACGGGATAAACACAGTCGGTAAAAACAAACAAGTGACTATTTGCAGAATGTCTCATATTCAAAGCTTTCTTTCATTTGAGCCAAGTAGATAATTAGAACTGTTTTCAAAAGTTTGTTACTTCATGTATGGTATGAATCTGGTGCATTTATCTATGAGAAATATAATGTAAATATACGATTGCCTATAATGTGATAGTGAATTTGTATACAGTTGTATACAGTGTGTATGTGTATTGTATAATGTCAGTCCTTGGTTGTGGTTGATGCAGACCAGTTCCCTGAGTCACATGTATTGGTTGAATGTTTAAATCTGCATACAAATACAGTAAATGTAATGTTGAAAAGACAGCTTTGTCAGATCTGCTAAATTCATCATATCTAAACGTTTGTAGACTTACTGGGATATAAGCTCAGGAACAGCTCAGACTCTCTTCATTTGTATTACAGAAGTGTAGGCGGTGAATTATCAGAGCGTACATCGTCTTCCAGAACTGATCTGCAACTGATTGACGAGCGCAGCTGTGACAGATTCTTACCATCTGACCTTGTGACAATATACGCCATATTTTAAATGCAAGGGAAGGAAGCCAAAGCTCCGCACACCAGGTTCAGGTGGGCCACAGTTGGGTCTGGGTTTGGTGATCGGGTAACGCACACTGCCATCAGCCAGCCATCCGGCGTCACACTGATCAAACCCGACAAACTTCCACGCTGCATACAGCTGGCCCACTTTGGCAATCTGAGCGCCGTCCTGCACACACTCCTCTACTGCCTCAGAGAAATTCAGTTTAAGCGGGTGCTGCAGGAAGTAGACCTCACCTGAAGTCAAGAAAAGGGAACGTTGATTATTATGATTCTTGGTGGCACCAAAAAGTCTACCCTGTGGTAAACATCTCATGTGGTCATTCAGAGCTCTTAGAAGGCCGCACAGCAAAAGCCTATCCACTACAGAGTCAAGGTGTTTATAATGATAAAAGAGCAAGTGAATTATTATCCTTGGCTGCCTCCAAAACAAAACATCACAGCTGACAAAAGAACCTTTACACAGATTGCCCATCAAACCCTTAACGATGTGCTAACATTACAAATATTTTGTAAGATTACATTCTTTCTTAACACTGCCTGTCTGGCACAATATGAACCAGTAATTAGTTTAGGGGAAAAAAGTCAATATGAAACACAAGATTCCTTAGTGGTGACCATCTCGAAAGCCAGGAAATCAGAGAAAGTATTTGCTCTTTCAAGACTGAGACTCGTGAGAATCAGATCAAAGGCAGGGCCAGTTGTATTTTTCACAGTTGAAGGCTGGGGTGGATTCGATATGTGTGCTAAATGCTGCCTGCTGGCTTTATCAAACGTACAAATGGCTCATCCAAGAGGGTGGAGGTATATACTGAATAATAACACTTGCAGGAACGAAATATCATATACACATGTTTTCTGCACCAGCTCAAGCTGTAATGAATCATGCTGATTTCTGGGAACACCTGTTGGGTTTTACAGTGTGGGAAACAAACCATTTCATGTTTCACAAGCACTTAGAAGAAAACTTAATCCAGTATCCATGACTAAATGGCTCAAATTGTTGTTGACTGAATAAAAGAAATATAAAAGGTCTATGGTTTTATGTTGGCCTTTCAGTTTATTATTGTATTATATATGCACTCTACACATGCACTTTACTGGTATACTGTACAGTATAACTGAAGCCATCTGAAGCTCATTTATAAGCCTTGGCAGACAGCATGAACAGCAGTCTGCAGCAGTAGGACAGGAGTGGCTGGTGAATATTTTGTTCTTGTGTCACATCTCTGCCAGTTTCAGAACTTTATTTGGCAACAATAATGGTTTCTCCTCCATTCTGTGATTGACATCAAATACATGTGTACAGGTATGCATACAGATTTTTTTAGTCTATGGGATGTAATACAGTTGTACAACCTATGTACTTTATAATATACCCCATAGATTCAGCCACAATTTAAACATCAACTTCCTGACAAGGATTCTATTCCTGGACAACATGTGCATACAGATGTTAGCACGCCTGGGGTGTGACACCAGTCCATCTCAGGGCATTTCTGTGAAGCTGGCCCCATGTGATCAAAAATGCAATTGAAATACTACTATTCGTTTGTGTTGCGTTCATGCTGAAATTAAACATTACATTTTGTTACCTGTGATGTCATGCAGCCCCCTCCAGAGACAAAATCGCACCAAATTGGTCTCAGTCGTTAGTGCTGCATTAGTGCTGGTATATGCAATTAAAATGAACATTTCTGCTATTTTAATAAAAGTTATAACATCAAAAAGGTTGAACTAGTGACGTCATGCGGTCTCCATAACAGATCATGTTTCATTTCTTAAAAATGGAAGCAGCACAAATGATGATGTTGACAGCAGAAACCAGAACTAATGCAGCACAAACAAACAGTACTATTTCAGTTCCGTTTTTCATATCTGTAGTATTTCAACTCCATTTTTTGATCACATGGGGGGACAGCTTCGTGGGTACGACTGCCAGGACTTGAACCTGGGTCCCTGCAGGGGTGGGGTAACATATTGGACCACTCCACTACCTGAGCGCCCCTCTCTATTTTCAGTGAGGTTAAATTATTGCTTGATGACATCACCACAGTCTAAAAATACTGCCACGGGTTAAATGACACACGGTGGATTTCAATTTTAATGTAAATAGATCTTTTTTTTTATTTAGCATGGACATCGTTAGACCTATTTTAGGGAGGCTATAGCCACAAATAAACGTGCATTATTAGTTAAAATCATCAATAGTTTATTCTCTCTTATTCAACTGCGCTGTCTGTCTCCATGTTCACATTGTAATGAAATTTGACACACTAGGACCTGGGGTGGTGTTGCTGCCCCAAAACATCCCTGAAAACTGAAACAAGGGAATGTTTGAGCTGTGACAGGCGTTTCATTAAAATATTAAACAGTGAGAAGGTGTCTGTGTGAGTGGATGTTCCTGAAGGCGAGAGTTATTTCATCACAAAAGTAAATACGTTATTTGAATGTCTGTTACAAACATTAATTAACCAAGATGAAAACCCATTAACGAAGTTGTGGAAATTGCAAAATGCTAGCAGAGGAAACCTGATGACTGATGAACAAAGTAAGCCTACTGAAAAAGCCAATTACATAGTTTAATTTAAACATTGCAGTATTTAGGGCAGGCATGAATAGATGGTTTGTTCTGTCTTGATTGTATGACTGTATCTTTTACAGATTCCTGTATATAAGCAGTTAATAGCGGATAGTAATTCGATATTATTCCTCTACCTGTAGATGGACATACGAAACTTTACTGTAAAGGCAGTAGCTCCTCTAAAGGCCAGTCAGGTGAGAGGATTTTTACAGTTTAATTAAAACATTCCAATAAGTTTAATTGGCATTTGATATAAACATATCTGTTAGTAGACAGAAAGGAAAAATATTGAAGTTCAATAGATCTAGAAATTGTTTTCTCATAATGAAAGTTATTTGATGTATTTACTAGATTTAAGAAAATATTTAGTCTGCAACCAAAATTCAAGCTATTTTGGCTGGTGCTGCCACTTATGGTTTATTCCTTTTTGTTGGGGTTTTACCAATAGCCCTTTGTCCTCTGTCTGGGGTTGTAGTGGACTTTGCTAATATTTCCTTGTGTAAAAATAAATTTAATTTGGGAATAAAAAAATTAATTTGAGAAATAAATATTCTGCTGTAAAATGTAATAATGTCCTAAATATTCAGTCATCCAGGTTATTAAACATGAATGCAGCTACAGGACAAATACACATGTCTCTTCAAAGAAATTTGCTGCTATGAGGCAATTTCTTGAAATAGTTTGTCCAAATATTTAAAATTTTATGCTAATTTCAAATGTGGGCCATTTTGGGTATTAGTTGGCTAAATTCTAGACCCCCCTAATCAAAACTTGGCCCCCCATTCATAAATAGTGGTGCCTCTCTTTTTTAGGCAAGTCAAATAAAGACAGTTTGTGAATTTAATAGTGTTATAGTAATCAGTTAATGTTAAATGTAGACTGTTGTAAGTGCACTGGGTTGGGGTAATACACCTATTGCTAGTCACCATTACACAACCTTCGTAAATGAATATGAATATTATTTACAACAACTCAAAGTCAAAGTCAGTTATGTGAAGCAGAACGCTACCTTTGATAGAAGAAGTGAAGCAGAACACATCAAATTGGTCAAGGGTTTTGTCACGTAAGCCATAGCTCCTTACGCCTGGTGCTAGTTCAGTGCCACCGCAGGCATCTCGGGGCACTGAGACAGGATACTGTGCTGTCCCATCAGCCAGCCAGCCAGCGTTGCACCAATCGAGGCCTTCTTCCTCCCAAGCTGTAAACAGCTGCTCAAAGGTGGCCACGCAGGCAGCCTGCTGCTCACAAGCCTCTTTAGCCTCCTGGAAATTCAACTGGTAACGCCCTCTGGGGGAGTAATATGGGAACACCACACCTGTGGAGAAGGCAAAAAAGCTCTGTAGGACGTTTGTTAGTAATGCACACCAGGATGGTGGGTTGTCAAACAGCATTAAATACATTAAGTAGTTTCTGCTGCATGCTAAAATTTTTAAACTAAGTAAGCTGAAATACATTTCTGGAAAAATAAACAGATAATCATTGCACATACATTTAAGGAGTTTTCCTTAAATGTCAGAGCTGATCAGAACAGGCCCTTAGAAACATTCTAACTTTCCCACCCATACGGCAGCCCTGGACCTGCTGGTGTCAGACGTCAAAGAATTTCAGGGGACCCCAGGAAATATCCTTCTGTTGTCATTGGTTCATTGATACAGGCTTTCAAAAGACAAAAATCTGAAAAATGATGCCTACAAACTTGTAAAAATGTTCTAATATTGGTAGTTTTCCTGAACTTTTCTTTAGTGTATCCTGAAAAGACATGCCCCTAAATCACACACAGATGCTGCCAAGAATAAAATGCCAGAATGCTAGTTCAGAAACTGTACTTTCTGAATTGATGCGGTTAAGGTTAGGGTTAGGATTGGCATGCGTGGCAATATGTCTTTGCCCTACATGGTTAGATGTTGGTGGTTCACATCATTTCTAACATTTGCATCGCCAGCCCATATGCTTACAGAATGTTTGTTCCATTTTTCTCCCATATTTGGTCTGCCCAATTCCCCAGTCTCTCAACACCTCTCTCCCCCCCCCATACCGTTTGCATGACCCTGTAAGATAGCAAGCCCCTTTAAACAACTCCCCACTGCCAACCACTTGTTTTCACTGGCAAGTAGCAGCCTTTACTGTGAGAAATAATGTGCACAGAGGAAGGGACAGGCTAAGCAGCTGAGAAACTGTGCTTATGTCAATGCCATATTTTCTAGTCCCTCCAATGGCCAACAGGGGCAGCTGTTGTAGCTGAGTTGATCAACTAAGACACCATTCAAAGAGTCTAACACAATTCCTCTATGGTGGTCTAATGGTTAAGCTACCTGACCATGAAATAGAAGGTCAAGGGTTCAAATCCCACCTCTGCCTAGTTGCCACTGTTGGCTCCTTGAGCAAGCCCCTTAACCCCCAATGGTTTTGACTGTAATAATGTAACAATTGGATGTCACTCTGGATAAGAACATCTGCTAAATGATGTAAACATATTTTTAAATGAAAAATTAATTCAGCAAAAAAATTAATAAATAAATAAAAATCTACATGTACAGCCACCTCGGAACTGAAGCTCCACAATGACGCTCTCGTCCTCCAGGCCATCGATAATCTCACAGCGGTAGCGACCCTTGTCCTCACTTTGCAGCGAGTTGATAACCAGCGACGCATCACCTGGAGCACCACGACGCAGGCGTACCCGGCCTCGAAAGTCTCCGTAAGTCCTGTGGCGGGAACCCAAAGCCACCATCACGTGCTTCTCATTGCCTACACCTGAGTCCGACTGCCAGAACCACTTCACCCTCGTCCTCCGGGGGGCACTGAGTTCGGGCTCATACCGGTACATACACTGTAGAGTCACGTTTCCTCCTTGGACAGCAGACACTGAAGTTTGTGGAGACTCCACATGAAGACGGACACCGTTGAAGTATACTACAAAAAGTTGGAGTGTGTTACTAACAGTGTTCAAAAAATCTCTTACATAAGATACTGACAGAACAAAGAGCATTTTGGATATCAGGAAAGAGTGAGAACTAAAAGCATTTAGTTTGCGTTTGATGTTAATCTGTTGCCACTGCATGTGTAGCGTGTGCGATTACCACAGATAGGCTAGTTATTTACATTTATGGCATTTAGCAGACACCCTTATCCAGATCGACTTACAGTTGATACAGTCGTACAATCCAAGCAATTGTGGATTAAGGGCCTTGCTAAAGGAACCAATGGTGGCAGCTTAGCAGTGGTGGGATTTGAACTCTGGACCTTCTGGTCCATAGTCCAGTACCTTAATCGCTAGGCCACCACAGTTATTAGGCCCAGTTATTAGGCTACAGCACATCTAAAATAACGTATGTACTTAGAAAAGAGAAGCTGTTGAGTCGAACTTCACTTAAAATGGACGATTGTTGAAATACCTCAGAAATATTTAAAATATCTGACTAAAAACCTGAAAGTACTTGTTCACATGAAACACACATAATGGAAGCTTAAGTGCAGTTGTTTAGTTCCTTTATAAATCTTGAAAATATGCAACTAAAAACCCAAGCAAAGCTGTTTACATAAAAGACACTTACAGTAGGATCCTAGGGGCACTTGCCAGTAGAAGTCTTAAATACACAATAACTACTAATAGTGAATTTAAAAGTACAGCTACTAAATCCCAACAAAAAATGTGTTAGGATGAGAGACTTTAGGGATTGTCATACCAAAGCCGTTATACCGTTTTGTTCTTCGAAAGCTGGAGTAATACACTAGAAACGGAGGTCCCTGAGGTGTTGTGGTATCCCTACCACATACCACTATGCTGCTAACACAACCACAGATTGTTCCCGCTGAAAAAGTAGCCAAAGTCCTTTGGCTCAACAGTTCATGAAATCATTCAATAAAAATGTACTGCATAAACGTTTACTGACTGCCCCAACAACCGCACTGAGACATCCATTAGGAGTGTGCTCGAAGTAAACATGCTTTCGTGCCTTTCACCGTACAGCACAGTACTAGACATCTTGTTGAAAAGTCGTGTCCATGGTAATTGTACGCACACTCCAGATGCAGCAGACGCTTTACTTTGCAGCAGATGACTAATAATGTGAATGAATCGAAATACTCGTACTCTCTCCGTTCCCGTCGCCGTTGTCCTGATAATAATAACCATTGGAGTACCGCAGCGTGTCAGTTTCCAGCAGAAGGTGCAGGAGCAAGAGCAGCAGCAGGGGGCGCTTCATTCTCACCTTCACCTGATCTCTGTTTCCAAAACAACTTTCCACGCAAGAGCGCAAATATTAGGTTTGTTATTGTTTGTATTGTTTAACATTGTAAAGGCCACAATTTTATGGAAGTGAAATAACAGCTACATGCGTTATATGTGGTTCTATTGAACATCATTGTCTGACAGTAAGCGTGTAACGAATAGAGTGTTTATTGTTACTAAGACTTTATGCGCAAGTGTAAGCTATTTCACGTCTTGTCCCTCACTGGAAGAAGTTGCGCTCGATAAAACATGCACTCCATACATTTTATTTTACCATATAATTCCCTCAGATTTGGTCTTAAATGTGTTAACAAACAGGCACAGCATTGGAATCAATCGTTGACTACAACTATAACAAAACGACAAACAAAAAAACAAAACAAGGACGTGCTTTAAAACACCCAGTTTAATAACTGATATTTTAAAATGAAATAGATCAGTATCACTATCCAACGTAGCAGACAGTCTATAGTAGTATGTAGTAGTATTAGCTATAATATTATATATTCTTATTATTAGAATAAGTATCACAAGGAGATAAAAGCCATCAGCTGCTTACCGATGTTCGTGCACTGAGTCGCTCTATTCTCTGGACTGGTTTCTCCTGTGTTGGGCTCCTCCCGGGTTTAAAGCGCGGAGGCTCCCTCTCTCTGCGTGGCTGGAGATGTGGGATGACGTCAGAAGGCTTCCCCGCTGCTGAAGACAATGACCTGCACACTCCCGCCGTCCATCAAGACATCTTTATCAGGACAGGTGTATCTTGATAATCTACCACTGATGACCACTTACCAGATCTAGGAAGAACACTGGATGCCCATATACAGCAGTATATATATATATACTTATATATATTTATATTGACAGACCATACAATGTAGAGCCGGTGATAATGTACAGTATAATGTGCAGCTGTAGATAGTGTATAGTATAATGTACAGGTGTAGATAACACAGTACAAAGTATGGGTGTAGATAATATAATATACAGGTGTAGATAATAGAAAGTATAATGTACTGCTATAGATCATGGACATTGTAATGTACAGCACACTCCTGGACAAACAATGGGCCAAACCTAAAATCAGTCTATTTTGGCCTGATCAGATTCCAGATGTGAATCCTATAGAATATATTTGGTCTCACACTAAACACAAGGTAACTGGGAAACATTCTCACTGCTTGTCAACCGTTTGCATTCATTAGAATTGAGTGGAACAACAATGCCTCTTCTTCCTATTAAAACCTGTCTTAAAGTTTCCCCACAAGTCCTTTAACATAAATCAAACTGAAAATCTATCCCATACTAAGCCATTTCATTTATTTGTTTAATTCTTGCTAATTTCCTGACCGATTATTCACTGTTGACAGCATTAAAAGATAAACATTTATGGAAGTTGGTATTTGGCAATTTCTTGTTGCCCAGGAACGTACATGTCTAAATAATGTACAGTATAATGCACATCTACAGATAATGTGCAGTTTAATGTGCAGGTGCATGAAATATAGAATATAAAGGGCAGCTGCAGATGATGTACATTATAATGTGCAGCTATAGATAATGTGTAATATAATGTACAGCTCTAGATATTGTACAGTATAACGTACAGCAGAAGATTCAGTATGCTATCAGATTTACTAGTATTCTATTAACGTTAGCCAAGCCGGAAGCAAATTAGCAATTTATTCATGCACTGTGGCACACAAGCCTCCATCCACCCAGCCATCCAAAGAGAAAAGTCATCAATCATCTGGCAAGGTCCTCTCAAGGAGACAGTATAAAGATCTATTGTATTGTGCCTGTGTGTGAACGTGTATGCGTTTGTGTGTGAGAGTGAGAGAGAGAGAGTGAGAGAGAGAGAGAGAGAGAGAGAGAGAGAGAGAGAGAGAGAGAGAGAGAGAGAGAGAGAGAGAGAGAGAGAGAGAGAGAGAGAGAGAGAGCGCGCGCGAGAGAGAGAGAGAGAAATAAGGGCAGAGTTGACTTGCAGCTTAACAATAGTTTAAGGCTTAGATGAATAATTAACATACAGTCCTGTAAGGTTTAATTACCTCTGGTAAAATGACATGTTTTGTTGATTTTCTAAACAGAAAGAACCTACCTCAGCCTCTGTAGGGAACAAACTTAAACATAACACACTTGATGCATCGTGGGGAAAAATGAATAAAAACCGATCCACCAGTACTTTCTTAGAAAATCAGCCAAACATGTCATTTGACCAGGGGTGTCCAAACCATTGCAAAATACTATATATATCATGCTACCACATTCATTATAGCAAATTATGGTTTTGGAATAAGTTCACAGAACATAAAGTGAAAATTCACTGCATTGTAGGTCCTTCAGAATGTGTGCTCATTACAGAAGACTCCACGTGAGGCCTGTTTAAACAGCTGCATTGTCTTTTCCATTGCATTTAAAGCTAAAATCCAGCAAACTGAAAAGTCAGCACTCCAGCAAAACAGGAAAGGTGAATCCGTTTACCCTTTTGAACCATATTTAGAATTGAACCATAATAATTCAGATTTGAAGACAGGAAGATCAGCATTAACCCTTGCAGTTTGTGAGAATTCTGCCATTGAATCTACACCACAATAAGATCAGAAGATTATTACGCTGTGAAATGCTTTAAGTGCATGTACACACATTGTTACACAGCGCTTCTGCTTTTAGTTTTATGACATAATCCCACTTTATTAGGTACACCTGGTAAACCTCTCCTTAACACAAATATTTAATCAGCCAATCACATGGCAGTAAGTCAATGCATTTAGGCATGTAGATATGATCAAGATGACCTGCTGAAGTTCAAACTGAGCATCAGAATGGGGAAGAAAGGTGATTTAAGTGATTTTGAACGTGGCATGATCATTACTGCTAGACAGGTTGGTCTGAGTAGTTCAGAAACTGCTGACTCCTTGGACTTTCATGCACAGTCATCTCTAGAGTTTACAGAGAATGGTCATAAAAAGAGAAAATATCCAGTGAGCGGCAGTTCTCTGGGCAAAAATGCCATGATGATGCCAGAGATCAGAAGAGAATGGCCAGACTGGTTCAAACTCCTAGAAAGGCAACAGTAAGTAAAATAAAAATGTGTTACAACGAGGGTATGCCGAGGAGCATCTCTGAATGCACAACACATCAAACCTTGTAGAAGATGAGCCACTGCCTGTGGAAGACCATACTGGGTACAGCTAAGAACAGGCAATCATGGCTACAATTTGCACGGGCTCACCAAAATTGGACAATAGAAGACTGGAAAGGTCAGAATTTGGCATAAAAAAACAGAAAGCATGGCATGCCTTGTATCAACAGTTCATGGAGGTGGTATAATGGTGTGGAGAGATATTTTTTTGACAGCCTACCTGAGTGTTGTTGCAGACCATGTCCATCCCTTACTCACCACAGTGTACCCATGACAGTGGTACACATTGAATACACTGTACTCAATGGCCTCCACAGTCACCAGATCTCAATCCAGCAGAGCACCTTTGGGATGTGGTGGAACGGGAGATTCACATCATGGATGTGCAGCTGGCAAATCTGCAGGACCTGTGTGATGCCATCATTTCAGTATGGATCAAAATATCTGAGGAATGTTTCCAGCACTTTGTTGAATCTATGCCACGAAGAATTATGGCAGTTCTGAAGGCAACAGGGGTCAAGACAATTTTTTTTGTCTTTGATTTAAATATTTAATAAACATAGCACATAATCGGTTGAATTCTGCATGGCTTCCTTTATGACTACATATTTTCACTTCTTACAAATAAATTCAATTTAGAAATTTTTGCATTACAAAGTACCAAAGTCTGGTAACAAGGCCTCACTGGCAATAAACAAGCTCATTCAATACTTGGAGACCCACTGGTGAAATTACATGTTTGGTCAATTTTCTAAATGAAAATATATTAACAGAAGCGCTATGGGAAACAAACTTAAGACATATTACTACAAGTAGTAAGGTACTATCAAAAAGTCATTTAGTAATTGCAGTAGTATGTCATATTTATGTTTGTTTCATGGAAAGCTATTATGTTCTTTTCATTAAGAAAATCAACAAGAATCAGTGCAATAAATAAACCCCATAAGACATTAGAAATGTGAATAGATGGGTTGTTGTAAAGTTTTATACAATAATAAAAGATTGTGACAGGAGCTGTATGGTGGCAGAGGAGTTAGCACTGTCACCTCACAGCTTCAGAGACTTCGAGTTCCGGCCTGGCCGTTGCCTGGGGTTAGGAAATCTGAGACATTCTAACTGGGGTTAGAAATGTGGGAGGAATCCGGAGTAGTTGAAGAAAACCTATGCAGGCATGGAGAAAACATGCAACTTCCCCACCGGCAGCGGCCGGGCCAGGACTTGAGCTCAGTCTGAGCTGAGCTGCCCCAATAATTAACGTCATTAATGGTATTTAAAAAATGGTGCACATTGTCATGGACATGTGTGTAGGTTAATTGGTCTTTCCAAAGTGCCCCTTAGTGTGAGTATGAGTGTGTGAGTGTATGATGGATTCGCGCCCTGTCTAAGCTTGTTCCTGCCTTGCGCCCTGTGTTGCCAGCTAGGCACTGGCTCTCCTGGAACCCTAACTAGGATAAGGGGATAAGAAAATGAATGAATAAATGAATGAAATGCAAAGATTAATAAGCTTGAATTGCAGCCCTAAAATGGCATAAACACTTTTGCAATGATATGTACCAAATACAAAGCAGACTGGGAATTTACTGTGTGCTTATCTGACGCTCCAAACCTATCCCAAAACACCCTGAACTCTGACCTCGCTCTTAAAAATACAGCTGTCAAGGAAAAACTGAGAGCAGAATTCCTTTTCTCCCAAGAGGCCTGTGAAACCGCTTCATTTTCCAAAGTCAATAGATGAGGATGGCATAGGTGTCCTCAAAGATATGAGATTTTTCCACTCTCTCACATGCACACAGTCTCTGGAGCTTTGTTAGAATGCCCTTTCATGTCACTCCCCTTCTGTGGAGCAGAAAGCGGACCGTCCAGTAACCTTCAGCATCTCTTCTTCCTAATCACCATCCTTCCTACTGCAATGAAGATATTATTTTAGTATTAGCGATACTTATATCAACATACCGCTGGCTGGAGAAAGGAAAGGGCTGCTCAGCGGCCTTTAGTGACAGCAGGATGTTGGGCTGGCTTTGTCACTCAGCATCATGACCCCAAGCCAACCGCAGAGCAAGCCCTCCTCTGCTTATTATCTCATGCCTTTCACTCTCACAGGATCTGCTTTGCTGTTTTCACGGACGCTGAGACCCATTATTGATGCGTTTGAAGATCCCAGACAGTTTATTTCCAAAGCTAAGATGAAAGTCCTGGCCTAAGGCAAGGAATACCAACAGCCTGTGAATAGCAGGGGACTGAAGACAAGCATTTGGCTGTGAACATCAAGCCCAGGGAGGCTTAGGAGCTAATTGTGTGGCCAAAATGAAAAGGTGCAGAGTGCCTGTGTATAAATGCTTTAGATTTTCCCTCAGCACTTGTCAGTTTCAGTTACTGCAAACCAAAGGGAGATACAGAGCAAGCTAAGCTGGCCTTCTCTATCAATCAAACAGAAGATGTTGAGAATCCAAACAAACAAGGGTTACAAAACCTTTCTTGTTCTGGAGAGGTTGCACATGCATTTTACACACGTCACTTAAATTATACAGTCATGGAATTCAGTTTGGTAAAAAAAGCATATGAAGGAATCATGTCTCTCACAGTAATTACACCTCTGTCAGGGAGGTGCTTCCTGACAGTGACAAACTATAGTGTTCACTGGCTTAGTCTTTGATGCAGAGCTCAGACAAACTCTTCTTACTGCAATCTTTCATTCAGTCTGTATAATACTTCCTTATACAACTTAATAGGTGGTGTTCAGGTTCCAGATTTCTGTCTCCTGAATGTTTGACCTTATTACAGTTCGTTTTCTGGATTAAGAATATACTGTACAGCTGACATCATATACAGTACTGTGCAAACATCTTAGACCACCATTAGAGTAGATATACCACTGTCTTAGCAATGGTATAATGACCATATATAATTATTTCTCACTATCTTTATTAGAATACAAACAGATAATGCTGGAAATGTGTATGCAGTATTAAATGGCTAATAAAAAGAATCATGAAAACAACTTCTGTAGACTACAGTGTCAAGTCCTTAGTGTTACGCCCCCTTCCACTTGAGCAATACCAGCACCTCACAGTTTCATCGGGATGCTACGTTGACCCTTCTACAGTCCAAAGAATCTTGACCAGGAATGGTCTTTTTGGAAGAGGAACAGCCAAACAACAACTCTAATGGTCGCCAAAGACTTTTGCACAGTACTATATATAGCTAGTGAAGCCTTTAAAAGTCTCACATCAATATAAAAGAGTACCTCCACAATTTTTTGCAGCCTTTAACTGTGTGATTGCTTGGTTGATTGTTTTAAAAAGCTGGATGGAGATGGACATAAATAGCATATTTTAATTAAAATGATTCACAATGCAATTGTAATCCTTTTTGAAATATATTTGAGAAAAAAGTTGGTGAATCTATATTTTGTCAACAATATTAACTATAGTCTGTAGTTGTGCTACAGTTAAGGTACTGAACTACTGACCCCGAAGTCTCAGTATTGAGAAGCTGCCATGGTTGGGCCCTTGAGCAAGGCCCTTTAGCCTTGATTACTTGGATTTTACCTTGTACCTTTTATTAGCTGTAAGTCACTCTGGATATGGGCACCAGCTAAATGCTGTAAATGTATTGCCTTCATTCATTTTTCAGTTCAGGGTCGGAAGGCCGGGGGCCACTCAGCAGCACAGGGTGCAAGGTGGAAACCATTCTTAGACAGGGCGTCGCATGGCACACACACACACACACAGAGACACTTTAGAGACAACAATTGACCAGAATACCCAGAGGAATCCCACACAGACATGAGGAGAACACTGAAGTTCCACACAGGCAGCTACATATCCTACAGTGGTGCTTGAAAGTTTGTGAAACCTTTAGAATTATCTATATTTCTGCATAAATATGACCTAAAACAAACAAGTCCTAAAAATGATCCAATATTACATATTAGTGAGTGGCAAAAGTATGTGAACCTCTAGGATTAGCAGTTAATTTGACGGTGAAATTAGAGTCAGATGTTTTCAATCAATGGGATGACAATCAGGTGTGAGCGGCACTCTGTTTCATTTAAAGAACAATAATCTATCAAAATTTGCTCTTCACAACACATTTGTGAACGTGCATCATGGCATGAACAAAGGAGATATCTGAGGAACTCAGAAAGAGAGTTGTTGATGCTCATCAGGCTGGGAAAAGTTACAAAACCATCTCTAAAGAGTTTGGACTAAACCAATCCACAGTCAGACAGATTGTGTACAAATGGGGGAAAATCAAGACCATTGTTACCCTCCCCAGGAGTGGTCGACCAACAAAGACCAACAAAGGCGTCTAACAGTTGGTGGGGTCACAAAGGACCACAGTGTAACTTCTAAGCAACTGAAGGCCTCTCTCACATTGGCCAATGTTAATGTTCATGAGTCCACCATCAGTAAAACACTGAACAACAATGGTGTGCATGGCAGGGTTGCAAGGAGAAAGCCACTGCTACCCAAAATGAACATTGCTGCTCATCTGCAGTTTGCTAAAGATAACGTGGACAAGCCAGAAGGCTATAGGAAGAAGGTTTTGTGGACAGATGAGACTAAAATAGAACTTTTTTTTTTCTGTAAGGAGGAATGGGATAAAATTCCTCCAAGGCGGTGTGCAGGGCTGATCAACACTTACAGGAAACGTTTAGTTGCAGCTATTGCTGCACAGGGGAGTCACACCAGATACTGAAAGCAAAAGTTCACATACTTTTGCCACTCACTAATATGTAATATTGGATCATTTTCCTCAATAAATAAATGACCAAGTATAATATTTTTGTTTCATTTGATTAACTGGTTTCTCTTTACCTACTTTTAGGACTTGTGTGAAAATCTTATGATGTTTTAGGTCAAATTTATGCAGAAATATAGAAAATTCTAAAGGGTTCACAAACTTTCAAGCACCACTGTATGTCTTTGGAATGTGGGAAGTACCCGATGGAAACTCGCACAGACACGGGTAGAGTCTGGGCCAGTAATCCTACTGGGAGCTCTGGAGCTATGAGACTACAGCGTTAATCATTGTGACACTATGTTGCCCCTGTGAATGTAATTAACTTGTGCAAAATTAACACTAACGATACACTTCATAAAACACCCTAAGAATACTTGATAAACCTCAGAGATTGGGACAATGTGTTTCAGCATTCATTTGCACACTGCAAACCTATCCATAAGGCAAAAAACTATACTGAGGATGAATGAAACACCTTAGGACTGAAACACCATATATGTTATTGTTGAAACTTATTTCATAACTGTATATTATAAGTGGACTTGGGCTCCCAGTCTCATTCTTCTGGGAGGGCTTTCCAATAGAGGCTTTTAAATCCATTCAGCCACCACAGCGTTATTAATGCTGGACGCTGATGCTGGGCAATAACTTCTGGCTCTCCCAGACCCATTCTTTGAGCCTGAGCTTTACGTTTGAGCCACTACTTTTCCTAGAAGTTTCCACTTTACAATAACCGACTTAACAGATCTATGGTGGTGCAGTGCTCAAGGTACTGGACTATTAATCAGAAGATTCAGGGTCAAGTATTAACAAGATGGTCCGTGGCCATCCTTTCACCAAAGCAATTAAATCTCAACTGCTTGGATTTTACATTGTAAAATTGTAAAGGTCCTTACCCAACAGTGTGCCAAGAATTGAACCTTGGACTTTCTGATTAATAGTCCAGTACCTTAATTGTTGCACCACCATAGTCCAGTAGTGTAGAAATTCCGAACTGACTTATTTAAAAGCAACAATTCAGGCATATTATTACTGTCACACTGACACATTAAGTGGGACTATGGTGGATCAGGAGTTGAACTATGGACCAGAAGGTCCAGAGTTCAAATCAAAGCGCTGCCACATTTGGACATTTAAGCAAGGCCCTTAACCCACAATTGATTGGATTGTACACTGTAAGGTGTAAGGCACTCTGGATAAGATACCTGATAAATGACTAAATGTACAGTATGAGCCTATTTACTACCAACGGTTGTCTACATTGCATGGATGTATGATCGACTATGAGTGTTGATAAAATAACTGATCCCACTACTTATTTTTGTCTGCATGCTTAGGGCCATCAAATAATGGATGACTTCCTCTATACATTTGTGTGTAGAGTTTGAGTGGGTTTCCAACAAAAATCCTGGCCCTTCCAGAAATGAATCCTTCCTGGAGGTGCCATTCGGGTACTGTCGTTTTCCTGCCATTCTTTGGACCTCCAGTCTTCCTGCCTTCAATGTGGGGACAAAGCTTCTATATATTCCACCTAGTTAATCAACACGTGACGCTGAATTAATGGAACACTGGTTCTTTTAGAAATCACACCATGCACACAAAGAGCCTCTATATCCTGTTTGGTTTGGGTTTCTCCATGAACGAGAGAAGGCAATGAGAGAGATGACAGTGGCTTGGAAAAAAAAGAGTGGAAAACTGACTTCACAACATGGCACCTATTCAGTCTAGTTGACTGTGTACTGTATGACTGGAATGAGAAGGTCAGTGAATGATAATTCAGGACTCACGGTCTAGCATTATGTGTTTTAAGTCTTTATTTGTTCCCAGTTATTCAGAACATAAAATATTTTAAGATATACAAATAAAGTGTAAGCATATTAGCTCTAGAACATGAAAAAGAAAAAAAAAAAGTGTCAAAAAAATAAAAGACAGAACAAAGAACATATTGAATAGAGATAAAGTTGCAATGTGTTTGTTCATCATGGAGCAGAAAACCTCTGATAAAATCTAGTGTGATTTTTGATCAGGAAAGATCCAGAAATGATTACAAAACCCACAGCTGCTTTAATTCACAACCACCTTGTCATAATATATTGTTCTTACCAACTCATGGTACTCACAAATCTTCACCTCTAACAGAAAATACTGCCCATCTTTTCTTGGCATGTGAGCATTAATATTAATGGAAGATCTTATTGCACAAGCCCAGAATTCATAATTCATAGGGGGTCATAGGAGAGGGGGAGCATTATGTAGATTGCAGAGGGTCATGTCAAAGCTTCTGTGTAACCATAGAAATCATCTTAAATTAGACTTTCACCCCCTTCCGTGCTGGGGACCTGCATGTTTTTAATAAGCAGCTTTATTTGCTTCCAAACCACTAAAAAATTCAAACATCGTTGACCAGTCGCTGAATTTATTAAACCCAGTTTATTGGGCTGAATATATAACATAGTAATCAGCAGGAGACCAATTTGTACTTCACCCAATTAACATGAAAATTGAGATCACTACACTATTCGGAGGCTGTGGTTTATTTCAGAATGATGTGCATTGTAAAAAAAATAAAATAAAATCAGTAGCACATTGCAATAAATTCAGCTCTACCTGAGATAGGTCTGTGGCAGTGTTGGGCAAACGAACGAATGTTTTATAACACTGAGCAACTGGTATAAACCTACCTTTGCTTATACTATGGTTAGGTATTGAGTTTAATGTACTATTTAATGAAGAGTATTCTGTTCGACCAAGAAATGTGGTTTCTTGAAACAAAAAATGTAGGAATCAAACAAAAATTGTGCGACATTTATGAGTGAAAAAGTCATGCTCACAACCAGTGATTTTGCTACTCACAAATGTTACAATTTACCAAATTAAAGGACTACAATTGGGAAATACACAAGCAATTAACAAACAAAAACACTGATTCTATTGTATACCACTGTATACCATTGATACTCATTTGGCATGTACATTGGGGTTTTTTGGGTTTTTTTTTTTTTTTTTTTTAACCAAATACACTTTGCCCATACATTGTACCTGTACACGAACCTAGATAAAGCAATATTATCTTTTAACTTCTGTAATGTCACGTCATTAGTACAGTCATATATGAGCTCATTATGCAACGTCAAGCTATTCAGCAGCTGTATTTGTTAGAGTGAAAGCTCAGAGATTGCATTGCAGATTTTGTATTAATTTGGGACATCCCTGAAGCACTGGCAGGCTTAGACCTGTGTGTGTGTGTGTGTGTGTGTGTGTGTGTGTGATGTTATTGTGGGGATCAAATGTCCCCCATGAGGATAGAAAGATCTGACATTTTTGACATTGTGGGGACATTTTGGGAACATAATCATTCTATCAATGAGTGGTCCCCACAATGAGAGAAATGGTGTGTGTGTGTGTGTGTGTGTGTGTGTGTGTGTGTGTGTGTGTGTGGTCTTTACTGCCCTCTGGTGCTGTGAATGATGCAGTGCATATGTGGCTCAGGAAGGAGGGATGAGGGGGCTTTAAAACAAGAAGGGGGGTTTTACTCATCACAGCCCAGCAGCTCCATTCGCAGCGTGATGCGGTTGTGCCACTCCCAGGGGAGCACACGGACAAACCGAGCATAGAAGGGAGGGTCAAAGATGTTCTTCTTATGCGCGTTGTTATCAGAGTTGCCAGAGAAGATCTGCAGGTAGAGGAAATACAACATGATGCCAAAACAGAATAAGAAACTGTGCTCTTAATTGTCTTCTCTTCTTACATATGTATACAGTTACTGAGAATGAGTCATTTCCTACATTTACAGCGTAGATGTCCTTAATCTACAGCGAACAATACAATCCTACAATGTACAATTCAACAAATACATAAATATAACTGTGGGCTAAGGGTCTTGCTTAAGAACCCAACTCTTTCAGAAGGGCCAGGATTTCAACTCTCAACCTTAAATATCTAATATCTTAATCATAGTTTCCTGTCTGAATCTGTGTTCTGTGTGGTTTCTGCGCAACCAGTGCAAAAATGTTATCCTTTTGAGACAGAGCATCTTAAATAAAGCCATATTTATTTTATACAGTGGGGCCAAAAAGTATTTAGTCAGCCACTGATTGTGCAAGTTTTCCGACTTAGAAAGATGAGAGAGGTCTGTAATTTTCATCACAGGTACACTTCAACTATGAGAGACAAAATGAGGAAAAAATCCAGGAAATCACATTGTAGGATTTTTAAAGAATTTAATTGGAAATTATGGTGGAAAATAAGTATTTGGTCAATAACAAAAGTTCAACTCAATACTTTGTAACATAATGACAATAACACATTGTAACACAATGACAGAGGTCAAACGTTTCCTGTAAGTCTTCACCAGGTTGGCACACACTGTAGCTGGTATTTTGGCCCATTCCTCCATGCCCATTCCTTGGCCCAGATCTCCTCTAGAGCAGTGATGTTTTAGGGCAACACGGACTTTCAACTCCCTCCACAAATTTTCTATGGGGTTGAGGTCTATGGGGAACCTGGTGAATACTTACAAGAAACGTTTGACCTCTGTCACTGCCAACACAGGTTATGTTACAAAGTATTTAGTTGAACCAAATTTATTGACCAAATACTTATTTTCCACCATAATTTACAATTAAATTCTTTAAAAATCCTACAATGTGATTTCCTGGATTTTTTTTCCCCATTTTGTCTCTCATAGTTGAAGTGTACCTATGATGAAAATTACAGACCTCTCTCATCTTTATAAGTTGGAGAACTTGCACAATCAGTGGCTGACTAAATACTTTTGCCCCACTGTAAATATAAAATTATTGAATTACATCGCACCTGTTGTTCTGTGTCTCAGGTGTCAAATGTATGTAATTAATTAGTTCAAGTGTTCTTACACAAATATTCCACTCGCATTACTTTAAAAAGAAAGCGCACTTGCGATCAAAACGCTCGCACTGTAGAGCCCTTCCACACAGCCAACATACTTGCTGCATTTACAAAGAGCGCCTCGCTTCACAATTGCAATTTGATCACGTTGTCAAAAATATCATATACATTATTCAGTCTTTTCACTTATTTATTGACAAACAAAGAGAGTGATGGGCCAAAATAATTTCAGTTGCCGAATATTCGGTGCATCCCTAGAAATAACTGTCATGACATCAGTGATGCCTTTGTTGTTATCATCTGATTTAGCACTATTTGTGGCTGCAGAGTTGTGGCACTACTTTCTGGCTGTTGGTCTCCTGTTTGGGCTACTTCTTTTTAGGTGGATGAACAGGTTTGTTATGGATTTACATTTATATTTAGTGAGGTAATGTTGGCAAAAATCATATATAAAGAGCAAATGAAGTACAACAAAAGTGCAGAGCACAGAAAAGTCATTATTTAGTTCTTTAGATCAGTGGATCAGCTTTTTACTGTAACACATTTTTAGGTTTTTAGATTTTTGCCTAGACTAAATCATTGTCATGTGAGCAAGCTCAGCACTTAGGAGTGGCTACACACTTAGGAGTGGCTATTCCAAAAAGAACCAAACAGAATGTACACCAAACATTTCTCATTTACTTCCTTATTTCCTATAAGGCTTGGGAAAAGAAAAAAAATAAAAAATAAATAAATAAATAAAAACTTTATTTAGATTATTATTTGCAGTTGGCAAACTCTCCTCCAGCCACAAACAACACTTGACACCAATAAATCTTGGAACTGAGGAAGACAGATGAGCGACTGACCTTTTCACCGTTTTTTTTGTCGTCTTTCACCACAGTCCAGTTCCTGCCATCGTCACTGTAAGCCACTTTGTATTCTGAAACAAACTGCACAGTCCCAAAGTCCTTTGCTCCCTGAGTGACTATTCCAGTGATCCGCTTAGGCGACTTCAAGTCCACCTAATGGAGGCACAAAAAATGTACAAAGTTACAGGATAACAAAGAGAAGCTTGAGAATGAGGAGTGTCTAGATGTGCTGTGAAAAAAGACGTCTATTAATAATTCCAGAGGACGTTTGGAACTCTACAGGTATTGAGTTGCACAGAGTTGGTGACTTTTCTGCACTATGCGCCTCAGCACTCGGCGACCCCTCTCTCCAACTTTAGGTGGTCTGACACTTTGTGGCCCTAGAGAATTCCATTTGTGAATAAAACCACTCACAGGTGGTTGTGGAATATCTCAGAGGGAAAAAAACTCTGAAACTGACTTGTTGCAGTCATCACCACACTCGAACTCAGTGAGCTCTTTAGAACAACCCATTCCTTCACAAAGGTTTGCAAAGACAGACTGCATGGCTAAGTGCTTGATCATATACACCTGTGGCAAGGGGACTGAGAAACACCTGAAATCACTGATTAAGAGGTGTGTCTCAATACTTTTGTCCACATAGTATATAGCATATAGAATGCAGGGAATTAGGAGACCATTTTGGATACAGCTTATAACTATGAGTGCCTCACATAGTCAAGTATGAAAATGCAACCAACATTACTGTTAATACATTCATTTTTACAGCAGTACTATTAAACCAAATCTTGGCTTAAATTACACCATCAGTGAGGGTTTTCTTTATTGTTTCTTTAAGTCCAAAATAATCATGCCAATGCCACGGCATGACTTCTAACGTGCGGACAAAATCCTGGAGCTGGCACCATTGTGAATGTGCTTAGTCTGCTGAATTCTTTAGACTGTAACCAGTAGTATTGTAGTACTCCAACCCGGTCTTGAGACATAAATGAGTGGTCTTGGTCTCAACTTGGTCTTGGGGTAAGACCTAGCCAGGTTGGGAATCATGCAGGCACAATTGCCCATGTCTGAGGGAAGACAGCCAGATTGAGGGATCACCCCCTGCACTGTAACAGCAACCTCTAATCAGTCCTGCAAAAACTGGTGCTCCAATTACAAAATAAGACCTCTACAATACAAATACAAAGACCAATAAAAAACAATATGTGGTCAATGTTGCTATTAAATAAATCAATGTATGGGAAGCACTGAAGTATCCTGGCTATTTAGTCATTACCGGTCCACTACAGTAAATCAAGTCAAGTTTTATTTCTATAGTACTTTTCACAATGGAGCAACATCTCAAAGCAGCTTTACAATACAGTATATAATATAGTGCTCAGACAACGTCCAAACTGCATAATGTGCAATTTCCAAGAACATATTGTGGTCGTTAAGCGATACATACCTGTACTCTAGTACATCTCTATGTAACTCCTATGACCTGCTGTATCTTATTGCCAGTTTAATTGCATTAGTCTACCTCCTAAGTAAACAGTTCTAGTAGGCCATGACTACACCATGTTCATATAAAGTGCAGTAATTACCTGTAACCACTCAGATCTGCTGTTGGTGGCAGCAGTCCAGGCATTGGTCTTGCCCTGCTTGTCCAGACGGGCATAGTGAGGGAGCCAGGTGAAGGCTTCAATGCCCCATGTGCGGAAGGTGCTAGAGGCAGTCAGTTGAGAGTCTCCGATCAGCCGCGACTTGAAACCCAGTGGTTCCGAGCATCCTGTTGAGTATGGATAATTTATAAGGTAAGATGATGAGGAAGGTGGAAGCAATGGAGAGATTGAAGCAAAACACTGATTAACCATTTTAATGAAGGTGTGTGAGTAGTTTGATTCCTGCAGTAAAAATTTATTATCATGACATGCTTACTTGGGGCAGAACCTTACGGTGATCATGCCAATATCACAATAAATCTTGATATATTATTCACTCATAGTTCATTCATTCATTGTCTTATCCACTTAATCCTGGACAAAGTTGCAGAAGAGCCAGTGCCTTGCTGGCAGCACAGGGTGCAAGGCAGGAACAACCCTAGACAGGGTATCAATCTATTGTAAGGCACATGCTCTCACACACTCATACACTAGGGGCACTTTAGAGACACCAGTTAGCCTAACATGCACGTCTTTGGACTGTGGGAGGAAACGGGAATACCCAGAGTAAACCCACACGGTCACACTGAGGACATGCAGACTCCCAGAAAGGATCCAGACCACCCCACCTGGAATCAAATCCAGGACCTTCTCTCTGTGAGGCAACAGTGCTACCCACTGAACCACTGCCCTGCCCTTCACTTACAGTTATTACTAATTAATGTTTAAATCTTGCTTTTTTCCTTGGATTATTTCCCGTTTGTTTGAAAATGCTTAAAAATGGTATTGATTTCTGAGACTTTACTAAAACACTCCTGGATCTTATGGAAGGTTCCCAAACTTTTGCACATCGAATGTTTGTCTAATTTTTTTCCATACACAAACCTTTGCATTAAGCCTGTCTCATGTTTTGTTCACATGACTTTTTTACCACTGTCCATTTGGCTCACAGTGGATGAATCTTGGTGCAAGTTAAAATTTTCTCACCACATTACATCAACAACCAGATCTTGCAGATACGTTTTGCACATCATCAGCTGTCTATATCCTTTTCTGACCACAGAAACTGCTCAGATCCTCATACAGGCTATCGTCATCTCCAGACTCCTGCCTATTGGTTGCCTTTGTGTATCATTGCTCTGTTATGGAGCATTCAATATGCTTCCATTCGCCTGGTTCACAACCTCCCAAAGATTTCTGTAACTCTCATTACTGAGACTCCGCGGGCTTCCTGTTGCAGCCAGGATCAAATTTAAAACTTTTGTATTAGCTTTTCAGGCCTCAAAACATTCTGCTTCAGATTATTTACATTCTTTGATTCAAAACTACACGCCTGAATGCCAACTCAGGCCTTGAGCTTCAGGGCGTCTGGAACATCATTCTCTGAGATCTAACCATGCCAGTAAGCTCAGATTAGTGGCCTCGCTCCTTATTGGTAGGATAAACTTCCCACAGCAGTTTGAACGGTTCAGTGTCTCAATTCCATCTGCCAAAGTCTTAACACTCATCTCTTCACACAATACCTAGGATAATATCTCTTCTATTCTCTGCCCTTCTGCTGTAACTCAGCTCTTTGTATATTTGACTATAATTTAACTGTACATTATAGCCTTTAGTACTTATTCTATGTGCATTTATTTGTCAAAATGCAGATTTGTTTTTAATTTTTGCTCACCTTCTAGTCTAACAGATAAGAAATACTTAAGCTTATCCTAGTACTTGTATTGTTGCACCTTCAACTGAAGGCACATTTCATATATCACTCTGGACAAAAACCACAAGGCTGAAATTGAATTTACCACCCAATACCTACCTGAAGTTACTGATGCATTACTCTTCTCTGCTCTACATGTTATACAGTAACAACATGAAATATACAGTGGTACCTCTGCCATCTTGGAACTCATCGAATTTGGTTCTCAATGCATTTTGATTTAAAAATGCATTGTCTTGGTTCTTGTCGTTTGCTGGGTACTCGGCATACTTGCTTAAACTTGTATGAGTCAAGCAGTGAAACCCAATTCACGATATATGATTCACGTTTTAGTACACAGTGATTCAGATTCCCAATAGCTGTTTCTCAGTAAAGATGCCAGCTGTGTTTTTCTTTATTTTTACATCTACAGTACTGTATTCTTAGTGCAAATAAGTCCCCATGGGTCCTAAAATGGTTGATTATTACAGCCAACCGAAAGGAAATCAAGGACCGAATCCTCCGGATCACTTTTAGGCTGCAGTTAGCATTAGCAGCTATGCAAGCACCCTGAGTTCATCAATAGAGTAAGTGTTTTGCCTTAACTTTTTACATTTTATTATAAAATAAGCCTTGTGCTAATTATTTTAGCCAACTGTAAAATACAACTAAATTATTGCATCCTTATACAGTCTGGATTTTCTGGGAGTATGGAACGGATTAATTAAATTTTACATTATTTCTTATGGGAAGAATTTGCTCGGTTCTGGTTGTTTATGGTTCTGGACAAGGTTTCTGGAATGAATTAAAGAAGAGAACCAAGGTACCACTGTAATTGCGTACCATTCATGTCTAGACGTTAGTGATAGTCTTAATGGAATGCACTTCACATTCTACCGACGTGATTTACTATACACAAATTAGCCAAATTCCAATATTATGAGCTTGGTCTTTAAAAAAAGATTTTTTATGCTTATAGAGTATTTGTTGTAATAGAAGTTGCTAGTGTTTTTGTTTATTGTTGTGGCATAATGAGCGTGTTAGCTTCAGTAGCAGATATAAAAGTTCTTTGTGTGGGAGATCAGTATGTCTGATAACATCAATTTTGTGAAGGAATTTAGTAGTTAGTATCAATTTTGTTTATACTAACCCTTCACTCATAATCATTACTAATTATTGTTCAATTGTTTGACTGTTCCTGTTTGTTTGCAAATGCTTAAAAATATCACTACTTTTTTAACAGTTGATTTCTGAGGCCTACTAGATATTATGGAAAGGTTCCCAAACTTTTGCACATCAAATGTTTGTCTATTTTTTTTCCATACACAAACCTTTGTATTACGCCTGTATCATGTTTTGTTCACATGACTTTTTTTTACCACTTTCCGTCTGGCTCACAGTGGATAAATCTTGGTCTTAAAATTTTCTCACCACATTACATCAACCACCAGATGTTGCAGATTCCTTTTGCACATCATCAGCTGTCTATATCCTTTTCTGACCACAGAAACTGCTCAGATCCTCATACAGGCTATCGTCATTTCCAGACTCGATTACTGTAATGTCCTGCCTTTGCGTATCATTGCTCTGTTACAGAGCATTCAAAATGCTTCCATTCACCTGGTTCACAACCTTCCAAAGGTTTCTGTTTACTGAGACTCGCTGGCTTCCTGTTGCAGCCAGGATCAAACTGGCAACTCTTGTCCTAGCTTTTCAGGCTAATGAAGTTAGCAGTTATTGTCAATTTTGCTAATAAAGACCAACCTCTTTAGATCACTGTACATGCACACTTTCACGTTCAACATTAATTTAATTTAATTCCAATACAGAAAGCCTCCCTCTTCATTTGGTGGGTAAATGTAGTGGATGGTGTTTGAATGATTTGTACCACTGAGTTCGCAGCCCACTAGCTCCATTCTCAGGGTGCAGCCTTTGTGGCACGTCGTTGGCACGATGCGGATGTACTGAGCGATGATGGGCGGGTCAAACAGATTGGTCTTGGTGCTATCGTTGTCCATGTTTCCCACGAAAATCTACAAACAGAGACCAAAATTGTGTTGTGATGATTGATGTTGTTCATAGTGAGTCCCTCATATTAGTATTAGGTGTAAAACTCCCAGCATAACTCACCATGTCCTTTTTTTCGCCATTGCGTCTGTACATATTGTATATGTGTCCATCCGTACTGTAAGCCACCTTAAAGTATTTGATGTACTCAGCAGAGCCTACACGACTGGCACCTTGGGTGATGATGCCGGTGAAACGCATCAGCCTGTGCATGTTGATCTACACACCATGAGACAGCTGATGTCAGTTAGAAGTCCTATTGGATCCTCAAATGTGTTACTAAGATACAAAACACCTTGCCCCACTTTGTAAATCTTATCACAGATGAACAAAGTGAGGTTATATTACTCTTAAAGAACCACTTTTCCATCTGTCCCAGTCTAATCAATTCATTCACTGAATGGGGCAACCATAGCACCTCTAATTGGCCAGATATTTGGGGTGCACTGAAATCAGCACTGAATAGGTGAGATTATGTTTCCACAAGCCATTTGAAACACAGACTACCATGATAGTGTAAATAGTATGGTCCAACACCCCAAATAATACCTGGTCAGTAGTGGTTCTATGGAATTTTCTTTTCATTGATGTACAGGTTTGAGGTGGAGGGCTGACATGTTCTGCACATTGAAAGATAGTCTACAGTCTGTAATATTATATTAATAACATCATATATGTTATATATTAATATATTTTATTAAAGGTGTGCTTATGTGTGTGCTTATACCTATATGATTAATGAAACTTGCTGGTTGTAGAAAACAGTCTCCTAAAGACACTTCATTTGCAGCATACAATCAAAAATCGGTATCTGGAATATTTACAGCCTAATTTTGAATATAGTTCTGCATTCTCCTTCAAAGATCACCTCAAACACACTTCTCACTGGCTGCACACAGTGAAACACTGCAAGCCAATAGTAATTCAAATACTACATTTAATAGCACTGGGATACTAGAATTAAAAGCCACAATAATGCACCTGAATCCAAGGGTTCTTGTCATATGAGGCTGCAGTCCATGCATTCACGAGGCCTTTGTTGTTGAGACGGGCCAGCTCAGGCCCCCAGCGCTGCAATCCCAGAATGCCATAATAAACCGAGGAGGAGGAGATCTGAGACTCCGCGATTCCACCGCCCTCCATCCCCAGCAAAGAGATACAGCCTGCAGAACAAAACGACATATTATCTGCCTGTCCACACACCAGAGACAGACAGATGGACTAACAGTGTGAGGGCCATGCTCATGGGGAGAGGGAACAAATGCACTCAGAGTCGGCATGTTCCGAAACAGATATATAAAAAATGTAAAGCTTAGAATCTCATATCTTGAATAAACTATAATTGGAATTTAGAGGAGTTAAAAAAACTGAAATATGTAAGAAGCCCAGACTGTGAAACTCTGGCAAGAAAAGTGCAATTTAAACAGACATTTGTAGTTGAACTTCTTGGAATTATTTGGATTATTAAAACCCCTTGGTTGTGGCACACCATAAATAAATAACGCAAGTCTACTCACGGAGATGGCAGTTTCTTCCCACATAAGGTGAGGGGCATTTACAGTGGAAATCTCCATCAAGATCAAGGCATGAACCCCCATTTTGGCAAGGCTGGGTAGCACAGTCATTCATGTCTGTACAGAGATAACACAGTTACACATCAGATAAACCACATACATCATATTGTGACTAAGTTGCTTAAATACAAATCTCCAGACATCCCCCGACATGCAGACTCAGTGACTTAATACATACTTCACAGATGTGGACATCTTTTGTAACTTTACTGGTGTAATTATACTATAAATCATATGTAACTAGTGTGACAAATTAAAATGTGAGTATCTTAAAATACATTTACTTTTTATAATACACCATTAGTGTTCTATGAGTTGTACTCAGTTCTTTATATTCCATTCCAGTGTGTTATGATTTAGCAATGTTTAGACTATTATGTTTACCAAACAAAATATTAAGGCTGTATGAGCTAAATATGCTGTTATTCGGCCTCACACTAAACGGGTAATTATTACACACGTGGTAATGCCACAAGCAGCCGAAAGAGCCGAAAGAGGATAATCATTATTATACGTGTGATAATGTAAACATGTAATAGAGCTGAGGTGAGGTTCTCCCTCATTATCACTTCTTTTACACTCACAGACCAGACATGATGACATTGAGGACTTCAGCGAAAGTCAGAACGTAAGTCTGAATTCTGGTTTGTACGACTGACTTTGACATCTCACAATCTGCAATCCCGTAATTAATCTATAGATGGCAGTCTTGGCATAAGTAATATTTCCGTGGTTTATACACGGACAATTAAATCCAAATGGTCTTAAACGGCAGTTTGACTTCTACTCAAGATTATGAATTTAATTCTCTGAAATTCTCAGATGTAATTATAAGAAGCTTGCATATAAAGCCTTGACAATTATCTTGGAATATCAGGCCATTATGGCTTGTTTTTACAGGATCTTTTATGGTGACTTCTGTTCGCCTACACTAGACTGTACATCTAGAAAGGACCATCTAGACCGATACTTCCGGTTTGAGTGGGATCCAAAAAAGAAATACACTTAGCTTGTATTTAATTTCCAGTTAGAAACCACACAAACTCACCAGGAAACAAACGCATTTACTAAGGGCCGTAGGAAGAAAGGCTAAAAACATACTAGCATGCTTTCCATCCTGAGCCAGGGTCAAATCAGGAGTTAAAAAGAAGTTCTTACATTCATTATGGAATCATCAGTACAACATAGTAAGCAGGTACTGTAAAACACACACTGGTAACAACTACCCATGTGACTGCTAAGGAAAGTTTGCAAGGATAAAAGATGAATGAAATAAGAGTGACAGAGTGTACAAATGACATGTCTGACTGGCGATTTATTACGTCAAATCAGCAAAGACAAGTTGAAACGTACGCAAATATTGAAACAACTGCATTCAAGCACCGAGAAACTGAAGTAAGCAGATATTAACAATCTGAAAAACCAAAGTGGTCACACCAACTTTGATAAGATTTACAGACGTCATAAGCATGGCAAAACTCCAGTAGTTTAACATCTCAAATCATTTCTAAAAATAATATAACCAAGTGTCTTATCAGAAACTTAAGTAAGACTCCTAAATTACAGATTTATACACCACAGATGTTTTGGTTCTTGTTGTAGAACATGCACAGCACACTACATATCCAACAGGCTACAATTTTGCTTGAAGTTTGTGAACCTTTTAGAATTTTCTGCATTTCTGCATAAATGTGACCTAAAACATCATCAGATTTTCACACAAGTCCTAAAAGTAGATAAAGAGAACCCAGTGAAACAAATGAAACAAAAATGTTATACTTGGTCATTTATTTATTGAGGAAAATGATCCAATATTACAATATTAGTGAGTGGCAAAAGTATATGAACCTTTGCTTTCAGTATCTGGTGTGACCCCCTGTGCAGCAACTAAACGTTTCCTGTAACTGTTGATCAGTCCTGCACACGGCTTGGAGGAATTTTATCCCATTGCTCCGTACAGAACAGCTTCAGCTCTGGGATGTTGGTGGGTTTCCTCACATTAACTGCTCACTTCAGGTTCTTCCACAACATTTCGATTGGATTAAGGTCAGGACTTTGACTTGGCCATTCCAAAACATTAACTTTATTCTTCTTTAACCATTCTTTGGTAGAACGACTTGTGTGCTTAGGGTTGTTGTCTTGCTGCATGACCCACCTTCTCTTGAGATTCAGTTCATGGACAGATGTCCTGACATTTTCCTTTAGAATCTTTATATAATTCAGAATTCCATTCTTGTTCCTAATATGTGCAAGAGCCGTCCTGCCCAGAATGCATCAAAACAGGCCAAAATCAAGGCTACTACCACCACCATTTTTTTCACAGATGGGATTAGGTTTCTTTATTCTATAATGTTTTCCTTCTCCAAACAGAACGCTTTTCTTTTAAACCAAAAAGTTCTATTTTGGTCCTCTCATCTTTCCCAAAACATTCTCCAATAACCTTCTGGCTTGTCCTGTGGATTTTAGCAACTGTAGATAAGACGATCACAATGTTCTTTTTGGAGAGCAGTGGCTTTCTCCTTACAACCCTGCCATGCACACCATTGTTTTTCAGTGTTCTTCTGATGGTGGACTCATGAACATTAACATTACCCAATGTGAGAGAGGCCTTCAGGTGCTTAGAAGTTAGCCTGGGATCCTTTGTGGCCTCAAATGTATTACATGCCTTGCTCTTGGAGTGATCTTTGTTGGTCGACCACTCCTGGGGAGGGTAACAATGGTCTTGAATTTCCTCCATTTGTACACAGTCTGTCTGACTGTGGATTGGTGGAGTCCAAACTCTTTAGAGGTGGTTTTGTAACCTTTTCCAGCCTGCTAAGCATCAACAACTCTCTTTCTGAGGTCCTCAAAAATCTTTGTTCGTGCCATGATACACTTCCACAAACATGTGTTGTGAAGAGCAGACTTTATTTAAAGAACAGGGATCTATCAATGTGCCCACTCACACCTGATTGTCATTCCAGTGATTGAAAACACCTGACTCCAATTTCACCTTCAAATTAACTGCTAATCCTAGAGGTTCACATACTTTTGCCACTCACTAATATGTAATATGGGATCATTTTCCTCAATAAATAAATGACCAAGTATAATATTTTTGTCTCATGTGTTTAACTGGGTTCTCATTATCTACTTTTAGGACTTGTGTAAAAATCTGATGATGTTTTAGGTCATATTTATGCAGAAATATAGAAAATTCTAAAGCGTTCACAAACTTTCAAGCACTACTGTAAGTGGAATATAGCCACAGAAAAAATAAGAAGAATATAGCAAATATAAAGAGGGAAAAGTTCTAGTCTTCAAAGACTAAACTTCCAGTGTTTTAAAATCTCATCAATAAAAAATCTTCACAAGTACAAAGTTGTGGAAAATAGGAAAACTGCAATTTGTAATCTACAACAGAGGTTCTTAAACTCTTAAACTTAAAGGTTATGGACACTTGGCCACAGACTCCACCGCAAAGAATGTATATAAGAATATAAACTTGCTGCATCATGTACAAACCTAGTGTCCATGTTTACAATGTAAGGGGTGGGGTCTGAGACACAGATCTCACTCCCCCAGGAGCACTAAGACTAGGGAACCTAGGGAACCTCCATTTAACTAAAAAAAAAAAAATTCCCCAGTGATCAGTGTGGTGAAGAATCTACGATAACATACTACTGTTTTCTTTCCAAATGGGGCATGACTGAGGCCATGGTGTACCAACAGACAAATATTGAAATAAAAATCCGGCTGCCAGTTAGGTCACCATCTAGCAGGACAATCACACAATACACCAAGTGGTTCACTGACCACAGAATCAAGCACATGATGTATCCCCTGACGTAAATCCACTGAGGTGAGCTAACAAGTAGAAACCACAATAGATAACTAAAGATCCTGGAAAAACTGGAAAGACTATGTATTGAGGAGTTTCCACGATTGCTTTTTTCAAATCAGTAAGCACAACAGAAGACAACTCACTGCTGTAAGGGCAGACTGAACAGTAGTAGGAGCAGAGTTGTATATAATATACAGGTACGCCCCGTTTCACGATGGCTCGACTTAAGATAGTTCGCCAGATAAAATGCATCATGATTAGAAGGTAAAACAAAACAATTCAAATGTTGGCCACAGACGAGAGCTGTTTCACTTGAACAGCAAATTGAACATGCTGGTGTGTTTGGAAATTTTGGCATACGCAGGAATTGCATCTGTAATTTTGTTTCATGAAGTTTGCGCTCATTCACTCTCTCACACACACACACACACACACACACACACACACACACACACACACACACACACGTTATGCTACTATTGTGAGGACTTTCCATTATTTTGAATAACAATGAAAGGTCATTGTAGCAAATTGATGCTACACCTACACATACCCCTAATCCTAACCTTAACCTCAGTAACCTAAAGCAAGTCTTTTGGTTCCTTTAGTTTTTCAAATAAAAATTGCCATTTTGTTTGTTAAATTAACTGCTAATCCTAGAGGTTCACATATTTTAGTTTGTTCTGTGAAACTATGCATATTCAGTGAGGTGATGCTGTTTTAAACGTCTTATTAAATCCGTTATTCTGATCGTTTTCGGAGTTGATCCTTCATAGCTTATTTTCGCCATGTATGTAACCCAAAGAAGCACGCTGTAAATGTTTCCATGCCGGAGACATGGATGTGTTCAAAATGGATAACAAAGCCCTTAGCAGTGTCCCTAGTCCATCAATCAGTAGTGCAGTATTTAGAGAGCACATCTAGTTGACTAGCTAAACAGCACTCAAAACACAGCTGAAACATAGAACACTTCCTTCTCATCATGTCAGCAAACGAACCCTTAAACTTAATCTTAAACAAACCCTCACGTGCCTGAAACTTTGAGTTATGAACTGATCTGAACTGAATTATGAGTTACAGTTAGTAAAAGCACTGCTGTTCATGGGTGGTTGACTGGCACAGAATCGGTTAAATGAGACCAGCTGAAGTCGATCACGCTAAAACCGGGCAAATCCGTTTTATATACCGTATTTTTCGGACCATGAGGCGCACTTAAAATCCTTTAATTTTCTCAAAAATCGACAGTGCACCTTAAAATGCGGTGCGTCTAATGTATGAATTAATTCTGGTTGAGCCTTCTGACCTAGAACCGATTGTAGATGGTACACGGCGCTCATAAATCTGTCAAAATGTTTTAGCACGGCCTTGGTAGGTTACGAAGCTTACGGCCACCGTAGTGCGCAGCATCACGGAGTAATACGGTATGTGCTTCAGCATTACGGTGTGTGCATTCATTCATTTATTTTGAATAAAGAGAGAATTCAACATTAACGAATCAATGATACGGAAGTGGAGGAAGCAAGAAGACGCCCTGCGCCAGGTAAAGACCAAACTGAGCTTCCGACGGAGTTTTGTTTCATTTAATGCGTCTTATAACCCGGTGCGCTTTATGTATGAACATAGATCCATTAGCAGTCGATCATTGATATCGTGCCTTATAACCCGGTGCGCTTTATAGCCCGGAAAACACGGTATGTATTAATGAAGGCTTTAATTACTATAAGGTTTACTCCCCACAAAATGACACAAATCAGAATGCATGAAACAGTTGCCGAATGTACACAGATTTTATTGCGCAATCTGCAATGTCTTAAAGACAAAGCTTAAAACAGAGAGGTGCCTATTGTTGGCTGAAGTATTTTCACTCCCAGTAAGACATACCCAGAATTCTGTGGGTTAATCATTACTCTGAACCCATCTCGAAAGTTACTGCGTTCATAATGTGGTTCTTCGTTGCATCTCCGATCTCTCTTTATAATCCAGTTGTGTTCTATTCTGTAATCTGATGAAGCCTTTCTCAGCTGTTAACAGACTGTTTCTAGCATGTGGTGTATATTACACTACTTGGCTACCGAGCTTTACCCAGCATGCTGTTTGGTGATGTAGTTCTACTCAGAGCTCAGCAGCGCTCTTAGCGGCAAAAAATATTATATCATTTGCTGCCTATTTGTTAGAGCTGTGTTTCTGCTATGCACCGTTATGGAGGTATATGAAACATGCATACTGTACGGGAAATTAACACCGGTGAACCAGTTGAACCGGTATACCACCCAGCCCTAGAAAAACTGTCCTCACTAGTCAAAATTCCATGTTTTCCTATTATTTGAGGGACATTTGATCCTCATAAGTATAGCAAGACAAAGTACAAACCTACACAGACACACACAGAGCAGTGTCTGGGGGGATTAAAGAGGACTCTTACTAACGGTAATGAATGTGCCCCACAGGGACAGCATGCTGTAATACAGAATGTGACCATGATATAATATAAGACTTCCAAGAAAGGAGATGCATCAATAATAAAGTCATGTTCAGACTTATATAAGATTGAGATTAATAATAATGGTAGCAAAAGATAAAGTGAGGCGCCAAGAGGGAAAGAAACATGTAAAATGGGAGCCAGAGACAAAGGTTTTAAGAAGAGTCTTTGTATTTAAAATAGCCTATATGCTGTATTTGTGTCTCTGATTTATTCGTTTTTGGCTGATGCCATGTACACTCAGTTTAATTACCAGTACCATACTATTTGTACTAGGTGTACCTAGTAACACCACACTATTTACACCAAGTGTAAACAGAAATACAGTGGTACGTTGTTTCAGTGGCATCTCGAAACTCTTTGAATTCGGTTCTCAATGCATTTTGACTAGAAAAAATGTGTCTCGATTCTTGTCATTTGCTCACGTGCTTAAACTTGTAGGAGTCGCGACTCGTTTCAGCTGCAACTCGATTCACAATTTAGAATTCATGATTCACGATTCAGCACACAGTGAATTAGATTCACAATATCCCTTGCTTAGTGAAGGTTTATTGTTTTTCTTTATTTTATATCTACAGTTCTGTATTCTTAGTGCAAATAGGTCTCATGGGTCTTAAAAATGTTCATAATAAAACCCAACCAAAAGGAAATCAGGAACAGGAGTTCTCCAAAACACAGGCTGCAGCTAGCTGACCAGCTATACTAGCGCCCTGAGTTCATCAATAGAGTAAGTGTTTTGCTTTTACTTTTCACTTTCAATCCATTAATCCATAATCAGCATTGTGTTAACAATTTTGGCCAACTGTAGGTTAATGTAAGTGTTAATAAGTAATAGTAATGATCCGCTCATCGGTTCATGATACATTTAACTTATGATGGATTTGTCGGAATACATTTCCTTCATAAATCAGAGAGCACCCGTACAATACAACTCCATTAATGCATATAATGCCTTATACAGTGTGGATTTTCTGAGGGTCTGGAACAGATTAATTCAATTTATACATTAGTCCTTTTTACAAATACTACAAATAGTACCCATTTGATGTTTGACTTGATGTTTTCGGTTCTCAGCAAGGCTTCTGGAACAAATTAACAACGAGAATTCCACAGAGCAAATTCAGTAACATTGTGTACCTTCTAAGAACATGCTTCAGTGAGTGTTGTAAGTAGTGTAGCTCTATTACCATGTTATTCGTGACTATCATGCATTGGGATTCCATGCATTTTTAGGTTTATAACATCATATTATTAAAGTAGTCTAAATACACCTGTAACTTGTTAGTAGTCAACAATTGCAGTGTTGAATAGAGTTGTTGCCTCCATAAAAGCCTCATATACTGCCTTGTGCTTAATCTACATTTGTATAAAGGTTATGGTTACAAACCTACAGTGTATCACAATAGTGAGTACACCCCTCACATTTCTGCAGATATTTAAGTATATCTTTTCATGGGACAACACTGACAAAATGACACTTTAACACAATGAAAAGTAGTCTGTGTGCAGCTTATATAACAGTGTAAATTTATTCTTCCCTCAAAATAACTCAAAATACAGCCAATAATTTCTAAACCACCGGCAACAAAAGTGAGTACACCCCTAAGAGACTACACCCCTAAATGTCCAAATTGAGCACTGCTTGTCATTTTCCCTCCAAAATGTCATGTGATTTGTTAGAGCTACTAGGTCTCAGGTGTGCATAGGTAGCAGTTGTGTTCAATTTTGTAGTACAGCTCTCAAACTCTCTCATACTGGTCACTGAAAGTTCCAACATGGCACCTCATGGCAAAAAAGTCTCTGAGGATCTTAAAAGACGAATTGTTGCGCTACATGAAGATGGCCAAGGCTACAAGAAGATTGCCAACACCCTCAAACTGAGCTGCAGCACAGTGGCCAAGATCATCCAGCGCTTCAAAAGAGCAGGGTCCACTCAGAACAGACGTCGCGTTGGTCGTCCAAAGAAGCTGAGTGCACATGCTCAGCGACACATCCAAATGCTGTCTGTGAAAGATAGGCGCAGGAGTGCTGTCAGCATTGCTGCAGAGATTGAGGAAGAGGTGGGGGTAGCCTGTCAGTGCTCAGACCATACGCCACACACTACATCAAATTGGTCTGCATGGCTGTCACCCCAGAAGGAAGACTCTTCTGAGGTCTGTACAAAAGAAAGCCCGCAAACAGTTTGCTGAAGACATGTCAACAAAGGACATGGATTACTGGAACCATGTCCTATGGTCTGATGAGACCAAGATTCATTTGTTTGGTTCAGATGGTTTGAAGCATGTGTGGCAGCAATCAGGTGAGGAGTACAAAGAAGTGTGTCATGCCTACAGTCAAGCATGGTGGTGGGAATGCCATGGTCTGGGGCTGCATGAGTGCAGCAGGTGTTCTGGAGTTACATTTCATTGAGGGACACATGAACTCCCAATATGTACTGTGAAATACTGCTCTGGCATGATCCCCTCACTCCGGAAACTGGGTCGCAGGGCAGTGTTCCAGCATGAAAATGACCTCAAACACACCTCTAAGATGATTACTGCTTTATTGAAGTGGCTGAGGGTAAAGGTGATGGACTGGTCAAGCATGTCTCCAGACCTAAACCCAACAGAACATCTTTGAGGCATCCTCAAGTGGAAGATGGAGGAGCACAAAGTCTCAAATATCTGCCAGCTCTGTGATGTCGTCATGGACAAGTGGAAAAGCATTTCAGTGGCAACCTGTGAAGCTCTGGTACACTCCATGTCCAGGTGAGTTAAGCCAGTTCTGGAAAATAATGGTGGCCACACAAAATACTGACTTTCACTAAGGGGTGTACTCACTTTTGTTGCCGGTGTTTTAGACATTAATGGCTGTATATTGAGTTATTTTGAGGGAAGAATGAATTTACACTGTTATATAAGCTGCACACAGACTACTTTTCATTGTGTCAAAGCACCATTTTGTCAGTGTTGTCCCATGAAAAGATATACTTAAATATCTGCAGAAATGTGAGGGGTGTACTAACTTTTGTGATACACTGTATATAGTTCATGGCATAGCATGCCAAGTATGCAGCTTTGCAAGGATGTTACATTTCTTGATCATCATCCCACAACAAACACCGCTTAGTAAAGTATTCCCACACAGTCCGTACCATAACATTCCCACAATTATAGTATTTATAACTAATACTAAGGGGCGTTCATTCTTGTTTATCATTCTTATTACTTGTATGTAATTTTATTACTCTTTTGCTTTAGTTACAGCCTTGTGTTAGATATAGAAAAGTATAAAGTACAAAAACAATAAATAAATAAAAAATAAAATTCACTGATATCAGATTAGTACCCTGTATCAGCTGATGTTCAGGTATCATAGAGGAACAACTGGTTTGGGATGAGTTGGAGTAAAGGCAACTTGTGCTCAGAATTTGTAAGAAATCTTTCAGCACAGTTGGAGAAGCATTCCAGAAGCATTCCAGATGGCTACCTCTGGAAGTTGGTCGCACGATTTCCAAGAGTCTAAAATTTAAGATCATTTTCAGTAGTTGATCACTTTTTTTGGTCATTTTATTTGTAGTACTGTATTGCCTCAATGCATTTTTACAATTCTCGGAGGAATAAAATTGCAAAAATAAAGAAAAATGCATTGAAAGCAGACGTGTCCAAAATTTTGATTGGTACTGTACGTCTTCCAGCACTTGTGCTGAATTGTTAGTTTTCTGAATGTTGACACTATATAAATAATAGCATTTCAAGTAAACTATAGAACTTTAATTAAATGGATTGATGGAAAGGCAGCATTTAATGATAGTGACAAGTTGAAAGTCATGTCTTCAGTATAGACTCCTAATGTCTGTTTGCCAAAAATGCCACTGCTTGATTTTACATTTACATTACATTTTGTCATTTGGCAGATGCTCTTATACAAAGTGACACAATCTAACACCGTACAATTAAAGCAAATGTGGGAGACCTTTCTCAATGGTCCAAAAGTGGCAGCTTGGCAGTGCTGGAACTTGAAGCAAGGACGTTCAGTACTATAGTCCATAATGTTAACCATTGTGCCACCTTACTTCTGTTTTACATTCCAGTTTGCAATGAGTGTGGCTACAATTGCTAAACCCATTAATTAATGTGTGGCCAAACACTTTTGTCTATGTAGTTTATTTACATACTTGCACAAATTCCATTATGCATGCACACTTGATCATGAAAACACTTCCACTATTCACCCACAGGCTGCTCCTCTGCTTCCAAAATGGACAATTTCTTGTTGAAGGTTCCATCCTATTTCAGGCAAGTTAATGTGGCTAATACTTCACCGCATAAAAGCTTCTGACACCGATTTCATGGTCTCACACTGTGCTTTCATGGCAATTTCACACCAGCAATGTAACATTCCCATTAGACAAGAGGAAAGACTGTGACGGTGTCAGAGTTGACTTAATTCACTCTTCCGCCTCCAACTGTATTTTACCCCAGCAACAAGGCATGTGATGGCGTGGGTGTGATACGCAGTAGGCCTTTCCCTGTTGGCTGGACAACCAGTAGACTCGGTGTGTGTGTGTGTGTGTGTGTGTGTGTGTGTGTCTGCATGTGCGGCATTTACCAAGACATCTTATTTGAATTGTGTTGGTACCATACTGGCCCCTAAAGACTGTGCTTTTGCAGAACAGCATATGATCAAATCTTAATCTATAATAAGTATCGGCAGCAAACTACATCGAAGCGTCAGCATTCATTAAATGCAAGTTTGACATTTTAACAATTCATTTGCATTTAAATAAATTTATACATTTTCCCCCACAGCTGAACAGGGCACCAATCCAATCACAGGGTTGTGTAGGGGTCACTGTTGCAGCACAGAGGGATGATTTCCCAGTCTGGACTCCCTTCCTTCAAGCAAAGCCAGTTGTGCCTGCATGATGCTCTACCCAGATGGAACGCACCATTGGGTACCTATATATGTATAGACGTGTGTGCATGTGTATATATACACACACACACATATAAAATGTACATATAACATGGTGTTCACACAATGTCTAGATCACAGAACGTGCAATTTCACAGAACATATTGTGGACATTATGCAATGCATACCTGTACAACAATTCCTCAGGTGTACACAAAATGCAGAGAAATGATTAAACCCAAAATGATCAATGTCAGTTTTTTTGCTCATTAGTAGTGATACATGGTATATTGGCAGTTCAGAACTAGATTTTATTTTTAATATTATTATGATCTTATTCATGGCAATTTGGAACATGATGGTAATATTTACATTTTGTTGACATGCACTTTAATAATGTTGTGTTGTTGTTCTACTAGTCCAAGTATTTCCTGTTCCTTCTGCTCTTTTATTTTTAATTATCATATTTACATTATTTACAGTCATTCATTGTGCAATTCTGTATTATTAATTTATTATTACATAAAATAATTTACGTTACTTATTATCATATTTTAGTAATACTTATTTTTATCCATAATGTTTAGCAGCTTTAGGCAGTTTGCAACTCTTAAAAACAAACATACAAAAGAATTGTGAAAAAATTGCAGATTGTGATCCAGCCTAAAATATGTAAGGATAATATAAAAATATAATTTGACTAGAAACTCCCCTAGAAACCCCCAGCTGAAACTGATTCATCAACTGCATTCAAATCCACACTCACTTCAATTCCCAATTTTTAAACTAATCATGCAATAGTTCAAATGCCAAGCCATATGGTCATTTTCTCTACATTCATTTTATTAGGAACGCCTTGTTTCTACAGTCACTGTCCATTTTATCATTGCCACTTACCATTGCACTGTGGCATTTTTCAGACATTTGGGAGATGGATTTAAGACATTTAAAGACAAATTAAGGCCTTTTTTCTCGATACACAAATTGAGGGCTTTTTAAGGATCTGCTGAAACCCTGTTATAAAAGATACAAAGATATGAATTACTGCATTGCACAGTACAGGACTGTACTCAATGTTTTCATATTGAGTTTTTATTAATATCACTGTTTAACATAAAAAGGTCTGTGGTCTTGCCTGCATGATGCATAATGTGACATGCATTCAGGTACCACTGCAACCAAAGACAACCACCAAAAACGTTCTGACACTTTCAGAAATTTTGGATTAAAACCTCAGTATGACTGCTGCAACCAGACACATAGAAAAAGCAACCAATAGGACGATGTGAAACTCGCAGTAAGATGCAGTAGTGACAATGGCACAAGCACAAACAAAATGTGTAGGGTATATAGGAAGAGCGATTTGTGAAATTGTGCAAGCAGAGTTTTATCACAATAGCGACACTGAACGGACAGGAATAGCAAATAAATTCAAGCTGTTTTGGTATGTTGCTAGCTAAAGAGAAACATATCTAACTATTTAAACAGGATTAAAATGAACTATTAACGCTTCCCAGTTTGATACAAGCAGCATATAGTAATTTTCAGTACTGGCAGGTCTGTGATACAACACTGTTCTTTGTATAATCAAACATGAGTAACACATGAAACTTTCCAGTTTACTCCATCTAAACTGGACAGTTACTGGACAGTTTAGTCTAGACAGTCCATCATAGAACTCACCAAAGATGTTATTGTAAACTACCATGACACTAGTACAAATTCTGCCCTCTGACAAAGCAGTTCCATCTCAATAAGAGTTTTACTCATTTAGATCCTAACAAATGCATTTTAGGAAACCAACGATATCAGCTACAGTTGAGGAAGAAAAATTCGGTTGAATAACTATGGAGTTTTCTTTTAAAGCAATACTTCTTATAATCCACGCTTGAGGTCAAAAGGCTGTTTGAATACACATGACTCTGCAGCTTGCTGGATCTGATTATTCTTGCTGATGGTAGCAGCTGGGTTTGCCCCTGTCCTGCCCAGCAATAAAACCAGCAGTGAGTCAGAGTGCATAGAGGGACATGCTACACCACTGCTGCTGCTTAGGATTAGCCATCTGCCCCTGGAAATCCTGAGGTTTTCTGGAGCAAACACAGGCCTCTGTATTTCACTGTAAATCTTTCAAAAGTGCAGGAACAACAGCTTCTCAGCTCATTACTGCGCAAATATTCCCTGCATGAAAAACGACCTGCTGGTTGCACCACACACACCATAACACATCTCTTCTATCAGCACTGAATGTCAGATTGTGTTGGTATGTTACAGCTGTCCTCCTTGTACATAAAGAGAACTGGGCTCGAGAGGTATTCTTACTGTTCTGGCAGTGGATGCCTTCAAATCCTTTTTGGCACTTGCACACGTAGCCACCAAAGTTGTCTCCTCTGCTCACCTCACAGACGCCGTCATTTTTGCAAGGGTTTGGATGACAAGGCCCTGTGAATGTAGATTGAACATGGACAAGATTCAACGTGAGACAATAACCACAAGCAAGAACCACTCTGTCTAAACACAAAGGAAGGTTTCAACATTTTGGAGCATACCTTCCAAAGTATTATATGAGTAGCTATACTGTACCAAAATGTAATGCATTACCAGTCTCTTTTTCACTGCAGTTGTCTCCCATAAAGCCTTCTGCACAGATACAGATAACCCGATCCTTCCCAGGTCCTTTCACACAAGTCCCTCCATTCTGGCACACATTTACCTCACAGTTTTGACCTGGAAAAGAGAAATCATTTCAATCTGTCAAGAGAAAAATAACACAAAGTAACATTTTATACAAAAGGTTTCTACTGCACTGGAGTGGCCAGTAGTGTGTACTGATAAGCCATAGTTTCTATGGTAATTAAAACTGAACCGAAGCTAAGAATTTTTTCACATTTACTAAAAAAAGAGAAGCGGGACTAGCTTTCGACACTAGATCAGCTATAGTTTCTATGGTAATTACCACCAAAACTAAGGCTAAGCACTTTCCTTTCAGTAATAAAAGGAGATGTGGGATCAACACTTAACACCACAATGCATCCCAATGTTTAAAACAATATTGCTGCAAGCGTCTGCCAGCACAGGTCCGGAGTGCTGACAAGGCCGATTCATGGCACGGGTGCTGGACACTTCCACACAGAGCACTGTATTGTGGCCATTGGTCAGCTGGTTAGTCAAAGTCCAACAACAAAAGGCTAAAAGATGTTTTCCACCAGTAAATAACAGTTTTGTTTCAGGTTCCACATGTTGATGACAAAACCAGTCATTCCAGTAAATATTCTAAATAAAGGAAGTACAGATCTAGCAATCTGGTTACTTGTCCATTTTAAAATCATGTGCTAATTTCAATATTCTGTTGAAATCCAATCTTGTTAAGCTTTTTAATCTGCCACTAGTTAGTCCTAAACATAACCACATATGCACAAGAACAATTCTACAGAGATTACTTGTGGGCCTGTGGTAGTATAGCGGGTAAGGTATTGGACTATGGACCAGATGGTCCAGGGTTCAAATCCCACCTCTGTCAAGCTGCCACTGTTGGGTCCTTGAGCAAGGCCCTTAACCCACAATTGCTTGGATTGTAAGATTGTATCAATTGCAAGTCGCTCTGGATAAGGGCATCTGCTAAATGCTGTAAATGTACATTTAACTACTGCCGGCAGCATGGTGACTTCGGTGGGTAGCACCTTCACCTCACACCTTTTTGTGTGGAGTTTGCATGCCCTCTCTGTGTGGGTTTAAATTGAGTAATCTGGTTTCCTCCCATAGTCCAATGACATTTAATGGTCCAAATTACACTTACTTGACCCAATCGGATTGTGTGTATATACACGACTAGTCTTAATGTAACCTTTTGAATCAATGTAACCTTGTGTGTTTGTCGCCAAAATGTCCAGTGATGTTTATGGCGATGTTAAATAAATCCAAATAACCATCGATGCAGTGAAAAACAATTTAACTGCTTAGACAAACCTTACTTAAAAACACAATTTAAGCCCAGCGGTTCGAACTTTGGTTAGCAAACATGAGTCTATCAAACGTTTATATCAAATGGCTTATAAAGTAGAACAAGAGGGTCTAAATAAATTGCATATATTTATGTCAACATAGTTCTGACTATTGCTTCGGACAAGACCAAAGAGAAATTCAGACATCTTAACTACAGTGGCATAGTTTATTTTGCCACAATTCCACAATGAAAGTGGTACTCAGAACACATCCTGTTGGATACCTTTCTAAAACACCAGGACTTAAATGAAGTTTACTCATGGCAAAATCCACCCTAAACTGCCATAATTTAGAAGTGTATATAGAGACTACTAACAGTAGCCGTTAGATGTTTCACTGTGAAACACTGTTTAGAAGCATTTTTGTCTGGCATCATGTTACATGTTCAGGGCCTTCAAAGGGTTATCAGCTCTGGTGGAACGAAACGGCCTTGAGCAGCATAAACACAACAGCCTGATAAAAATGTCCTGCTTGTTTATCACATTCATGGAATGCATCTCTACACCAAACAGCTAAGATTGCATTCCTATCCCTAGACAGCTTGTACAACTGAGAAATCTATGATCTTAAAACAAATATACAACATCACGGTGCGTGAAAGTTTATGAAGCCTTTTAAATTGTTCTGTATAAATACCTTTTCGCACAAGTCCTAAAAGTGTTTATACGGCTATTGGATTTGCAAATGGATGAGACCAAAACACCTTTTTGGGTTTAAATGAAAAACATTATGCTTGGAGAAAGGAAAACACTGTACTGCAGCATAAGCACATTATCCCATCTATGATATAGTTTGGGTTTGTTTTGCTGCATCTGGGCTAAGACAGCTCACCATTATTGATGGAAAAATGAATTCTTAAACACACACACACACACACACGCAAAACTATAAATTCTAAAGGAAAATGTCAAGACATCTGTCTGTCATCTGAATTTCAAGTGGACATGAGTCATGGAAAAAGAAAACAGGCCTAAGTACACACATTGTCAAAGTCAAGTCCTTACTCCAATAGAAATGCTGTGGAAGGAGAATGCTGTGAGGAATGCTGTGAGGAAACCCAACAACATCCCAGAACTGAACTTGATCTGTACAGAAAATGGGCTAAAATTCCTCCAAGACCATATAAAGGACTGATCAACAGTTACTGGAAATGATTAAATGCTGTTATTTGCTGTACAAGGGGGTCACCAGACACTGAAAAGAAAGGTTCACCTACTATTTCCACCAGTATTAATTTTGTTGACGAATGATTTCTCAGTTTTCATAAACAACCCTTTTTTTCTAACGAAAACGAAACCATGGCTAAATTAAAATGAATGAAAAACAACAAAATCTAGGACGAAATGAAATGACACTTTTGTTAACGACATCCAATCATATCTGATTTAGTTTTGTGGAAAGGACCCAACAGTGGCAGCTTGGCAGAGGTGGGATGTGAACCCTGGACCTTCTGGTCCATAGTCCAGTACCTTATCCTCTAGCCTACCACACCTTTGATCAGACCATACAAACAGCCTCTGTACTGTTTCTGATTAAACCAATTTGACAATGTTAAGACCTGGGAGAAAGCAGAGTCGATATGTTGGCACATTTATCATTTGATATCAAGGAAAACAAGACTCTTTGTAAACCGTGTGGGGCGACAATCCCTGGTAAAAAATACAATACACTTGAAACAACATGACCAGGCATGTCATCCTGAAACTGCGGTCAAGCTATCTGCAACTAAATGGCGCGAGCTCCTATTTTAGTGGTATTACGGTAGTGTGTTGCAAACGCACTCTTAAGCTCATTATGTACAAGCAAACATTTCAGCGAACAAAGTAGGGATTAAAATGTTTCCAGTTCGTGACGTGGATGTATTTTGATAATTGGATAATTAAGTACATACGTGGATAATTATGAATAAATGCATAGAGAGCATGCACATATAGCTGATCTTCTGATCTTACATGTTTTAATAAAGCTCATAATATATAATTTATTCCAACTTAAATCTATTGTACAATATCTCATGAGTGGCCACACCAAGTGTGAAGCAGATTGGTGGAAATGAGTTTACTGTTCACACACACAGGAAATTGAGTTATAATCACTGTAATGTATACGGTTATTATCAATGCATGCATGTAAATGTTTCCTTTCATCGAAGTGCATATACTGACTTATATAATTCATGGAAAATGTTAAAAAAACATTTACGTATTGCAACCTTTACATTTCATGTTTTAGTCAGCTCTTCTGTAGATTTAGTCGACTATAATCTTATTATAATTAGTCGACTAAAACTAAAAATAATTCAGATGACTAAATTATGACTAAAACTAAACTATGTTTCAGTCAAAAGACTATGAATAAAACAAAATCAAAATTTGCTGTCAAAATTAACCCTGACTGCCACTCACAGATACATAATATTGGATCACTTTACTCTATAAATAAATGATCAAGTATAATATTTTTGTCTCACTTGTGTGACATTCTGATCATGTTTCAGGTACAATTTATGCAGAAATACAGAAATTCTAAAGAATTCACAAACTTTCAAGCGTCACTGTATCTCAATCATTAGCATTTGTCTCACAATTTTCTGGATGTTTACTTTGCAATTACTAGGAAAACCCTAGACCTTCTGTAGAAGTGCTTGGTAGGGCAAGGTTTCGAAGAGGAACTCTCAGATAAGAACGGAAACCTCCCCCAGATTTCCAAAAGGCTCTTCATTTAAAATAATGACCTTTCCATGTGGTCAAATAAAGTACAAGAGGAAGCAGGATATGAGAATTACTTCATGAAAGTGCTAAAAGCATTTCTTTTTTCATAAAATGGAAAAACTTAATTATGTGCTTTAACCTTAGCAAGACTATACAAAATTTCATATTTTTAACTACCTAATGTACATTTTATTACACTTATAATACCCCTCAGACCCAAACTCAAAACATAGTTCTAAACATCTTGAAGAAGCCTGTTCAGTCTTGTAGTATTCAGTTTTACTAATATTCCACTATAAACTCTTTTCACTTAAAAGTGAAAGTTTTAAAGTAGTAGTGAAATAAACCAAGCCATGATTAAATGCTAACGACAATGCTTTTTTACCAGTAGTTGCAGAAGGGTGCAGAATCTACCCCGAACTTCACTGTGCCCAGGCGGAAATGCTCCCTATTGCAGCACAGAGGGATAATCACCTTGTCTAGCTTCTCCTTCAGGCACGTCCTTCCATTTACATTTACAGCATTTAGCAGATGCCCTTATCCAGAGCGACTTACAATTGGTACAATCTTACATTCCAAGCAATTGTAGGTTAAGGGTCTTGCTCAAGGACCCAACAGTGGCAGCTTGGACGAGGAGGGATTCAAACCCTGGACCTTCTGCTCCAGAGTCCAGTACCTTAACCACTAGGCTACCACAGTCCCCTTCCACTTACACTTAGTCACTTAGCAGATGTACTTATCCAGAACACATTATGAACGCAGTAACTCTCGAGACTGGTTCAGAGTAATGATTAACCCACAGAGATCAGAGTATGTCTTACTGGGAGTGAAAATACTTCAGCCAACAATAGGTACCTCTCTGTTTTAAGCTCTGTCCTTAAGACATTGCAGATTGCACAATAAAATCTATTTACATTCGGCAAGTGTTTTATAGTAAACCCTTTAGTAATTAAAGCTTTCATTATTTACATATATAAAACGGAGTCGCCCGGTTTTAACAGGATCGGCTTCAGGCTGTCTCATATAACCTGTGCCAGTCAACCACATGAACAACACAGTGCTTTTACTAACTTAAATTCATAATTCAAAGTTTCAGACATTCGAGGGTTTGTTTAAGAGACGTGTTTAAGGGTTTGTTTGCTGACATGATGAGAAGGAAGGTTTATATGTTTCAGCTGTGTTTTGAGTGATACTTAGCTTCTCAACTAGATAGGCTCCATAATTACCGCATTACCGATGATGGACTAAGGACACTACTAAGGAGTTAGTGATTCATTTTGAACACAACCACGTCTCCAGCATGGAAACTTTTACAGCGTGCTGCTTAGATTACATACATGGCGAAAAACAGGCAAGAAGGATCAACTCCGAAAACAGTCAAGTCAAGTCAGATCAATTTATATAGCGCTTTTTACAATGGAGCATTGTCTCAAAGCAACTTTACAAGTTTAGATTATCTCCTAATGACTACGTCTAATCCCAAATTGAGCAAGCCTAGGGCGACAGTGGCAAGGAAAAACTCCCTGAGTGTTATAGGAAGAAACCTTGGGAGGACCAAGACTCAAAAAGGGACCCAACCTCCTTGGGCGGAATAACAGATAACACTCCAGTCAGAATAACAGATTTAGACAGATACTTTATAGATACTTTAAAACAGAATGACCATTCTGAATATGCAGAGTTTGACAAAACACACCACCATGTACATTATATAAGCTACACACATATATAAAAGCCTGCCCCAACCCCCAACCTTCCCACCCAAACAAAAATACCATGATATACCATAAAACAGGTAAAATCCTTAAAAATACCATGACATACATGTTTGACCATACCGCCCACCTCTACCGTATGGTGCTCAGGTGGTGCAGTAGAAATTCGCATTCCTACCATCACGGTGATATAGATTCGGGCCCTGGCAGTGCATTTGGGTTGGGTCACACAGACATGTAACTGGCAATCATAAGATTAGTTGGAATTTCTTCTGGAAGACTATTGCTTCTGGAGCAACACTAAATGTTAGAGCACTATTGCTTCATTCTGGACCCTAATACAGATACACTCACACACTCAATAACTTAACAGCTCATTGATCTCAATTAACTATTTTTCACCTAATTAATTCTTCTCTTGCAATCCCCTTACTTATTATGAGATCAAAAGCCAATGGCACCAGATAGCATCAGAATAAACATAACAGCTGTAAAATCAGTTCAGTGAGGTACAACATGTGATCGACCTGCATGCAGCCAAACTGGTCTTCAGATCAGCAGCAGTTAGAAGAACAAAGCCTGAATAATTCCACCAGCCTTTCACAGATATCCTGTAATGTTTTTCAAGACAAAGGAAACACTCACACTGGTAAAGGCAATACAAGTAAAGGCAAGCTCATGGTTCAGTTCCTTCTCATGCTCAAGAATGGGACATGAGATAAAGTGGAGCGACAAGGGCATTTGTTGAGTGAGCACAAACGATGAGTCTTGAGACGTAATTATGGGACGAACCACTCTCATGCCTTATGACTCATTATATCACTAATGCAGATGGAAGAGATCCAAAAACACACAATGTGGAACAAGTCAAGGCAAACTTTCCAAATAAATGCAAAACGAGACTTAACACCTATTCTCAATATAAGATTCACAATAAATGAACTAATTTACCAGACGGAAAATGAAACTTCCATAGCCATTTAAAAACAGACCTGATGACTCCATGTCTAAGGTATTAAGGTTTACAGTTACCCATCAATAACAGCACAATACCTGGAAACTGTCAGTTATGAGAAGCTATTCAGTAACATAAGCATTGGTGGAATGGCTTTATCTTTTCCTGTTAGGACCATTTTTCCTTTCCAAACAAAAATAAGCAAAGCAAGCATCAAACATTGTCAGGTCATGTTCCCGAGTGATGCAACAAAGAAGCGTTTACATTTACAGTATTTAGCAGATGCCCTTATCCGTGGCAACTTACAAATGATACGATCTTACAAGGTGAAATCCAAGCAACTGGGGGTTAAGGGTCTTACTAAAGAACCCAAACAAGGAGTCTGGGCTTCAACAATTGGACAATCAATAGTTTACCCTAGACCATTACCCTATTCATAAATTTAAGCCCTGACTGTTGGTATTCACAAGATCATAGCTCTATGATCAAATGATCATAGCGACATTTGCCACTCACAGCTGTCTGTGTTCATGTGTATAGAAGAGGCAGCTAGCGCACCTCCACAACACAGATCTGATATTGCATGAGCTGCATTTAAAAAAAAAGGAGTGGCCAACTTCATGCATCTCTTTGTATGTGGGAATTACCAATGGTCAGTTGATTGGGGCAATTCATTAGCCCACGGGTGGTGCTTTTTGGTGACGTCAGGCATCACACAGGCATCACACAATTGGCTGATTAGTGCCTGAGGGAAGGGAGGCTGGATGGGTTGGGGGTTGGGGTTGCTAGGGGTTGCAACAGCTCCAGAACAACCCATAAAAATGCTTTCAACAACACCGTATCTCTGACATTTGTTCATGATTGCATTTACCTACAAAAATCAAATTTAAGAAGTACACTCATTAACAAAAAATAAAAATAAAAATAAAAAATAAGCACCCAGACAGAAAATTCAGATTGCTGAAAAACTCAACATGCAGTTATGTCTCAGGTACATATGTAATTGTTTACAGGTGTCTGATTAGACACTGGGCTTTGCCACAGGAGGGTGTAAAAGTGCTTCGCCGCTGCCCTATAAAAAGGCTCTCATAGGACACTTTTGGGTAGTGTACCGATTGGTGAGAGTTCTTCGACTGCTACACATGCCTCTACAATGCGCTCAAATACATTTTGCCAACTTGACAGACTTTGAGAAAGGCCGCATCAGTCAGATTTATTTATATAACACTTTTTACAATGGAGCATTGTCTTTAAGCAGCTTTACAATTTTAGATTGACTCAAAAAGGGACCCATGCGAACAGGTTCTGGACAGCCCCGGTAGAGCACCAGTAGAGAGGATCATTTGATCTGCCCACAAGCACAAGCAGCACCCACAGTTTTGTTATCCACCATCTAGAAACAGGTGGCACCTTCACTACACACCCCTGCCCTGCCCGGACAGTTCCTATGTGCTTAGCAGAAGAAAATTTGTAGTCATGGCGCCCACTACGTGTCCTGCCATTGACAGCCAGCCACCATCGCCTTCATTTGCCGTGGTGTCCTGAAACATGAACAAGAAACCTGGACTGCTACGAACTGGGACCATACTGACTTTAACAACAAATCCAGGTTCAGTTGGGAATCCGACAATGGTCGGGTTTGAGTATGAAGGCCTAAAGGTGAATGTTTCAATCCCGCCTTTTCTGTGAAGCGGCCCAATACCCCAACTGCTGGTGTGATGGATGAGGAGCTACAGGCCCAGCTGCAACATCTGTGAGCAAATGTGGCACAGGATACCATACAAAACCTGTTTGCCTCCACGCCCAACCATATCCAGACCAGAGGCAGTGTAACAAGGTAACTAGAGCCTCCTTTCAATTTTACAGTTTACACTAATAAAACTTACCCTTTTGTTCTAAAATTGTAATCACCTACATACATCATCATTACAGTCATACATATGAAGTGTCACTCGATTCCAACAATTCCTTTTTGGTGAGGTTTTTGTTTTTGTCAAGGAGTATAGTACACACGTCATTTTCTATGTGGCTGCCATTATTTCAGAAAGGATGTAGTATCTTAATGTAGTTATTATAAAAAAGCAGCTAATACCATAATAAATTCTGACTCCCAGCCAAAGCATTTACAAGTACTGTACAGCTGAACGCATACAAACTGCATTTAATGTGTGCCTTATTACTAAATTTCTACTTAAAGGCCAATCTGGCCTAAAGAAAATTTCCATGCCAGGAACGAGTGGAGAACAAAAACAGACACTGAAAAGCAACTCATCCATATTCAGACTGAAAAAGCACACACACACAGGCTTGTCAACAGGCTGTACACTCCAAAGACTAACACAGGAAACAGGAAGGCATACAGTAGTCTACAGACTCAACAAGTATAAGTCAAATGACTGGGAGTTTTGTTTGGCCCACAGAGCTGCTCAGCCTTGAAGAGTTTTAAGATGGCTGAGTCGTGGCTGGTGCCATATTTATCCTCCACACTTAAATTGATTGCACAATTGCTGTGAACTGGATCAGACAAAAATACAACAACAAACCAAAAAAAACATTATTTTCACCACCATTATTTTCAAGTTAATCATCGCTACCCATGTTTTCATTGTATAGCTCCAGATTTTCATGCTCAGCTGTCGAGTATTTTTCCTAGTGACCTGCAGCCAACTACAGCAAGCCTAGAAATAAAATCAACCGTGATAAGCTCATTAGACTAAAGGTGGGTGTACCTTCAGTTAAATAAACAGCACAAATCAGGTCAAGATTCAGAAAGCTATAATAGGTTAAACGTACAGATTATAGAAACTACTGTATATGGTCTTACTTAATATGTTTAGGACAGGCATATGATGCAGAGCATAGTGTTGGCACAGGACAGCTCATGCAGGTTCATCTATGTGGATTTTGGCATGTTTAGCCCATATAAAGTATACGTACAGCATTTAGCAGACGCAAAATTACACATGAAAATACACTTGAGGGAAAAATAATGTTCCATCTATACAATTTTAGTGTTCCTGTACAATTCCAAACAGGCATTGGGTCTAGAGGTCTACTATTTACGATGTGTCCATGTATGCTACTGTATGCATATTCACGGTGCTCGCCTAACCACACCCTCATTCACACACCACTTAACTTCCTGTTATCCCACATCAAACTGCCCCATTGAGTTTAAACTTCCAAAACTAAAATATCCCCTGAGCTCAAAAAACAACTAAAGCCACCAGAGCATGTCGAAGATTCAGTACCATAGCTTCCCCGTAATGGCCTGGTTAAAATCACTGAACCCTTCAGACCAGGTATGAACATGAGAAACCTGACATGGACGTGAAAAAAACAGCTAATGGATGCTGAATTACATCTGGCAGATGCAATCTCAGGTGCAATCTTCCAGCAGTGACTTTGTGTGAGCACAAAGTCAAAAGCTCTCAACAATAACTGACACGTATTAAAATATTCTCAGAACGACAAAGCAACACTTTCACACAGAGCATATCCACAAATGATTCTAATGGTATTTACCTATGCAACAACAATACAAACGCATGACCAAAATAGAACCAATATAACAAACAAAAACACAATCAAAATATAGGAAGCACTTGGGGGGGAAAAATGCACTGATATGATGCAAAGTATCATATCTGAGCTGATGCTGGTCTAAAACCATGCATTGATATCACATTTGTATCCAAATCAGTATCAGGTATTAGCTGATATTCAGACCTTTGATTATATGTATTAGAGTCGCACCGATCGATCGGCCGGTAGCCAGAATCAAACGTTTTTTAGCATCATCGGCTGTAACCAGTGATCGGCTCAATTAGTCTCATATAACTGATTCTGTTATGGTCACATTTACATGTGTTCAGGTGTGTACGGAGTTTTAAACACGGCTCAGCCACTCTTCAGTTTGTTTATGAGACCGCTGCTGGCACATGTTCATGACAAGGAAACGCAAAATTTCGGTTGTTTTGAGTGATACTTAGTCCGCCAAATAGTGTCTCTTCATATAGCAAATTACTAATGATGAAGTAGGGGTACTAATGAGGGAGCAGGGATTTATTTCAAACACAGCCATGCATTGAGCATGGAAGCTCTTCAGAGGGTGCTGTTTGAAATTCATGCATAGCGTAAATAAGACATGGAGGAACTACTCCGTAAAATGTTAGGAACGACTTTAATAAGATATTTTTTAAAAAGCATTGCCCTGCTGAATATGCAGAATTTGACAAAACTAACAAATGCAAAGAAGTTAAAACTAAAGCTAGCGAATGCACAGAACCAGGCACAAGCCAGCAGCCCCGGCTATCTTTCTTTAGCAATAAGGAATTTTCATTAAAAGAAAAGTTGAACAAAAATGTGTCTGCATGCTGTAATCGAGCATTCTTCCACAGAAAGAAAACCGGAATCGACCAATCATATGTTTTTCCCAAAACCGGAATTAGTCAAGAAAACTGCGTGCAGTAGGTATCATTTCCAAAATGGAAACAGTGGATGGGATGAAACTGGATGGGACTGGAACTGTTATTTTAAAAATTCATCACAACAGATTGGAAAGTGGGACAATAGACAGAGACAGAGAGCATTCTAATGAGAAATGCCAAGCTCCAAATATTAGATGGGGAACATTAATCAGGACTTGTTGGAAATTTATCAGATAGAAATAAGGCCTCATTGGGCTTGGCACTGGAAATGAAGCCATCAAAACAAATGAGGTCATTTCCTGAGGAAAAGACCCCTATGCCAGATGGCGAAGGCTTCGCGACAGCTTTCAAATGGTTACAAAAGAGGCACGAGGCCGTATGGTCACTAGGTCTATATTTAGAGTTCACTCTCTTGCTAACCAGAGAGGATGGTCACCTTGGCACTAGAGGGAGGTTCTGTTCTAGGGAACTTTTCAGCATTACTCTCCAACAAAAACAATGAGCTTGGATTAAGACACGTTTGGGTTGAATTGCCAAATAAGGTTAATTCTACCCTTACGCACACAAAAATAGAGATAAAAGCTCTCAAGAACTCTCTGCTCAACCCTGCCCAAAGCTTAGCAGCTGGAAGACACTGGCACTCGTCTCGCCTGTAGCGTGAATGAAATCAGGAAAATACTGACTAGATAAAAGAGAGAGAAAAGTGCATTCCCAATGCATGCTCTACTGAAAACCACTTTCTAAAGGGAGATCCAGATGTAGCATTGAGGAGCAGTACTTTCCACAACCTTTAACTCTGCAGGGAGACTCATGCTAGGGATGGTAACGTGAGGACACGCTAAGTACAGGCAAGCACTTCTGCACTGGTCATTAGTGGCAGGAAGTGTCCAAACACTGCTTGGCTCCACTGTGTGTTTTGGTGACCACCGTCGTCGAGAATGACTCAGTGTTTCAGTCTCTGTGCCACACCTACAAACCTCAACCAAGCCATGGCCTCAGGCATAACGGTGCTTCCACAAAAAATGCAAAAAACTCCTTTCAGATGGATGACAAGGACGAGGACAGTCACGGCTCACTGCAAAAAAATGTCTGTAAACAACATAAGGAGGAGTTCCTAACAGGAAACAAAAACTCATTCATACAGACAGAATGTACAAAAATGACATTTAAAGGGATAGTTGTGTGAAAAATATTTTTCCATTTTTTCCTCTGACTCAAGGGAATCAGTCAGCCAAGAATGATAACCTCAAAAGACATTGAGATAATTATAACTGCTGTGATATAGGCGATACCAAATTTACCAGGAGAAAAATGATTCTGACTTTTTAGTGCATATTTCAGATATTGGTTCACCAATCAGTGACAGTAATCACACAAGCAAGTCTGCAACAGCTTGAAACAGTTGAGGCAAGTCTGTGATGATCAAGGCGTGTAGCCTGCACAATCCTGAACTAGTAGCTATGAGTGGGTTCTTCTTTCCTGTTAAGGAACACCTCACCATCGTTTACATCAAACATCTTGTTTTTATTTGTCCTACTTGTAGTTAGAAATTTATTTGCAAATTCACATGCTTCTTCCTTCTAATCTCTACAGGCCATGTATCATTACCATAATTGAGACTAGCTCAGTGAAAAACCTTAGTGAAACAAACAAAGGTCTGCTACCCATCAGCCAGCTGATCCAGATATGGTTCTCTTTGCCTCAAGGCCATTTCTACTCAAACTGAAATCAGGACATTGGATTAGCACTAACATTCAATGCAAGCCTGCTGAGAACATCTACACAGTAACAAATGGGTTAGGAACATTACATCCAAGAATGGAGACAGACAGACAGACACACTAGAATATAATTGAACTCTTGAGAAACATCTATTTGTGTCGATGTACATCTGACTGGCAGAAGCCTTTCATAAACTAGTCGGCTATTCTATACAGTCAGCTCCAGAATTGTTGGCACCCTTGGTAAAGATAAGCAAAATGTATGTCATTAATTACCTTACTATGAGGAAAATCGATTTTTGAAATACCTTTGTGTTTAGGAACTCTAAAACAGACATCCATGACTTGACGATCATGGGATACACAAAAGAAAAAAAAAAAAAAAAAAAACACAAACGTGTGGGGTTGTTGTTGTTGTTTATTTTCACGTTTTAATCTCACCTTTTCCTAGTCAAGTGCCTATGATGTGATGATCCCCCAACTGGCCTTACCTTCCTCAGACAAAGCCAATCATATCTTCATGCAGTGTGTAAATCGATCAGAAGGCACCACCAAACATGAACCCAGGTCCCTGAATTGGTGGGCCCACACATTAGACCACTGAATCACCTAAACTCATACAAAAGTGTCCTGACATTCACAAATATTGTAATGACTACTAGAATAGATACCTCAATGTCCAATTACACTCTTAGGGCAATAGTTCAGAAGTTTAAAATAACCTGGGCTGTAATGAAAAGAACACTTATTTTGCCAACAACTTAAGCACCCTAGATGCTACTGGAGCTGTCACTGGATCCAGAGTCAGAATTTGGCATTTCAAAAAATGGTTATCGAAATAAGAACATAATCCCCGCTTTTAAGATTTTTTATTTCAAATGTCAGCAAAAATGGTACAGTTATCACAAAACCAGAATCTTAACTCTGACCTAAACCCACTGAAAAACTGGTCTACAGATGGCCATCCACTAGAGAACGTCCAAGACCCTAGAGGATGTGTAGAGATTCAGTATTGAAGAGCGTCTCAGATTCATTGCCCATTCATTGCATTCTCCAATCTCATCACAAAATAATGTTCCACGACGGGACTAACAAAGGAAGGGTGAACAACTGACTACACTGAGATTTCTCTCCCAGTTGTGGTGGGAGACATTTTTCATTGTCTTTATTGCTCAATAATCCTGGAGCTGACCTATGTGGCACTGCTTTCCAGAAACAGAGATAAATACAGTGTATCCTATACCAAATATCCAGACACTTTTGAACTAAAGTCATTCATTCATCTTTTGTATCCAATTAATCCTGGTCAGGGTCGTGAGAAAGCCCATGCCTAGCCAGCGGCACAGGGGGCAAGACAGGAACAGTCGCCTGTCATTCTCAAAATAATTCTGTACATTTTGCACCACTATCAGGTTGTGAACAAAGATCAAATGCATATAAATAACAGGATTATGCAAGTAAACTAAAACAGTATATAATTCCTGAGAACACTGCGGGTGTCGTAAGTACTTCCGTTTACCAGCTACATCTGATAAACCACAGATCTTGTATAGAAAGCCATTCCTCACATATTTCGTCATTTAGCAGACAACCTTACACAGCCTGATACAACTGATACAGCCTTACAATCCATGCAATTGTAGATTAAGGGTCTTGCTCCAAACAATGCCAATTTGGCAGAGGTGGGACTTGAATCCTAGATGCTCTGATCCACTGTCCAGTACATTAACTGTTAATGTACCACAGTCATTCTACTTCAACTCCCAGTACTCCTGCAAAGCCAAATAATTCTATAATGTGAACCATCTCCATTATTACTTTGAATAATTAGTAACCCGAATGCCAAAAATGCAAACAATTTACAGATTTTCATATGTGACCTGCTCTAAATTGGGCCAGATATGGTTCTCTTGAGAAACATCAATTAGTGTAGATGTACTTCTGAATGGCAGAAGCCCGTCATAACAAACTAGTAGTCTATTGTATACAGTCAGCTCCAGAATTCTTGGTACCCTTGGTAAACATAAGCAAAGTGTATGTCATTAATCAGCTTAATATGAGAAAATCGATTTTTGAAACACTTTAGTCTTCAGGATCCTAAAACAGACATCTATGACCTGCTCTATATTTCACATATAATAGTGATATTTCCTGTAAATATGGGAAAAATAACACACCATCTAAAAACAGGTGAAAAAATTACCATTCACTCAGTAATGTTAGTGTGAAAATTATTACCAGTCGTTTGTTTTATCCATACTGTGTGTATTTTAGTATATTTGCCCCAAAAAACTTACTTCTTTATAACTTTTCTTGAAATCCTTCTTGAAAATCTTGTGTATCGTAAAGAAATATCCAAGTACCGTGATGTATTTTGTTATATCGCCAACCATTTGTGTTAAACTGCAACTTGTAAGCAACAGTGTTGACAAATGCGTGTTATAACTCGCTACGCTCCAAATCCAGCTCACCTTCTGATATTTACCCAGTTCGTCCGGAGTTGTATCTTTACTTTTTGCTTTATACAACCTAAACATGTCAAACGCTAGGGGTTAGACTTTATCCACATAATAACGTTACACATCTACTACACTCTCTTGTCTTCATTCTGCACTTCTACAGGCAAATAAAGACTTACCGTTCACCAGACAGAGAGAAACACAAAGCAAGCAGGCAGCAAACACTGAAGAAAGTGTAAACGCTGGGTTAGTTGTCATTGTGCTCCCGTGTAGCTCCTCTCAAATCGTTCTCGTAGTTGTTGCTCGACGATAAATCTGAGCGCCGTTCGGTCCAAATTAATACCAGAGTGCAGGGACAGACTGTTATATTTGCGCCCACACGTGCGTTTCTTCTCTGAGCCTATCAGGGTCTGTTTCAATACAAATCCCCACCTCCATGTGGGAGGAGTCAACTGGGCGTCGCTACAGATGTACATTGCGCGAGATTCACTCTGAAATAGAGTAAACAAAGCACCTCATGCAAACAAAATGTTCCTCAGTGAACACAGGGTTCATGAGTAACCACACTGGAAGTCCATCGCAGGACGGTGAAGACGCAGCCGTTTGTGGGACCTGCAATGTTGGGCTTGCTATTCCACCTGAGCACCTTAAATATAAATGTGCATGTGTTTTTTTTATGTAGTTACTCTTGAAATATATTAAATATGCATACACGGCTACAAACTGAACATACTTACAGACATCCTTATCCAGAGCGACTTACCATTGTATTGGTGAAAGTTTAAGGCTCATGCTGAATGGCCAAACATTGGCAGATGGAGCTGGAATTTGAACTCACAATATATTAATTAGCAGTTCAGAGCTTCTGTAGTTCGAGTCTCCCTTCCCGTTCCTACTATAAATTTAGGAATGTAATACACTCCATTACATATTTGGTTACAGCAGCTACATAAACTACATTTACAGCATTTGACAGACGCTGTTATCCAGAGTGATTTATAGTTATAAAAGTGCTGTGTATTCTTTTTAGTAGACATTACCTCATACTTTACTAGCACATAGGTGCTGCAACCCAAGAATACTCTCCACTTACTTACTTACTCCACTTACTCTCCAATACTTAAACCCTTTTAGTATGTAGTCTTGGGTGTGTCCAGTTATGTTCAGTGATCAAGAACCCAATAGTCACTCTGGCTGAGCTCCAAAGATCATGTGTGCAGATGGGAGAAACTTCCAGAAGGTGAACAATCACTGCAGCACTCCATCAATCTGGGCTTTATGACAGAGTGGCCAGATTGGCTTCATCAGACTTGAGACCATCAGACCTTCATCAGAGTCTGAGTGACCTGTAGGTGCTTTTTTTGCTAACTCCAGGTGGTCTTTTGTGTATTTTACTGAGGAGAGGCTTCTGTCTGGCCACTCTCCCATAAAGCCCAGATTGGTAGAGTGCTGCAGTGATGGTTCACCTTCTAGAAGTTTCTCCCATCTGCACACATGACCTTTGGACCTCAGCCAGAGTGACCATTGGGTTCTTGGTCACCTCTCTTATCAATGCCCTTCTCCCCAATTACTTAGTTTGGTGGGGCAGCCAGCTTTAAGAAGAGTTCTGGTTATTTCAAACTTCTTGTATTTTAGAATTATGGAGGCTACTGTGCTCTTGGGAACTTTTAATGCAGCAGATATTTTTGTAGCCTTCACCAAATCTTTGTCACCACACAATCCTGCCTCTGAGCTCTACATGCAGTTATTTCCTCCTCACGGTCTGGTTTTTCATGTCCAAATCATGTCCAATTAACTGAATGTACCATAGGTGGACTCCAATCAAGGTATAGTAACATCTCAGAGATGATCAAAAGAAACTGGAGTCCCCCAAAGGTAAATTTCAGTGTCATAGCAAAGGGTCTGAGTAATTACGTTCATACAAAATTTTAGTTTTTCCTTTTTAATAAATTTGTCGTAATCACTAGTTACTACAGATGCAATGGTTAGAGAAAAAGTCAGAAAATAAATAAATCCATACAATACATATCCATACAATTTCATTTATCAGACTCTCTTGTGTTTGGATGTTTTTCATATTTAAGTGGATAAACTGTTGCATAATCATAATCATAACTCAAACCTTCAAGTGGTAGTATTAATAATAGTATGCAGTAATCCTAGGCAAGGGTAAGGCAGTGGGTTCAGTGAGGTATTGGTAAAAGTAGAGCTGGCAAAGCTCCTGTGAGTGTGGGTAGGCATGTGGATTTATAATGTGGGCATTTGATAACTTGTTAAGGCAATGTTCATACATTGATTTTAATTGTAAAGAAAAGTTTTGTTTAAATGGTCTTTGTGTTTTTCTATGTATAAGCATGTCTGGTGTGTGCAAAGCAGCTGCACTGTATCCAACTGAAGGAATGTCAAGTGAACTATCGATACAAAGCCAAGAATAGACGAGATGCGAATGCATGGCTGAACTAAAATTAGAATCATAATGAAATTATGCTCCATAATGAAAAATAGCTCTTAGAAGTCTCTTCAGGCTCTCTGGCTGAAAGTCCTCTAAATGCCCATCCTCATTCACTTCAGCCAGTCTTACTGAATTTGGCTGAATATAAAGTGAGACTGATTTTCTTCCAGCTGAGACGTTTAATCTCTAATAACATAATGGATTCTGGCTAGCAGCAAATTCTGGACATGGGTCTTGTAGTCAGGCTTGGATTGCAGATGCCAGAACCAGTGAGCATTTTCTGGAGAAAGTATACAGTCAAGGGTCTCTAAAAATAAAAAAAAGGTTGTTGGTCCTCTGCAAATGACAAATATTACAAATGAACGTTAATATCGCAGCCCTCCAATAACGCAGTCAGAAAGCACTTAACGAGCACATATTGACAGGTGCGCTGGAGATTATGCAAGATGTCAGCGGTGTGTCGCCACCTTGTGGTCATTATTCGTAATGCACATGCAAGAGTCAACCGCAGTTTACCAGTTAAGATGAACGCGTGAAATCTGCAACCCCAGTCACATGATTCAAATCACAGAACATTCTATTTGAGAGCATATTTTCATATTGAAGCTCGCAAAAAAAACTAATTGGTGGTAGTAGTTGAGGTGTTTCCAACGGCTTAGATTGTCCCAGTTGTACCCCTAATAGAACTTCAAGGTACTAGACGTTGGACTTTGAATCAGGGATCAAATCCAACCTCTGTCAAGCTGTTGGTACCTTGAGAAAACTCTCAATTGACCCATATTTAACCCACAATTGCCTGGACTGTAAGACTGTATCATCTGTAAGTCGCTTTGGGTAAGGGCGTCTGCTAAATGAATAAATACACCTGCAAATGTAAACCTGACATTCTCATCCAGAATGGATACCAGTGGAACCAGAACTCAACCCTAGCGTGGAACCATACTGATAGATAGTCAGTAACCTAGACACAAATGGAACCAGATACTCTTAAAGCAGTGGTTCCCAGACGTTTTCTGCAGTGCTCCCCTTTTTCAGATAAGATTATTTTTAGCCCCCCACTGCAACACACAAGTAAATGTCTTTTGCTTAACTTCTTCTTCTTCTTTCAGCTTCTCCCTTTATCAGGGTCACCACAGCAAGTTAAAGGTTTCCACCTCACCCTGTCCTCCACGTCCTCTACTCTCACCCCAACTCCCTGCATATCTTCATTTACCACTACCAAATAACTCCTCTTTGGTCTTCCTCTCCGTCTCTTGCCTGGCAGCTCCATCGCCAACATCCTCCTACCAATATATCCACTATCCCTCCTCTGCACATGTCCAAACAATCTCAATCTTCCCTCTTGAATTTTGTCTCCCAATTTTCCAACCTGTGCTGTCCCTCTGATGATCTCATTCCTAATCCTGTCCACCCTAGACACTCATACAGAGAACCTCAACATCTTAAGTTCTGCCACCTCCAGCTCTGCTTCCTGTGTCTTTGTCAGTGCCACTGTCTCTAAGCCATACAACAAGGCTGGTCTCACTACTCTCTTATAAATCTTTCCTTTCAGTTTTGCTGTGACCCTTTTGTCACACAGCACTCCTGACACTCTTCTCCACCCACTCCATCCTGCCTGTACTCTCTTCTTTACCTCCTTTCCACACTCCCCATTTCCTTGGACAGCTTTCAAATATTGCTTGGTTACTGACAGGTTGTTGGTGCCATCCTAGCTGGGTAGCACAAGCAGACCAGAGGTGCACTCTGCATGATAAGAATACATTTTTTATGCTGTAAACAAACTTTCAGGTAGAACATCTGAAGTGAAATCTAAATATCTGTTACCTTCTGACATTCTGTCAATCATATCTTAGAGGTTGCATCTGAATAAATCTGTAGTGTACGATTCTCAAATCTCTAAAAGGACAGTGGTGGTTTAATGGTGGTTACAAACTCTGGATTACTACTTGGATGGTTGTGAGTTCAAATCCCAGTACTGCGGTGGCACTGTTGGGGCTTTAAGCAAGGGCTTTGACCTTTAGATGGGGCACTTAACTCTATAATTATATGGACATGTAAGTAACTATTTACATGATACAGGAATTCATCACAAATGCCCTCCTGTTCCAACGGCACACAGGTTAGACCTGGGTGAGGTGATACAGCCAGTCACAGCTCACAGACTCAGAGTGACGTAGTGTTGCTCTGTTCCAATGGCAGACGACAGGTAAACATGCCTTGTCCTCTCAATAATGACTAGTTTCTAGGTAACCTAACCTTTCTGCTGTTCTTTGTGTTAGCAGCACTCTGCAAGTGTGATGTGTTTGTGAGGACAGCAGGAGTACTGTAATTACTAGAAGAAAAATTTCAACACATCTGTGCTGGCTCAAGGCTCAGAACTCTGGAAAAGGTGCGTACTGGATTCATTAATGTACTTTAATCCCTGTATCTGTGAGGTTTTGAGTCATACAGGGCATTTATTAAAGGAATACTCCACTGTTTTCAAATCTGCTTTCTAACACAGTGTATATGTAGTTACCGGAGACAATAAGTGCTCAGGTTTCCAGGAAAAACCTGTTTACTCACTTCTAATACAGGTCTAAGAGCTACTGCTGGTGCAGTGAGTAAACTTTCATGCGAAACATGTATTTTTCAAAAATGCTTTTGTGAGATCTTAAACGCTGAATCTGATTAAACCATTCTTACAGCAATTAGGCTACAGTTTCAGAGGAAGTTTGTAGCTATGCGATAACATTGTTGTAAAAAAAAAATGTATTAGACTAACAGTGAGCGCAAGGTGAAGTTGACACCAAAGGACCTACTTGGAAGAAACATGGAACTGAAATAATGGCATATGACATGAAACGTTTCTGCTCTACCTAAAACCTTTATTGTTAGAACACAAAGACAGTACTTTTAAATGAAACATGGTGGAATGTAACAGACCTTTTAAATTAAATACGAGTTGTGTAAACATGGTTTTTGTTTCATTTTCACTAATCATGATAAATGTATTGGTCTTCATAATCAATCATACCCTACGGACTGGGTTTACAGATTGTACTGAAAATCTGAAGTATTCCTTTACAGCTACGAGAAATAAACACTAGTTAGACACACCAGACTGCCCGTAAGCTTTTCTGCAATCTCCAGCACAACCAACATTAGTATCAAACTTTGAGAAAAGTTAGGACAGTCTCAGTGACCTGAATAGATACCTACAGCTGCAGTAGCTCATTGTTACACATCAGGCTTTCATACATTTACATTAACAGCATTTAGCAGACGCCCTTATCCAGAGTGACTGACAATTGATACAGTCTTACAATCAAGCAACTGTAGGTTAAGGCCCAACAGTGACAGCTTGGCAGAGGAGGGATTTGAACCCTGGACCTTCTGGTCCATAGTCCCGTACCTTACCCGCTAGGCTACCACAGTCATACAGCCATGGCTTACAGCAGGCATGGAGTGTGAGACTGCACACAAATTCAGTACAGCAAGTAAGTGGTTTCTGTGAGTGTTGCATGCCATGGGTCATCTTTTTTCAGTTCTCAGGAACCCAAGAAGTCCAGTAGATGACGTGTGACATACTGGGAAGTTTCACCATGAGTGCCCAGGTAGACAGAGTTGCCCAGACCATCACCCCAGACCTGCCAGCTGTATTTGATGGCATGAAGTTGGCCGCAGTAGCCACTGTGCTCTACGTCATTGTGCGCTGCCTCAACCTAATGAGTCCTGCAGCAGCCCCTGAAATCACCTGGCAGAAGACACCCCTTAATCAGTACCTACTCAAGTCATGCTCCATCCTACACAAAGAGTGAGTTTGCACACCTACTGGATAGCTATATTAAGCATTTTGTTTAGTTGGTTCTTATTTTAAACATGTTCAGAAATGTGAGCTAACGAAACCCTAGCCACTATGCAGTTACGGCGAGGAGATGGTATCAGCTGGAATCAAATCTGGGTTCTCTTGACAAAGTGACTCAACACTCTTTCCACTGGCCTACACTTACCTGCACATTGATACCTGCAAACTGTGACGTGTGTTCACAGGTACATTCCTCCCTTGTTGTGGGGTAAGAGTGGACATTTTCAAACTGCACTGTATGGAAAGATGGGCCGGGTAAACTCTCCCAATCCCCGTGGCATACGCATGTTCCTTCCCATGCAAGATGGAGCAACTGCCACATTTGACCTTTTTGAAGCCTGTGGTAATCATTTAACTGGTGGTGAGTATGACATTTGTAGTAGTACCCAAGTATCTATCAGTTCAGACCTTAGCAGGCACTTAGCAGGCACCCTTATTCAGAGAGACATTGTTGAGCTGATTAGTTAGGTTCAAGAGGTTAAGGGCCCTGATCGAAGGCCAGCTTGGAAGTGCCAACTTTCTAATTGGCAGTCCAGAGTTTTAACAACTGAGCCATCAGTGCACTCAGGTGGCAGAGTGGCAATTCTCCAGCCCACCTGCAGTAACCCAGGTTCTGGCCCAGCTAGATGCATATAAGGTTGGCCATGTCTGAGGGAGTGACTCCGGATGGGGTATCATCCAGTGAGTCCCACTTATGTGTGGGATGTACTGGTGACCAATTCTGGGCACATATTTGTCTGTGTCCTGTGAATTCCAGGAGAGGCTCCAGGTCCTAACTCTACCCACAGGGCTAATACTTGAAAATACCTTCTTCCTGCTTCTCCAATTCAAGGTCACCAATACATTTACATTTACATTGACATTTACAGCATTTAGCAGACGCCCTTATCCAGTTTACATGTTATTATTATTATTATTATTATTATTATTATTATTATTTACATGTTCTCCTATTGGGTATTCTGGATTCCTCCAATGCTCCAATGACATGTGTTAGGTCTTTGGATTAAGTTGGTATAGAAAGTGAGAGACTGATTTAGTTGATAATTGATTATGAGCACGCGTTTGCCAAGCAAGTTCTAATCCTAGGTCAGTATAAAAGTGGAAAAAAAACTTCAAAGGTTAGTTTTTAAACTTATCAGGTCCTACTAAAACCAGATAGCAAGGAGAAATTAAAAAGCATACAAAATGTGGTGGCCTAGCGGTTAAGGTACTGGACAAGACCCTTAACTCAAAATTGTAAGAATATCAGTCACGCTGGATAAGGGCATCCGCCAAATGAACTAAATGTATAAATGTAAAAGCTTAGAAGAACAATCTTTGCCTTAATTTCTTGTAAAATTAAGGACACATGTACACTATAATCTTATAGTGACCATAATGTTAGACATTCTTACTAGTTCTTATATAAAGAGCAGATAATTTATGTGTAATAATGTATACTTGTTTAGAATGCTCCAGTGTAGATTGTTTCTGGATGCTTCATACAAAAAATACTGCATCATAAAGAAATTATTGTTGATGCAGACCTTTTCTCCTCGAGTATATGATCGACATTGTTGCAATAAAAGGTTTACTGTTGTTTTCCTAGAATCATTCTGTGACAAAATACATCCCTTGTGATGTGGAGCCTTTATCATTTCTAACTTCATTTGGGTAAACTGTAGCCATGAAGGAAGGAAGTGGTCAGCAACAATATTCAGATTCACTGAGCTGTTGTATCCATGGGCATACAAGGGAAAACATTCATAGTCCTGTTTCTGTGTACTTACTGTATAGCGGGAGCCTATTTGCAGTTATACACTCGCCAATCACTTTATTAGCTACATCTCCTCGTTTCTACCCTCATTGCTTATTTACTATATAGATGTATTTCTGTGTAGTTCTACAATTACAGACTGTAGTCGATCTGTTTCTCTACACACTTGTTAGTCCTTTTTACTCTGTTCTCTAATGATCAGGACCCCCACAGGACCACCACAGATCAGGTACTATTTGGGTGGTGGATCATTTTCAGCACTGTAGTGACACTGATGCTGTGGTGCTGTGTTAGTGTCTGTTGTGCTGGTATGAGTGGATCAGACACAGCAGTGCTGCTGGAATTGTTAAACACCTCAGTGTCCCTGCTGGACTGAAAACAGTCCATCCACCAAAAATGTCCAGCCACCAGCATCCTGTACCTGATCTGTGATGGTCCTGTGGGGGTCCTGACCAGTAGAGAACAGAGTAAAGGGGACTAACAGATTGTGTAGAGGTATAGATGGACTACAGTTGTAATTGTAGAACTACAAAGTGCTTCTACATGGTAAGTGGAGATGACAAAATGTACTGTGAATATAGAAACATGGAACTGTACCTAAAAAAATGATCAATGAGTTTAAGCATGTATTTTTGTATTAAAAATTCTGTCAAGTAAAACACATTTGTGAATTAAGCATCACATATCAGTATATTCATTTTTTCTACCTGGTAGTGCTTGTACTGGCACACTTTATTGCAGTAGATATGTATTTTATAAACATTTACTGACAGAATTAAAGAGCAACAAATAATTACTTAGGGGTTCTGTTGTTTGTTTAGTAGAGGGAAACATTTCTTACATATGCTACACACACATTGGATAGATGTCCATTTGAAAATGCTGAAGTGTTCTTTTAACCATAGCCCTGAAAAGCCATGTCAAGATCAGTAGAGTGCCAATTACTAGGAGCATGTAATGAAAGGAAGGTAAGAAAGGTACAATGGGAACCTTTGCAGTAAATGACTGTCTGCCTCTGGGGTGGTATGTTCACAGATGACATAACCATGGTGATCTGCCCTGGGATTGGTAACCACAGTGAGAAGCACTATATCCGTACATTTGTGGATTATTCCCAGAAGCACGGCTACAAATGTGCTGTCCTTAATCATCTGGGGGCTCTGCCAAACATCGAACTCACCTCCCCAAGGATGTTCACTTATGGTAAGACCTGAGTTGGTGCATTGAAATGTTTTCCCATGGGAAACAACTGTTTGGCAAGAGTGTGACACTATTTCATCATTTTGGTGAAAAGCCATTCTTTATGTCTGGTTGTCTAAGCGGCTGACTACTTTATAGAATCAGTTTCACTGTCAAGGCAAGTGATGTAATACTCTGGTAATCAGGCCTAGCAGTCTATTCATATTGCCTTATATTACTTTAGTTACCACATAAACAAGAAAATGTAGCTAATGTTAGATTTGTTCCATTACTTTACTCTTAGTGCTAATGTATTTATTTTCTACAAATATGCCTCAGGTTGTACCTGGGAGTTTTCAGCCATGGTGAGCTACATCAAACAGACATTCCCTCAGACCTGGCTCATGGTCGTGGGCTTCAGCCTAGGTGGGAACATCGTGTGTAAGTTTTTGGGGGAGAACCAGGCCAATCAGGACAGGGTTCTGTGCTGTGTCAGTGTGTGTCAGGGCTACAGTGCTCTAAGGTTAGTATAATTTCTAGCCTGCATTTAAAGAAACAGTACAGCCAGAAATCTAAATTATGCAACATTTACTTAAACACTCTGCTATTGAGCTCTGCTATTTCAGCAACACTCAACTGTCCCAGCATAGTTCATAAAGAATTGGTTGGCCGACTTTGATTGGGAACGTGGTTAGCTTGCCCAGAACCTTGATCTCAACTCCATTTACAGCATTTAGCAGACGCCCTTATCCAGAGCGACTTACAATTGGTACAGTCTTACAATTCAAGCAATTGTGGGTTAAGGGCCTTGCTCAAGGACCCAACAGTGGCAGCTTAACAGAGGTGGGATTTAAACCCTGGACCTTCTGGTCCATAGTCCAGTACCTTACCCGTTAGGCTACCACAGTCCACAAACTCCATCAAACACCTCGAACATGCACTGGAATGCCAAAAGTGATCCAGGGCTTTCTGTCTAAAATCAGCTGACCTCACAGAAATATTCCAAAATCTAGTGGAAAGCCCAAGAGCAAAATGTTTTTAATGGAATTTTTTGGGTGTCCACAAACTTTTGTCTCAATTGTGTGTAATTAACATAGGTTTACATGTAATTAACATGTAATTAACATTTTTCAATAGCCAGAAATTATTGTCTGTGTAATACTTATTGTTTTTGGGGTTTTTTTGCAGTTGGCATTCTTGCAAATTCCAAATGTCTTAGTTGATTGATTGATTACCTTTTGGAAAAGGAAGAAAAGTGGATTGCTATCAAACTACCACTTTAATAGTTATATCAATTTAATTGTAACTTGGAGTTACTGGTTATTTTAGACTTTGATTTTGTTTCAGGGCCCAAGAAACTTTTCTGCAGTGGAGCCAGTGCAGGAGATTCTATAACTTTCTCTTAGCAAAGAATATGAAAAAAATCATCCTGTCCCACAAGTAAGTGTAATAACATGCTAACGATGACTGAACTAGTCACTGACTGTGATTATGACCACACTTCAGAGTAACATCAGTGTGTTCACTCTGCAGAAGGAGCTTGTTTGGGATACAGTCCAGCAAAATGGACTTTGCAGATCTAAGTCACCTTTACACAGCCACATCTATTGCACAGATTGATGACAACATTATGAGGTATTAGTTAATCGTGGTTCATTTAATTATGGCTCCAATTTCATTAAAATAGGTATTTGTGTCCTTTTGCTTGTGTGTTTGTGTCATTTGTAGCTGTACAGCATATTTGAAGTTGCAGAAACAACCTTAAGGGGCCAATTCATTAAAGCAAAACTGTAATGATGATATATTATTGATTGGATTAATAACAGATCAAGCCATTGGTTATGTCCAGAGAATTAGCAAAAGGCTATGATGGCCATACTGGTTCATAGTGATCCCCTTAAGTGCTAAGTGAAACTCTTTATGTGTTTTTTACCTCAGAAAGTTCCATGGTCACGAATCTTTAAAAGAATATTATGAAAAGGAAAGTTGTGTGAATTACATTCACAATGTAAGTAAGCCTACAGTGACCATTTAATGAGGTCATAATACATTTATGTTTACATAAAAATTTTACAGGTAGTAATGATGTGATTCGTCCTGTAATTACCAGGTGCATGTTCCTCTTCTCCTGGTGAATTCATCAGATGACCCACTGATCCATGAGTCCCTGCTGACCATACCGCGAACACTAGCAGGTATTTCCTCCATATACTTTGGATTACTGTGTAAGAACAGATGAGTCTTCTATAATGTATTTAAAATATCGGTTCTCGACCACCGCGGAACGTGTCGAATTCGGTTCTCTGTGCATTTTGACTACAAAATTTGTCTAGGCTCTCGCCGTTGGCCGTACATGGCGCACGTGCTTAAACTTGTATGAGTCGAGCTGCGTGACTTGGTTCAGACTCGACTCACGATTCAGTGAATCAGGGAGCACCTGCACAATACAACTCCATTAATGCATATAATTCCTTATACAGTGTGGATTTTCTATACATCAAGGCTTCTGGAACAAATTAACGATGAGAACCGAGGAACCACTGTACATAAACTCACGTATAAATGTATAGCCATGGCATAAACTATGACTGCACAAAACAACCAGTGCCCTAGGTTCAAAGAAGCTTGAAAGCTTTTCCAAGCTTGATTAAGGAATTATAACCCTTATTATATTACAGTCCCAAAAGTATTCACTCAGATTTTTTCCACCTTAATGTCTGTGATCTGTACAGCGAGTGGCAACTGTATTCCTCGCTCTGTTAGATAAACTCTATGGCTGTGTGAAACTCTAAGAGCTCCGCTAATACTGGTACTGAATTTTTCAGGGACATGTGATCCATTTGCTCCTGTGTGATTATTTATCAAAGCACTGTGCTCACTGACTCCTACACAACAGCTCTTAGGCTGCACATGTTAATACAGTGGGGCCACTTTATTCTAAAGGAATACCCTGTAACTTTTCGTAAGTCATAAGACAAATGCAGAAAGTATTCAAAGAGACAAAAATGTTGTCTGCAGATCTTTTGTTACAACAAAATGGACAAAGCCTATTCATTGTATCATTAACTCTGACCCTCACCGAGAAATGCAGAAGGAAAACAAGACTGATAGACTGTATCATTGAGTCTGTGCTTTCACCCATGGCGATTCTATTGACCTCCGTTCTACTCTAGGTAAAAATTTCCCAAATGTCACATTTCAATAATCTGGTAAGATGTTTGAAAATGAATATGCACTGCTAGGAAGTGGAGTCAAGCCAGTCATTGTGTTCTTAGATAGAGCACAGTAGTTGGTACATAGACACACCTAGAGTAAGGACTGGCATTCTCAGGGAAATTTTTCCCATAAGGAATAATATAAATTGAATTAATCTGTTCCAGACCCCCAGAAAATCCACACTGTATAAGGAATTGTATGCATTAATGGAGTTGTATTGTACAGGTGTTCCCTGATTTACGATGGAGATATGTTCCGACAAATCCATAATAAGTTATATGTATCATGAACTGAGGAGTTAACTGAGTGTTTGGTACAGCGAGCTGTACTGTTCTGTAATGATAAGTACGTTAATGTTTAAAACACTTACATTAACCTACAGCTGACCAAAATCATTAGCACAAAGCTATTGTAAGTGTTGAAAAATCTCGTGCAATTTAGTGAGTAATGGATTGAAAGTGAAAAGCACACTCAGGGCGCAAGCATAGCTGCAAACGCTAACTGCAGCATGTGTTCTCGAGCGTTAAGTTCCTGTTTCCCTTTCAATTGGCAGTCAATACAACTCTTTTTAGGACACCATGGGGACTTATTTGCACTAAGAGTACAGTATTGTAGATGTAAAAATAAAGAAAAACATGATGAAAATATCAGAGATTTTCACTTAGCAACCGCTATTGTGAATCTGAACCACTGAATCACTGTGTACTCAGTGGAGAATCATGAATCGAGTTTCGGCTGAAATGAGTCACGCGGTTCGATTCATACAAGTTTAAGTAAGTGTGCTGAGTACCGAGCACACGTCGAGAAATTTTTCTAGTCAAAATGCGTCAAGAACTGAATTTGACAAGTTCCAAAGTGGTCAACAACTGAGGTACCACTGTATAAAGATTGGAAAAGTGATCAGTCCCCAGATTTAATTCTTCATAGAGACACTTTTTGTTTTAATTACAGCCATCAGTGTGTTTGGATATGCCCTCTACCAGCCGTGCTACACTATATAGACAAAAGTTTCTGGACACCCAAGCACTACACCCAAAAACATAGATATTAGCATGGAGTTTCTCTCCCCTTTGCTGCTACAACAGCCTTTATTGTTCTGAGAAGGCTTTCCAGTACAGTGTGGAACATCAATGAGGTCAGGCACTGATATTGAACAATAAGTCCTGACTCAGATTTGCCATTGCAGTTAATCTCAGTGGTGTCTGATGGAGTTAAAGTCAAACCATTCCTTTTTGGACTTCTTTTTGGATTGCAGGACAGAAAGTTTAGAACTGACTTGTTGGGGAGGTGGAAACCTTGGTGGAGAGCCATTCTGTTGTTACTGTTTTTTTATGAAGAGTCTGTGCTAGTATGCTTCATGTTATGAACCTGTGAGCATTGTGTGTACCTGAAATAAGAAAGAACAGTAAACAGAATTGGTTTCCACAAACTTTTGGCCGTATAGTGTACCTTTAGGCACTAAGGTGAGAGACTTATTAGCACATTCTTAGGCCTCACATACTGCAGGTCTCACAAGTTAAAAAGTTACTTCTAAGAATATAAAAAACTGGAAGAACCTGCCTGAATATTAACACTAATAGTAAGTCGTCTTTGGTCTCAACAGAACAAAAGGAGAATGTTATCTTTGTACTGACGCAGCATGGAGGGCACCTGGGCTTCTTTGAAGGTGCCATGCTCTTTCCTCAGCCTCTGTCCTGGATAGACAAAGTCATCATCACCTATGCTAATGCTATCTGCCAGAACAAGAAGGAACGCTCACAATGGCCTCAAACTGTGGATTTTAAAGAAATCAAAGGCCAATCTTAACACTTCTTTACACTATTGCACTTACTTTCTGTAATCGGGTAACTAAAACATTTAATGTCTAATGCACTTACCTTATACCGAAGTGTATAATGACCACAAGGAAAGCACTGGAGTCCTACAAGCAACCAGAATATACTTCTAAAATATTTTTAGTCATTCTCCATCAAGGCAATTACTACAGTGAATGTAGTATTGGAGTATACTGTATAAGGATATGGTAATAAGGTAATGCCAGGCTTTGTGTGGGTTTATGGAGTTAAAGTGAAAATCAGCTGCTTTAAATGGAATGAATGGAAATATTTACACAGAGCATTGCAGTCTAAAACTGAAGGACATATATGGACAGGAAATGCTCAGCAGTTATAAAGAAGAGGGATATGTCTGTATCTTAGGCACAATCATAGTTTATCATGCTGCCATATAAACTGATGTTTGTTCCTCAAACAGTATCTTCCAAAAAGTTTATTAGGTGTGAATTAATTTTGATATTTGCTTCCCAGTTCCAATAGTGCGGAAGTGCGTTGTTTAGGTTTTTCTCAGAGTCAACAAGTAGTTGTTGTTTTTTTTTTTTACTTATCAGTCAAATCTTTCTCATGTCTGTTCCAGTCTCACGTGGTGTATTTGCTAAGTAATTTAAAAAATGAAGTACAATAAAGACAAAGGCAAATAAAAACAAATAGAAACTCTCTGTACCACATTAAATCCTGACTGGTGTTTTCCTCTTTGTGGCGGTGTCGCCCTCTAATGGTTGCTGCCGAAAGCGAACGCTTTTGTAAAACGTAAAACAGAATTCAGAGTGGTTAGAGGTGGATTTATTTATGATTTTTAATTGGAATTAGGCCTATGGGTTTGTGTGCCTTCATATCGGTGGTTCTCAGTTTTATTTAACAAACGAGTTGTAACAGTGCCCAAAGCAAGTCTGACTCGCCGCAGTATCAAAGTCAAATGTATTTATATAGTGCTTTTTATAAGATGGCATTGTCTCAAAGGAGAGTTTCAAATACAGTGTCCACAGCCGTAACTGAGCAATGCTATGGCGACATTGGCAAGGAAATTCTCTGTAATCGTCACATGGGAGCTGAGGCCTAACTGGAAACACAGTGCACAAGGCAGGAACCAGCCTAGACTGCCAATTTTTCAACAATATTTTCTTTGCTGTGGCTGTGGGCAATAAATACTGTATTTGAAAGGCTCCTTTGAGACAATGCTATGTTATAAAAAGCACTGTAAACACTGTAACGAGAACCATATGAAGGTGGTTTTTTTGCTAGAAAATGTTTGCTATAATATGATTACATCATTCAGTGGTAATTCAAAATAAATGGACAGTTAAATGCATCAAGCATATTTGACCATATTATACATTAACATCTTGAGATCTGATCACTTGATGTTACACATTACTTCTTTTGTTCTTGGTTGGGAACTCAAACTGTTCTGATCTCTTATTGTTATATGAGCAAGAATGAATAATACGCAAAAGATTCATGTGTGTACACCAGGTACACAAATATGTCCTTAAAAGTATGTTTATGCTAGGTAACTATTTGTCTCCACTTTAAATATATTACCTATTAAATGTATTACCTAAAGCATTATATGGCACTATGTAATCAAATTGCTTTTTATCTGTAACAACTCACACAGGAATGCGTGCCATATCATGCCAATAGCAATTCACATTTGAAAGCATAAAAAGGACTTGATTCATTGTGCCATAATACTACTTACATCTACACAACATCTACAGTTACATACAATAAAATTTCAGAACAGTTAGTGTTCCATTTCTCAGTCAAAAAGTTTTGCTGCTGTTGCCTTGCCATCATAGTTTGCACCCTTCCCATCAAACTCTGCAGGCAGGATTTCAGGATCAAACTCTTTGTAGTAGTCCTCCAGATCCTCTCCATGGACAAAAACCTTCATGAACAGAAAAACAAACTAATCAGTCAGGCTTCTTAAATGTATCCTGTTATTTATTTAAGAGAACCCCTATATTTCTGGCTATTCAGGTGATGTCGGCTCACCCTCTCTAAGAGTTTGCTTTTCAACAACGGCTTCACCACATTGTATGTGGTGGTGAAGTACCAGGGCTGGTGGATGAAATGCACTGCCTTGAAACGAGCAGGGAATGAGTCCTACACCAGGGAAAGAAAAAATTAAGATGATGAAGCTTTTATTATGACTGCTAACTCCACTGAAGGGAAAAATACAATTATGGTGATATAGTATTGTGCAAAAGCCTTAGGCTACCATTTGATTTGTTGTTTTAGCAATGGTATAATGACCATATATAACATACTGTCTATGATTGGACCCATTTCAAACTTGGATTTGTCGCTCCATAATTCTCCTTTCCACTAATCTTCATTCCAATCTTTGTGAACTTTAGCATATCTTAGCCTTTTCACCCTGCTCCCCTTCGAAAAAAGTGGTTTCTTGGCTGCTACCCTTCCAAAGAGACCATTCCTGAACAAGGTTCTTCGGACTGTAGAAGGGTCAACTTGGAATCCCAATGAAGCTAAATACTTGCCACTGTGGCATATAGAATTATAGATTTTTTTCTGATTTCTTTCAGTTTCTTAATACTGCATACATATTTCATGTACTCTGGTTGTATTTTAATAAAGAGCCTGAGAAATAATTATATATGGTCATTATACCATTGATAAAACAATGGTATATCTAATCTAATGGTGGCCTAAGACTTTTGTACAGTGCTGTTTCAAATAAGATCGAGGTTATTTCAAGTTCTTGAGTCCTGAAGTCATGTAAATACGTGGCACTTTCAGCACAATACCTGCAACATGTCTACCATTTTCTTCAGCTCTGAGGGCTTGATGCCAGAGGCCTGCTGCATAGTAAAGCCTTTAAAGTTCTCAATAATGCAGAAGCCATTGATCTGAGTCTCATCATTCTCCAGAAGCTTCTCCAGGATCACACAGTAAGCCCTGATTATCTGGAAAACACATTTTATTGTTTTATCTGCTGTGAATAGGACATTCGAAGTATTCAGTGGACAATGAGAAGAGAGGCTTGTGGTGGTACTTAAGATGGAGGCTATGTCAATTTGTTCAAACTCTTTTAACCAATAAAACAACTGTCCTTACTCAATGGCAAATCTATAAACAACTCGCAAGCTAGCTTAGCTGGATTTATCATTAGCTAAAGTTGCTGCTATGATGGCACACTGCAAGATCAGTGTCCTAGAAAGTTCTAAAAACTAAGTTTAAAAAAAATAAATAAAATGTTAAACCAAAAATGACACAAAATACTGTACATGCCAATTTACTGACTGGGAAACAATATTCAATATTACATATCTGTTAGTGGCAAAAGTATGCAAACCTTTGCTTTCAGTATGCCATGTGACCTCCTTGTGCAGCAATAACTGCAATTAAATGTTTCTGGTAACTATTGACATCAGTCCTACACTTCAACTTGGAGGAATTTACCACAACTCTCTTTATAGAACAGCTTAAACTCTGGTATGTAAATAAGTATCATTATCTGCTTCCACAATATTTCTATTGCTTTAAGGTCAGGACGTTGACTTAGCCATTCATTAAGGACATTCATTTTATTCTTCTTTAACAATTGTTTGGTAGAATGACTTGTGTGCTTAGCATCATTGTCTCGATGTATCACCCACGTTCTCTTGAGATTCAGTTCACGTGCAGATGTCCTTACTTTTTCCTTTAGAATTTCCTGATATAATTCAGAATTGATTGTTACATCAATAATGACAAGACATACTGGTCCAGATGCAGCAAAATGAAAACCCTGACACTACCACCACCATGTTTCACGAATATGTTCTTATGCTGGAATGTAAAGTTTTCCTTTCTCCAGACATAACATCAAAATATTTTTCCAATTGTCTTCTGGCTTGTCCACATGATCTGCAATGTTCATTTTGGAGAGCAGTGGCTTTCTCTTTGCAACCCTGCCATGCACACAGATGTTGTTCAGTGTCCTCCGGATGGTGGACATCAACTTATTTGTTGAACTGGGTTCTCTTTATCTATTTTTAGGATCTGTTTGAAACTGATGATGTTGTAGATTCAAACCTAGGTCCCCACAATCTACTGTTTCCAGTCACAGGGGCTGGATTTAAGAATTTAATTTTGTTTAATTCTCATTCCCAGGAAAAAATGTACTGTGAAATGTCATAATAAACTTATGAATTGCTTGACAGTTTGACCATCAAGTTCACAGTTCTACTATGAATTTTGTTTTGTAATTTGGCCACTTCATGCTTCTACTGTCAAAATTCACAGTACATGTTTTCCTGGACTACTGTGTAATCACTTCAACCACAAGTTACTTCAGTAATTCATTTCCTACCTCATCAAACGTGATCTCTTCATAATCCCAGTTCTCAATGTTGAAGAGAAGCACTACACGGCCATATTTGTCTCTGTTGTGGAGAATTCCTGGATAACCAGCTTCAATGGTGCTACGTACAGCCTCTGGGCTCATATTCTCAAAAAGCTCTGGATAATCTCTCCTGAAACGCACATATCCTAAAACAGGGAAACAGTTCATTTTATACTTAGTGCTTGAAAGTTTGTGAATCCTTTAGAATTTTCTATATTTCTGCATAAATATGACCTAAAACATCATCAGATTTTCACACAAGTCCTAAAAGTAGATAAAGAAGAACCCAGTTAAACAAATGAGACAAAAATTATATTATCCTTGGTCCATTATTTATTGAGGAAAATGATCCAATATTACATATTAGTGAGTGGCAAAAAGTATGTGAGCCTTTGCTTTCAGTATCTGGTGTGACCCCCCTGTGCAGCAATAACTGCAACTAAACGTTTCCGTGTGACTGTCGATCAGTCCTGCACACCGGCGTTGGAGGAATTTTTAGCCCATTCCTCCGTACAGAACAGCTTCAAGCTCTGGGATGTTGGTGGGTTTCCTCACAGTAACACTGCTCACTTCAGGTCCTTCCACAACATTTCGATTGGATTAAGGTCCAGGACTTGACTTGCTTGGCCAATCCCAAAACATTAAACTCCATTGCTTCTTTAAACCATTCTTTGGTAGAATGACTTGTGTGCTTAGGGTCCCATTGTCTTGCTGCACTGACCCAACCTTCTCTTGAGATTCAGTCATGGACAGACGTCCTGAAAATTTCCTTTACAATTCGCTGATATAATTCAGAATTCATTGTTCCATCAATGATGGCAAGCTGTCCTGGCACAGATGCAGCAAAACAGGCCCAAACCATGATACTACCACCACCATGTTTCACAGATGATTCTTATGCTGGAATGCAGTGTTTTCCTTTCTCCAAACATAACATTTTCTTTTAAACCAAAAAGTTCTATTTTGGTCTCATCTGTCCACAAAACATTCTTCCAATAGCCTTCTGGCTTGTCCACGTGATCTTTAGCAAACTGCAGACGAGCAGCAATGTTCTTTTTGGAGAGCAGTGGCTTTCTCCTTACAACCCTGCCATGCACACCATTGTTGTTCAGTGTTCTTCTGATGGTGGACTCATGAACATTAACATTAGCCAATGCGAGAGAGGCCTTCAGTTGCTTAGAAGGTACCCTGGGGTCCTTTGTGACTTCTCCAACTATAACACGCCTTGCTCTTGGAGTGATCTTTGTTGGTAGACCACTCCTGGGGAGGGTAACAATGGTATTGAATTTCCTCCATTTGTACACAATCTGTCTGACTGTGGATTTGTAGAGTCAAAACTCTTCAGAGATGGTTTTGTAACGTTTTTTTGTCTCATTTGTTTAACTGGGTTCTCTTTATCTACTTTTAGGACTTGTGTGAAAATCTGATGATGTTTTAGATCATATTTATGCAGAAATATAAAAAAAAAAATTCTAAAGGGTTCACAAACTTTCAAGCACCACTGTAATTGTACATGTTGTTGTGACCCTTAACATCAAATCTAGGAAGGAAAATTTCTCTCACCTTTCAGAAGTTCAAAAGACCTGTTTGTGTCGTACTTTCTGGCCCGAAGGAACCTCACAAGTATGCCATCTGATTTGTCACCAAATCTGTCCTGCACTGCCTTGGCCAAGTCATCTCCGCTGTCTGCCTTCTCCTTTATAATGTCCTTCAGTTCCTTCACTGCCTGTGTTTTACTCTCCTCCGTCTCATTCAGTTCATCTTTAGCCTGCAGCAAAAGCTAGATATCACACTGATAACCCACAACTGCAAAAAACTATCTTATAATAGGGCTCATTCAAACGGTCTGAGTAATTGAAACAGTGAGTCAAAACTATCTGATGGATGGCATTAAAGATGCAATGGTGATATAAAAATATGGTACTGATATTACAATATATTAACATCATCATCATTGTCAGGTGCCAGAGATTTCATACTTCATTGTTAAACATTGCAGCAACCAGTTTTTTGACTTGGACATTTATTTCATTGCAGACAGAATTAACCCAGGATATTTCATGTTTTGTCTGGTCAACTTCATTTTGTTTGTTAATAAACATCCATTCCAGCATTTAAGGCATGCAACACATTCCAAAAAAGTTGGGATGGAGCAATTTAAGGCCATTAATGAGGTAAGGTCATGATTTGGTACAAGAGCAGTATCCATGAAGAGACTTTGATCAGCAAAGATGGGCAGAGGATCTGTTATCAGCAACAAGTCCAAAAGCCAGGGTTGGTCATGGTATAGGGCTGTGTCAGTGCCATTCCAAAACATTAACTTTATTCTTCTTTAACCATTCTTTGGTAGAACAACTTGTGTGCTTAGAGTCGTTGTCTTGCTGCATGGCTCTCTTTCTCTTGAGATTCAGTTCATGGACAGACGTCCTGACATTTTCTCTGATATAATTCAGAATTCATTGTTCCAATGATGGCAAGTCGTCCCGGTCCAGATGCAGCAAAACAGGCCCAAACCACCACCATGTTTCACAGATGGGATAAGGTTCTTATGCTGGAATGCAGTCTTTTCATTTCTCCAAACATAACGCTTTTCTTTTAAACCAAAAATCTATTTTGGTCTCATCCGTCCACAAAACATTCTTCCAGTAGCCTTCTGGCTTGTCCACGTGATCTTTAGCAAACTGCAGACGGGCATCAATGTTCTCTTTGGAGCCACTGAGCCACTTCACCGCCCAAAGTTTGTTAGTTACTTTTATAAGAAACAGCGGGTGGCACGGTGGCTCAGTGGGTAGCATTGCCTCCTCACAGCAAGAAGGTCCTGGATTCAATCCCAGGATGGAGCGGCCTGGGTCTTTTCTGTGTGGAGTCTACATGTCCTCCCCGTGTCCGCATGGGTTCACTCCGGGTACTCCGGTTTTCTCCCACAGTCCAAAGACATGCAAGTTAGGTTAATTGATTACACTAAATTGGCCTGGTTTGAGTGTGGTCTCTGGCGACAGACGGAGCTACTCGTCGGCTGGAGTATTCTCGGTCGCACTGAGTGGCAGTGGGTGGACCCCTCATCCGGCAGGAAAATTATAAGAAACAGCATGTGCAAGAGGTCATCTTGTATGTCATGCCCTAGTTTGAGTGTGTTTATAACAGTTGTAACCTTGCTCCTGCAATTTCTATAGTCAAAAATAAATACCGTATTTTTCGAACCATAAGGCGCACTTAAAATCCTTTAATGTTCTCAAACATGGACAGTGCGCCTTTAAATGCGGTATGTCTAATATATGAATTAATTTTGGTTGTGCTTTCTGACCTAGAACTGACTGTAGATGGTACACGGCGCTCATAAATCTGTCAAAATGTTTTAGCACGGTCTTGGTAGGTGACGAAGCTTATGGTCATGTAGTGCACAGCATAGCGAAGTAATACCGTATGTGCTTCAGCATTAGGGTACGTGCATTCATTCATTTATTTTCGACGCGGATTTCAAACTCAACGCTATCAGTCACGCAGTACAACATGGACATAGAGCAGCTGCGAGAGAATTCAACATTAACGAATCAATGATATGGAAGTGGAGGAAGCAAGAAGAGGCCCTGCGCCAGGTAAAGAAGACCAAACTGAGCTTCCGACAGAACTTAAGAGTTTTGTTTAATGCGTCTTATAACCCGGTGCGCTTTATTTATGAAAATAGATCCGTTAGCAGTCGATCATTGATATTGCGCCTTATAACCCGGTGCGCTTTATAGCCCGGAAAATACGGTACATATGATAAAATAAACACCTTCTGTACAGTGTGGTCAGGTAGCTTATCACACGGTCCGAACACTGCCCCGTGATCTTTCACTGTAAGTCGCTCTAGTTTAGCCCTGAGTGACTGCTCTTCCTCAGATACGATGCGAAACGTTCCACCCTGCAGAAAGACAATAGCAACTTCAGGACAACCCTGAAAGCTCTGTACAAAAACACATTAATCCAGACACCCACACACTCTTGAGATCCAGGTCTAAATAATGGGTGCTGCTGTGAGAAAATACTAAGCTGCCTCACATGAACTGAGCAAATCCTGTGTAAAAAAAAATTAGAAAACCTTTGTCTGAGATCAGAGATTAGTAGCTTTACCCACAAGCCTGTTTTGAGAGCTTCTTTGTTTCTGGAATGTTTAACTACACTATCCATGTGAGTGGAAGTCTAAAGAGGTCCACAATGGATCATATGAAACTTGAGACAGTGTCATCATTTCATTCGTCATTTTTAATTTCCATTTGAAATTTAGTTTAGCAGTAGTTTTAGGGGGGTGTTGTGAGATTCTATTTTTTTAGTTAGACTTGAATGTATTTTATTCATTTTTTGTAACTTAGCTTCTTGTAACAGTTGATCTTCAAAGCTGTGAATCATTAGAAAATCATCAATTTTTTAAACAGTGCTCCTAGATGTTAAAAAAATATTAAACATTATGATAAAACATTTATTATTGAACACTCATTAATGAATTAACTATAAATTATTTTTAAAGATAAAACGCAAGTAATTAATCTAATTAAAACTGACACTGGTTTAATAGTGGATATATGTTATATATAACGACAGTGTTGTTTTAGTTAGTTCTGGAGGCACTATTCATTTATTGTTATAACTTTCATGTTTCATTCTATTTCAGTGCTGGATTTGTAGGGGCTTAGAGAGGAAACTGTTGCTGTAAAGAGTGCATATTTTACCACAAGTGTTGTGCTGTTTTGGGGATTTCTGAATTTGTAAATGAAATGCATTGCATCCAAACTGTTACAGTACAAAACATTTCACTAATAATGCTGTCAGTATATGTCAAGTGGGAGACTCGAGAGACGGTGGTGTTTTTGCCCTCATAAAACCTGTAGTTTAAAGCCATTTCTGATCAGAATTTGGTTGGAAATTGTTTACATCACTGTAGTATTGAAATAGAATAAATAATACTGCAGTAATAGAAACTCAGTGCATTGGTTTGTTTAACACATCATACCTTTGGAAATTTATAATGTAATTTTAAATTACATTATATGGGAGAAAGTATGTAGACACCCGTTCTAACGGTTTATTCTAGTGGTCTATTATTTCAGCTACATTCACTGCTAACAGGTTTGTACTAAAGCATACAGACATGAAATCTCTGTAGAAAAATAATGGGTTGTACTGAACACATTAGATCCTAAACCTAACACTTACCATTTTAACAAGTCAGGTTATCAACATGCCTTCCTAAAACAAAGCCCATGAAACGGTATGCCAACTTTTTGTCTATATGTCTAGAAATTGTCTAGAAGAACTTCTAGACAAATTTGAGATTAATTAGAATGCCATCATCAGGGCTTATTATCCAACAACATGGTCCAAAATCTAATGGAACGCTTTCTCAGAAGACTGAAGGCTGTTGCAGGTTGCAAAGAAGGGACAAAGTCCATTCTAATCATGTGCTTTTAATGTGATTCTGGGGTGTCCACAATCTGTTTGGTGTATATTATATCTATAAAGGTTTAAAGTCTAGGATACACGTTCCCACTGAACATCTACTTTCATCAATACTTGATTAAAATAACAATTGATTAAGACCTGATCCTTAACGAGATAGTAGCCTATTAGATGTCAACCCATGGAGTGTATAGAATAAGGATGATGCAGAACAATTATTAGTTAATATGTACTTACAACAACAGCCATTACTTCAGATGTTCAGTTCAATCCTGAGGGAACTATGAAAATGATAGAAAGAGTCAAAGACAGCAGCAAACCTCTGCAGTTTCTGTAGAGTGGTGAACCTTTCTCTTCCAGAACAAAAGCTTGACATAAATTCTCAGTTTTCACAATTCTCAAAATTTTCATGATTGTTCACAATACTGGTATAAAAATCAATCCTTCATGACTTCATTGACCATTAACAACTATTCTTCTCCAAGAAGAACTAGCTGACTAATGCAGTGACTTCAAACACCTTCTTCAGATAATGAGAAACGATCACAGGTCACAAACCCTAAACAGTTATATAGAAAGAGACTTATCCCAGGTCAAAGCTGGTCATCACCTACCTGACAGGATAGTGTGCAGCTGAGTGTCTTGTCTCCAGAAATGCAGCGAGTGGAGGAGTTTTGTCCATTTGTAGTAGTACCCCTCCCTCAGGATTAGTAGTGCCACACAGGATTACACAGAGCAGCTTTTAGTTAATCAGCACAGAAATAATTGGGGGAATTAGAAGAATAAGAATTGACCAATAGGCTTCAAAATAGGTTTAAAGCAAGGTGTTTCATTATAGGAATTGTCCAGCATTTTTCATCCCAATTTAAAAAAATGTAGTTATATTTCCACTATTTGTACAGTTTGAGAAATATAGTAGGGGGGATGCAATTTTTTTAATTTGTATTAATTCATCGTTGTGGTAATCACATTACAGAGTTAGTAGATAAAGCATTCCTTAATCTTCAAGCTACATTTGCCTAAATCATAATGTGCATAAAGCTCTAAACCTGAGGTCCAGCATAAATTAAAACTTGCATCACTTCCTGCATAAAATCCCTGGACAAAAAAATGCACAAATACCAGCCTCTAATAGTTCATTGTCAACATACATACCTGTTCAAATAAAACATAAAACTGCATTATCAGTTGTTGGCCAGACTATGGGGTATTTTCAGAACAGTGTTGTGTAAAATGGGTCAGACATTCTTCTCACCAAAATATTTTTGCCAGCAGAATCACTGTCCCGCAATCAAAACAGAAACTTGTAAGATAACATAAAGCAGTGGATTAAACACCCAAATGGGTGTCTAAAAATCAAGCTAAATTACACTCCATTAGTGATTGAAGGGACAAAAATAGCATGGCCACAATCTCAAGACAATGGTGAAATAATTTCATGACAGGATTGGTGTTGTTAATAATGCAAAGGAAGGTCTGATTAAGTACTAAAGTTACTGTAAATCTAGTGCTCTGTAAATAGGAATTCATATCCAAATCCTTTATCAAAATCAAAATTCTCTATCTATGATTTCAGTTGTTGGCCCATAGTCTGGCCAACAACTGATAAGGGACTGTGGTAGCCTAGCGGGTAAGGGTACTGGACTATGGACCAGAAGGTCCAGGGTTCAAATCCCACCTCTGCCAAGCTGCCACTGTTGGGTCCTTGAGCAAGGCCCTTAACCCACAATTGCTTGGATTGTACGACTGTACCAATTGTAAGTCGCTCTGGATAAGGGCGTCTGCTAAATGCTGTAAATGTAAATGTAAATGCAAGGCACATTACGGCAATTACCATAGCAAAAATGCATTTTCATGTCACATAGGTGTAGTGTTTTGCTGTGAGAGAACGGAGCAGCAGTAAGCCTTAAATCAGGATTTACAGGGAGTCTGTATGCCTAAGACTGTGCTATTGGCAGGACAATGCTGGCCTCTGTGCTGCCTAGACCTCTGGTGTGTAGACATTGTACTCCAGCACCAGGGTGTAGATCACTGTTAGAGAACCATCCATATACATTCATTCATTGTCTCATTCACCTATCCTATACAGGGTCATGGGAGAGCCGGTGCCCAACCCTAGATAGGGCACATACATTCACATTCTCATACGCACACTTTGGAAATACCAATTAACCTAACACACTTGTCTTTGGAACGTGGGAGGAAACCGAAGTACCCAGAGAAAACCCATGCAAACAGTCAAATTCCACACAGGCGGAGCCCTAGGTCGGGATCGAACCGGGGATCTCAGAGCTGTAAGGCGACAGTGCTAACCACTGCACCACCGTGCCACCCATTCATATACTGTACATATATACCATATACATTTTTTTAAAGCTGGTAACCTTTCAACTGGTGCTATATTTATATTTGTAGCAACATCATCAAAATCATTTTCAACTCATGCTGCTAAAACAGAGGATTCAACCGAAGTGCTACAGTGGGTCAGGTGTTGTTTTGGTATCTAGATTTTAAAATGATCTGTTGCAGAATCTACAGCCATAACAACCTTATTTTAAAAGATTTCGCAATACTGTAACAATCAGGTTTCAGTACTGGCTTTAATTCAATTCCAGCTCTCAGTAATACAACTGAGGACAAATTTAGAACATTACAAAAAGATTATGGATAAGTCCAACATTGTTGGAATTCTTTAAAAATCTTAAAACCTTTATTTACAGAACTACAAACCCCAGTGACATGAAGTCTAGGTTCCTAGAAGTCCATTCACCTCATCCTGAAAATCCTATATTACATATACACTCTCTGGTTCTTAGCTACCATCCAGATGAGAAAATTCTCAGAGCCAGTGTTGCTGTGGGTGTTTCTGGATTCTGGACTTAAATTTTGTCTAGTGGTATCCATGGTACTTTGCCTATTTTTACAATTCCTTAGTGGAGAACTCAGAAGAGGCTTGGTACTGGCATTGGCAATGCTAAATATACATTAACCCTGATGCTGGACTTACAGGTCGCAGTGTAGAATCACTCTCATGATATTTTCCCCCTCCTTCAGCAGGGTCTTTAACCAACAACTGATTGGATTGTAAGGTTGTACCAGTTGTTATTCGCTCTGGATAAGGGTGTCTCCTAAATTTTAATGTCACCTGAACATTTCCTATGGTGAAAACCAACAGAAGATAGTTATACTGTGCTCGACAATATACTCTGCCTGGCCAAAAAAAAAAAGTCACACATACTAATATTTCGTTGGACCGCCTTTAGCTTTGATTAAGGCACGTATTCGCTGTGGCATCGTTTCCACAAGCTTCAGCAATGTTACAAAGTCTTCTCCAGCACATCCCAAAGATTCTCAGTGGGGTTCAGGTCTGCACTCTGTGGTGGCCAATCCATGTGTGAAAATGTCTCATGCTCCCTGAACCATTCTTTCACAATTTCAGCTGAATGAATCCTGGCATAGTCATATTGGAATATGCCCGTGCCACGAGGGAAGAAAAAGCATATGGTCATTCAGCATATTCAGGTAGCCAGCTGACCTCATCCTTTGGGTACATAACGCTGCTGATCCAAGACCTGACCAACTGCAGCAACTCCAGATCATAGCACTGCCCCCACAGGACTGTACGGTGGGCACTAGGCATGATGGGTGCATCATTTCAGCCACCTCTCTTCTTACCCTGATGCGAATAGGGTAAATCTGGACTCATCAGACTACATGACCTTCTCCCATTGCTCCAGAGTCCAATCTGAAGCCGTTTTTGCCAGTTAGCCTTACTGACAAGTGGTTTTCTAAAGGATACACAGCTGTTAAGTCCCAATCCCTTGAGTTGCCTTCACATTGTGCCAAACACACAGCCAAACATACTGGTAAACACTAGTCATGGGCCCAATTAGTGACCATTTCACTTCTTGAGCCAAATTAGACCACTTAAGTTAATTGGTCATTAATTTGGCCCGTGACTAGCGTGTTGATGTAATCTTGTGTCAGCTATGAATATAGCCACTGATACCCGATAAGACATTAAATTAACCTAATAAATAAACAAAAACAGTTTGAGTCGTTTTCACTCTTTAATCAATAAATATTCATCATGCTTTAAAAACCTACTATTGTACAACGATGGTCCAATTGTTGTTGAACTACATTATAATACAATATATGGTTTGGTTCTCAGAGACCATACGGTAAGTACAATAATGTCTTACTTGCACACACTATTTGATGTGGTTATCACATTAGGAAGAATGCATTTCAAGTACATCTAGCAGAATTGTTTTTAAATTAGTATTAGCACCAGTTATTCCTAATAACAGGTCAAATAATACATATAGGCACTAGAACATTCTGTATATGTATAGTACTTGAGAGGTGATTAGGTTGGTGTATTCACTCAAGTCATTAATATTTTGATAGAAAAACAACCTTTTTCTCTGTACAAAATAGACTTTAACCTCCCTCAAGTCTGAAAAGTGATTTAACAACCTTATCAACACTTTCATGCACAATACTGCTCATAAGGGCTGCCTAAGACAGATTTTCCAAAATGGCTGTGAAAAAGTTCACAGGACTTAAGAACTTTTCCTAAACACATTTTCAACCAGCTCGTGCTGAATTTCAGCACCCTGTATAAAAGAATTTAACATACGTCTAGCTGTGGTTATGTACTTCCAAGTGTTTAATATCCCCAATTAGTATAGATCAGTGAGTGCGTTTACATGCACTTAATAATCCCATCAGTCGGATTTCTGCAGTTATCTGATTATTCAAGTGGTCACGTATAGAGCATTCCCCGATTTAGAAATCAGATTAAGACAGCTGGATATTATTTCAATAATCTGATTTCTCATAATATGTATACCAGTTACCTGATTTCAATCGCATTTGACATTCTGCGCATAGCAGCTAGCGTAAAACACAAGGTTGCCAGGTACACTTATTCTAAGCGATGTAGCTTCTTTTAAGCTATTTACAAAGACCAGGTGGGGATTCACACGTGGGATATGGCAACCCTGGAATTAAACACAGCACTTGCAAAATGGCTACCGAACATTTTGTGGAGACTCTGATATGCAATTTATACTCAAGAAAATTAAGAATTTGATTATGTCATATTAAAATAGAAGTTTACATCACATTCTTCTGTTAGATTATTTGCTAGTTGCACAATAGAAATCTAATTATTGCCTGGGTCATGTAGACCCGAGGTTTTCCCTTTATCTGATTACTCCAGTGCATGTATACCCCTTAATCGGATTATTGACAAAATCTGATTTACTTCAGTTATCGGACTACTAAATGCATGTAAATGCACTCACTGTTTGCACCTGTGTCATGACACAAAATGAGTGTTTCTCTTAAATGCTTTACTGACTCTCACTCATCACAGTCTGTTAAACTCTCAGGCCAATACTGGTCCTGCATGTAGTGCTGCAGACAGGAATTCTGGTTTTGATCCTGAATAGATTTTTCCCACTCCTCCTCCACCAGCTTGTAGAGGTCCAGAGCAGCACGAGCATCTTCAACAGAGCAATGACCATTTCTGCTAACCTAAATAAACCAAAATAAAATACATATACATTAGCACATGATTTAAATTAACAACTCGACCAAACATCCTGTGGTGGATACTGAAAGTCTTAACAGCTGTTCCACACAGCAAAAGACAAAGCAATATGTAAATACTTATGTACACTTGTCACTTGGCTTCGTCTCCATTTCAGGCATTTTCTTATTTATTATTCTTGCGTATTTCCTACGCCAAGTTTTCAGGGAGCCAGCGTTGTGCTGAGCTGTTTGCTCGTTTTCTGGATTTCTCATTCATCTACATGAAAGTGTGTTTTCCAGATGAGTTCCTCAGTTAATTTTTGTTTTGGTTTAACACCATGTTCGCTCACTGGCAGGAAAAATTGTCACTTTATTCATGGCATATAAGTTCACTGATCATATTATTTCTAGATAACGTTCTGTCATGGTGGTCTTAGATTAGTGTTTTCATTTTATGGCTATGAGAAAGCTAGAATTGTTCTTGCTTGAAAATATCCCCCATCATTTTTGATAGGGAGATCTGTTGATTTTCTTAAATATTTTGGACATTAAATGAGCAAAGGTTTATGATGATAGGGGTTAGGCAGGTCTTGCAGGATGGGGGTTCCTCACCTTTTAGCAGGAATGAGTGAGTAACCCTAGTGCGTCCAATACGACATCAGGTGTTCACTCAGAATTCTGGTATGTTGTTGGAGGTATACCTATATTGGGGCATGTGGTAGCCTAGCTGTTAAGATACAGAACTATGGACCAGAAGGCCCAGGGTTCAAATCCCACCTGGCTTGGATTGTAAGACTGTATCACTTGTAAGTTATTGTAAGTCACTCTGGATAAGGGTGTCTGCTAAATGACATAAACGTTTGTTTCTGGTCTGCATGCTTCATTCTTTGTCATGTGTTCTTTATGTTGGAGATTAGTAGGGGCTTGACATCTGCTGGTGCTGGCTTGCAGTCTGTTGCATGTGACCTTCTTGTCATTCTTGGTAGTTGGTCTACTGTCTTATTGTCAGTGATGCCACGGTGGCCTGGGACCCAGCAAGCTCTTATAATGAAGTTTCATCTAGCGAGGTCATATGTTTTTTCCAGGATGTTATTTATAAGTGGATGGTTGGTCATGAGAGTCTGCAGGCACTGAAGGCAGGACTTTTGAGTCGGCGCATATCAGGGCTCTGTGTCTTTTGTGGTAGATCAACATTTTCCGGCACAATTAGAGGGCAGTTTGTGGAAACCCCTTCTAATTATTGAGCTCTGCTATTTCAGAAACACTCACTCGTAACACACAATATAAAACATACATTTCTACATTTACATTTACAGCATTTAGCAGATGCCCTTATCCAGAGTGACTTACAATTTGATACAATCTTACAATCTAAGCAATTTTTGAGTTAAGGGTCTTGCTCAAGGACCCACCAGTGGCAGCTTGGCAGAGGTGGGATTTGAACCCTGGACCTTCTGGTCCAGAGTCCAGTAGCTTAACCGCTAGGCTACCACAGTCCCTAGATTGTCCTTAGACATCCCAGTGACTCTCAAATTGACACATTTATAGGTTTCCGCTTCCAACAAGTCAGTTCGTCAACTTTCCGCCCTGCTGCCCTTAAACAAAGTCCACAGAGAATTGGTTTGCCAACTGTGATTGAAAACCTGGCAGCCTTGCACAGAACCTTGACCTCAACTCCATTAGACATCATGATAATGCACTTGAATGAAACGTGAGTCAGGACTTATTGTGCAACATTACAAGCCCACCTCACAGTCATATTCCATAATCTAGTGGAAAGCCCTTTTAGAAGAACAAAGACTGTTGTAGCAGCAATGGTGGTACATAAGTGGTCAATGCTAATACCCTTGTTTTTAATTTTTTGTGTCCACAAACTTTTGTCTGTAGAGTTTATATTGAGCTGTGTTTAGATGGAGTAAATATGTCCACGTCAGCCTGTTACTACTGCTGCTGCTGATACCCGGTTCTTGATTTTGTAACCATTTGTTTACATGAAGGCATACAATAGGAATAGTTCTCTTACATCAGGCAACTCCTTATGGTCTGTGTTTTGTGGGTGAATTAGCGTCCAATATGTTGGGTTTAGTCGGGATGAGGTTATGGAGTGTCTGTGCTTAAAAACCTAGTTTAGTTTGAGATCTCACATTCTCAGTTCTCTACATTTCCTCCCCTCAAGGTACAGCCTCTTGCACTTGTGTTATTCCAGAAATCCCATTTTACAGTCAGTTTTATCTATTCAAAAATGCCAAATCCAAAAATGCCAATTCCCCTTGTCGAGATTCCTCACTGTGTGCCGATCCCTCCGCCAAGGGAGGACAGCCATAGACCAGCATTATTTCTAAACTCATTCAGAATAATTTATTTAGTAAGAAGTATGATTGTACCTGTATGCTCCTGCTGAGGAGAGAACTGGACAACTTCTTCAGTGAGATGTTCTTTTCAGAAGAGCCATACATTTGTCGCAGCAGAGGCATAGAGGAAGTATCCCTAATCATGTGATGTGGTATGGTGATGTCCAGAGCAGCAAAGTCATGATTCAACGCATGGCCGATTATTAACTTTCCTTTAAGAATCTGCAGGACCTAAAACAGAAAAAAGTAATTTGAAGTAAAAGCATGGCTAAGTTGAACCAAACATGAGTATTGTTGATAATGGGCAGAGATTCATCATATGACTTTTTTTCTGTAATTTTAGTATTAATGGAAATGTATTTACCACAGTCTCACTAACACCAAAAAACCCACATTATACATGGTCATACACTGATATTATTACCTCTTTCCTTGCTTCCCTAAAGGGCAAAGCCTGTATTAAGTGCTCTTTCCTAATGCCACTCCACCGTGTCCTGTAGTCTGTGACAGGCTGGCGAGGCAGGACATACTTGTCATACATCACAGTTCCAGAATAATTTATCAAACTGCAGCGAGCCAGTTCACTACACTGTCCATTTGGACCTGTCCCCACCATCTCACAGTCCATGGCCACCAGCAGAGAGGGGTGAATACCAGCAGAGGGAGAACTTCGGCCACTGGCAGGAGGACTAACCTCCGAAGAGAAGCCGCTGTCCATTTCCCAATCGTCACAAAATGAAAAAGTACACCCAGGATTGTCTGTACCATCAGTTGGAGTTTGTGTTTTGACCCTTTTGGCTTTACAAAGCTGTGTGCTGTCCAGTGAAGTGCTTTCAAGCCTGCTGCAGTTAGGCCCGGATGACTTCACATTACTGCCAGGTTCCTCCAGGACCTCACTACACTTTCTTTTCTTGGATTCTTTGATGCCATGAGCTATTGTGTGGCTTTCCACAATCTTGTTTTTCTTTTTTCTCTTTCGTTTCGTTAATACAGAAGACAGAGCAGACGACTGCATGTTAAGAGGTCCCCATACAGTTTGTGTTGCCATGATGCTACTGAGAGAGCTGGATGCGAACATTTCTAGGAGCCTGTAGAGCTTAGCAATGTCTGTGAACAAAATAAAAGAGAAAATAACAATGACGTCAGGCTTAATGTAATAAGGCAACCTAAAACGATTAAGGGTTAGTCTACCACAATACGTGTCAACTTGTGTGTTGATTATGTCCCGGTCACATTTAACCAAACTTGTGCACAAACACAGCCACACCCACACAGTGACAGACAAAAACACACTGCTTTCACGAACATTAATTCACAATTCAGTTCTAATTGAAACTGTGTTTGTTTATGAGGCGAATGCTGACGACAAAGAAGTGTTAGACTTGAGTTGTGTTTCAATGCTACTACTTAGTACACTATCTTCCCATATGGTGTACTATTGGTAAGGGAGCAGCAACAAATTTAATAAGACTATTAAAACACCAGATCCTCCCTGAATATGTGGAATTTGACAAAGCTAAAGCTCACAGAGTGACGAGCCAGACACAAGCTAGCAGCTTCTGCAAGCTTTCTTTAGCAATAAAGAAGTTTCCATTAAAAGAAAAGTTGAACAGTATCTGTATGTTGTCATTTATAATTCCTGGACATAAACAACCATAACTGTCCAAAATCGGTAATGTATTGTGGGGACTGATTTCTTGGCACATTTTGCCAATTAATACCAGCCAATCAGTGCTCACATGCCACAACCTATTTCAGTATTGTTGCTGAACATGTGCATCCCTTCGTGGCCACAATTTCCCAATTACTTCCAACAACGATAATCACTCGTTTCTAAAACAGTTTTCAGACTGTCACGGTCACTTATATATTACAGATACTATAGATTCCACACCACTGTCACATACGCTTATATATTAGAGTTATAACGTACCATATATCCCACACTCTAATATAAAAACATTAAGACATTTGCATACGCCTATATTCTACAGATATATTATAAATCCCACAAGCGCGTATACTACAGATATATTATAGTATACATCACCTCATTATTCTGAGTCGTTGAAACTATAACATAAAAGAACCTCAGCGATCTAATGGCTGAACTCACAGGCCAGTAGAGACTTCGCCCACAGTCAGCGAAAATAAGTCATAATGTAAAACACAAATACTTACCAAATACCTGCAGTAACAAAATATCATGAACGCTTGTGTTACAGTAACTTAAAGTAGTGAGAATGTAGAATAAATACTTACCACCGCACCAAACACGTGTAACCGGCACCTAAGCGGAAGAACTAGACCGGCGCTACACAACATCCACTAATGCTATTGGTCGCCCTGATTTGGAGCTCTCGAAGGAACTACATTTTGATTGGATAACACACTGTGTTTGGACCACTTACTAACCACAATGTAATGCGATATACTTTTGAATTATCTTTTCATCTTAAATAAAATAATTTCACAAATGTGACTATGATAATAAAAAATATTTCATATCAAACCCCAAGCACGTAAAATGGCTGGAATCAGGTAAAACAAATAAAAACAAAAAAGCAAAAACCAGCATATGTTATGGTTTGAATGTTGGTGCTCTCCTGTAGTTCTCAAATTGGGGACGCGCCCCCTAGGGGTAGTGTGGAGCTATTTGGAGGGGGCACAGCAAGGCAAATAAATGAGACATGTGTAAAATACATAATGCATGTCAGATGTCATAATTCCAAGGCAGAGGTGATTTGTCACTTTATTTTCATTCATCCATTCGTTTCCTTTTCCGCTTAATCCTGGTCATTGTCATGAGAAAGCCGATGCCACAGGCACAGGCCACAACCCTACAGGGGACACCCACACACAAGGTGCCAATATACTGTAGGGTACATGCACTCACACACTCATACAAACAACACACTAAGCGCATTTTTAGAAACATCAATTAACCTATCATGCATGTATTTGAAATGTGTTAGGAAACCCGGGGTAAACCCACGCTGACACAGGGATGACATGCAAACTCCACAAAGGTATATCGGAACCTCGAAGGGCAGAATCGAACTAGAGCTGTGAGGTGACCGCGCTAACCGCTGTGCCACCGCGCTGCCCCTCACATTATTTTATTGTGCTTAATTAAAAAATTGATTTGGTATGGATTACAATAGTTTAAATCAATTCCAGTGGAGTCTGGAGGCAAGTGACGTGGGGAGGCTTGAAAATATTCTTATCTACAAAAGGAAAAGAAAAAGAACCACTTGTGTGCTGGTTAATTACTAAGACCATACGAATTTAGTGTCCAAGTAGGTTTATGCTAGCTAGTGCTGGTCCGGTGTTGGTTTAGCTGGTGAAATCGAACTGTCTAGTTGGTCGTGCTTTTAGTTGTTTTCAGTCATGTTTTGGCCAGATTCGAATCCTATAGAAAATACTTTCACAGTTTGACCATGAAGTTCATAGTTTTACTATGAATGTTTGATGGTAATTTGGCCACATGGTTCTACTGTGAAATTGCATAGTACAGCTGTAAACTTGATGGACTATGAACTGACCATGAATTATTTCACAGTTGTGCTATGAATTCTGGTGGTAATTTGGCCACTTCATGGTTCTACTGTCAAATTTCACAGTACATCTTTTCCTGGGTGTCCAGGTATTGATCCCTTCAGTATCAATTTATGATTTATTTAAACGCTTTATATATCTTGTAATGGTTAAATGGTTGAGAATGAGACTTTGAGGGGGTGGGGGAGCAATATTGTGATCTCTCAACAACAATACTAATTGCAGTACAAATCTTTATTTTAAAGCTCATGAGTTAGAGAAACGATCGTCATTTTCCTTGGTAAGTAATATAGCATTAATAATCATTTCCGCCAGGTGGCGTAGTTAGTGCAGTGAATTTTGATCGGTTTAGTTTCTAAATAAATTAACAATTTCAGCAGAGAACTAAATTAATTCTTTCATATTTCTAACAATGCATTTCATATTTTTTATAACATATTGGGAATACATGTTTTTTTGTTTTTATTTTTATTTTGCATTTTTATACCAGTCAAGGTGATGGGGGCATATATTACAATGGCCAATACAGTACATGTCTAAAAATGCTGGATGGTCTGACACTGGACTCCAGTGGACTATCAGGGACTCGATAACATTTACATTCATGTAAATCCAGAGCTCCTTATCCAGAGCAACTTATAAAGCAACTTACAACTGACGCAGTTTTGCAATCCAAGCAATTGTAGGTTAAGGGATTTGCTCAAGGACCCAACTGTGGCAGCTTGGCAGTGGTGGGATTTGAACCTAAACCTGGTACTGTCCTACCATAAATAAAATTCTGGTTGCCTCTGCTAGAAAGCAAAACAACCAGATTGTGGTTGTGTCTTAGAACTGAACATACATACAGCCAAATTCACACAGCAATGGTTAAATAGTGACCTGACCACACCCAAATTATATGGTCAAAGATTAGAGTCCACAAGAGATGGGAGGCTGCACAAATGCCCTAAAACTAGGGCTGACAATACTTGTAGCATATGTGGATTAAAGGTTACTTTTATTGCTATATATAGGTAATAATGTTAAGCAAGTGTTTACTATAGAATTACCTTATGTTACTATATATTGCTACTGTCTAAGCCATTGTTAGTCCTACACTACCGGCAGCCTACGTGCAGTTTTCCCCGTACTTATATTTACCTTTGAGCAGGAGCCGTTGTGTTAGGCCCAGTTTTTTTTATGGCAGGATTAATGTAGGTGTGTGCAGATAAGGCATCTAATATTTCTGAGGAAACATGTGTCATCCATTAAGTCACATGCCCCATGAAAGGATTACAGTGAGTTTATAAAATTCAACTTTGTACGTCATTATATTATTTATTTAGACAAAGTAAGCTGCCAAAACAACTGTGTTGATTTTGTTGGTGCTGAAGTGAAGTCAGTGTAGTCTTTTGTTCAGTGTGACATTAATGCTCACAACATGAAGGTCAGTTACATTTTATGACAATTTCACCCTTAGGTTACAATAGTATACTACCTACACTGTGAATATACCCATATTTTCTATATTTACGTACAGGATATGTACACTATTAACTAGACATAATGGATTACAGTTTGAATTAGTTTGACAGCTTTACAGTGGTATGAAAAAGTTTGGGCACCCCTGATAATTTTCATGATTTTTGTTTATAAATCATTGGTTGTTCAGATCAGCAACTTGAGTTAAATATATCATATAGCAGATGAACACAGTGATATTTGAGAAGTGAAAAATGAAGTTTATAGGATTTACAGAAAGTGTGCAGTAATTATTCAAACAAAATTAGGCAGGTGCATAAATTTGGGCACCCCAACAGAAAAAATTACATCAATATTTAGTAGATCCCTCCTTTTGTAGAAATAACAGCCGCTAAACGGCTGTTTTATTTATTCCTAGAGCTTCCAGTCTGGATTCTGGTTGAAGGTGCTTTTGGACCATTCTTCTTTAGAAACATCTCCAGTTCAGTCAGTTTGATGGTTTCCGAGCATGGACAGCCCACATTTTGTTTTTTTTTCAGTAATATTCATGTCTGGGGACTGAGATGGCCATTCCAGAACGTTGTACTGGTTCCTCTGCATGAATGCCTTAGTAGATTTTGAGCAGGGTTTGGGGTCGTTGGCCTCGGTGCAACTTTGTCACTGATTCTTGAACATTGTTCTCAAGAATCTGGAGATATTAACTGGAATCCATGCGACCCTCAACTTTAACAGATTCCTAGTACCTGCACTGGCCACACAGTCCCACAGCATGATGGAACCGCCACCCAAATTTTACTGTGGGTAGCAAGTGTTTGTCTTGGGATGCTGTGTTCTTTTTCCGCTCCTTGTTATGTCCAAATAACTCAATTTTAGTTTCATCAGTACACAGCACTTTATTCCAAAATGAAGCTGGATTGTCCAAATGTGCTGTAGCACACCTCAAGTGACACTGATTGGTGGCGTGTCTGCAGAAAAAGGCTTCTTCTGCATTACTCTCCCATACAGCCTCTCCTTGTGCAAAGTGCGCTGTATAGTTGAACGATGAACAGTGACACCATCTGCAGCAAGATGAGGTTGTAGGTCTTTGGAGGTGGTCTGTGGCTTGACTATGACTGTTCCTCACCATCCTTCGCCTTTGCCTATCTGAGATTTTTCTTGGTCTGCCACTTCGGGGGGTTCCTTAACTAGAACTGTGCCTGTGGTCTTCCATTGCCTCACTATTGTTCCTCACAGTGGAAACTGACAGCTGAAATCTCTGAGAGAGCTTTTTTCCCTTTCCCTGAACCATGATGTTGAACAACCTTTGTTTTCAGGCCATTTGAGAGTTGTTTTTGAGGCTCCCATGTTGCCACTCTTCAGAGAAGATGCAAACTTCCAATTGGCCACCTTAACACTTTCTCGTAGTTGGATTCACTTGTGTATGTAATCAAGGGTCAATGAGCTTACAAACAAATTTTGTGTTCCAATTATTAGTGCTAAAGGTATTCAAATCGATAAAATGACAAGGGTGCCCAAATTTATGCACCTGCCTAATTTTGTTTGAATAATTACTGCACACTTTCTGTAAATCCTATAAACTTAATTTCACTTCTCAAATATCACTGTGTTCATCTGCTATATGATATATTTACCTGAAATTGCTGAGCTGGACAACCAATGATTTATAAAGGAAAATCATGAAAATTATCAGGGGTGCCCAAACTTTTTCATACCACTGTACATTTGTTTAAACCACACAATTCAAAGCACAGGTCCAGATACATATTAGGAGTTTGGGATGTCAAAAGGCAATTCAGCTGACGATGAGGATTAAATTGTACCTTTAAACAGAGGTGCATTTGGAGGCACTTTGTCACTAATAACCAGACAAACAAATACGGTGGTACCTCGGTTGTCATCATTAGTTCGTTCCACAAGGCTTGTTAAGAACCGAAAACGAGTAATGAGCAAATTTTCCCATGAGGAATAATGTAAATTGAATTCATCCTTTACAGACTCCCAGAAAATCCACGCTGCATAAGGCATTATATGCATTAATGGAGTTGTATTGTACAGGTGCTCCCTGATTATGATGGGGATATGTACATTTAAATGAAGTCGCATTTAAAACTACCTAAGTACACTGAATTTCATTCAAACACACAAAATCCACTTTTATCTTTCTAACGCTCAGAACAGTATACAGTAGGAAGCAGATAAACTGCATTTCCTCTTTATATCATTTGTGCATTGTACCTAAGATTAGCATACATTTATAAATTTGGCATGTGCTTTTATCAAAGATATAGGATATAATTCATGCAACAGAGAGTAAAGTTAAGGACCTTGTTCAAGAGCATTTGGAGGCTTGGCAGTGCAGGGATTTGAATTCTTAGTGTTTTCTGTCTAAACTGCTGAGGTCCTGACTAACGGATTCTGCCTGCAATTTTCTAATTCAGTCAAGCTGTGAATGGTCATGAGTTTTGAACAACAGCTTTCTTGTGAGAAACAAAAAAGCTCTTCTATCGCATAAACAGTTGGAAGATATCAATTTTGGGTAGGAGCAGTGCCGCTGACTGTAGGCAGAAGGCATTGTTCCTCAGAATCTTTCTCTCAGAAGAAAAACATGGATATGAAGAAAATTATTCAAATATGATTCAGGGCTCCAAGATTATACTGTATATGTTCTATTGTCATGACTTGTATTAGTGCTGCCTGACACTGAGGATTTTAATATAGCCATATTCACCATGAACCACAGAATTTGGTAGCAGTGCTTAAGACTGAGAAGGATTTCTATTGGCCACTTGGGCCATCATTTTTGACTACTCATTTGCATGGGTGCCTATCTGTGCCACCACCTGAGTGCCTCATGAGGAACATACAAATCATTCGATCAAAATACATCACGGGTGGTCTTCTTATATCTTTTCTGCTACCTATTTTCATTTATTTTTTCCACTTTTAAGCTGCTTTTTACTGGTCAGGGTTGCGGTGGGATCTGGTGCGTATTATGGAAAACAAAGGCTGCAGGTATAACCGTGCCCTGGATGGGATTCCAGTCCATTGCAATCCAGCAGGGCCACTGTCACAGTACTAAGGAGTTAACCCATTCCTGCAGATGGGATAATGATCCAGCAAGCTCATTTTCAAGCGGTTTGTACTATTACATTATAAAAGTAATTATTTTAAGGTTTGCATATGGCACAATGATCATTCAGGTCTTAAATGTAAGTAGACACTTGGGCCAAATATTCATTCACCTCCAGGCTTTTATTTTCATCATTTAACTTCCATTTGAGAACATCAAATACAGAAGAAAAAGTAAAAAAAAGGCTTTTATTTTTTGAGGTTTATAATGTGTGAGTGGATGCTGGGGATGGAAAATAATCCATGCTGTACATTTTATGTTTCACTAGGGACTTGTAAAGCTAAGTCCAAAATTTGGAACAGATACATTAAGTTCCTTTGTTCAGAAACCTGAACAGATTTCCTAATTTTTTCATATTTTTATACCGTGCATCAGTATCAATGGCTATCCAAGGTAACATCAATACCAGTCAGACACCCTAATCCACATTGAGGCAACTGTAGAGCAACGAGTTAACTTTATGCATGTCTTTGGGATGTGGGAGGGAAACTGAGTACCCAGAGTAAACCCTCACAGACACAGGGAGGACATCCAAACTCCACACAGCCGGAGTCCTGAGGTTGGGATCAAACCGGGGATATCTCGAACTTGTCCAGCAACCAAGCTAACCGGTTGCAACAATGTACCGCCCCACCTCCTTGTCCCATCTATTCATTGGTAACTGTTGGTTGCATCAGAAGATCAAATCATGAAGTAGTGTAAAATTTTAATGAACTTACAATTCCATTTAACCCTTTCCGTCCTGTTGATGCCAAATGGGGTCAGGCTACATCTGCTCTCACAAAAATCTGCCATCTTTTTTTAATCATTTAGAATCATATTGAAAATTGCACTTAACAATGGTTTTGACTGCTGACAATGGAAATGGAAATATTTTGATCCTCGAAACAATCTTATTGCAGAGAAATAATTTTAGCTTCTTTAAAATAAGTGAAATGTCAGAACTGAAAGAGTTCAAGTGTACATAGATGTGGTAATTCCTGTTTAGCTAGGCTTTTTAGATATTACCTGTGCCATACCTGCCATTTAGTTAATAATTAACTGCAAATTCATAGAGGCTACATTCATCGGTGCTCCAGATTTATTGTACCTTCATGCATGGTGACAGATATGCACAAATAAGCTATCATTGTATTCTACTTGAACTTTGAACAGCAAATCCACACAATTGTATTTCCTGCTTTCATACACCAGGCACAGAATTATGGCTTAGTCAAAGGGTCTCATAAATGTCGATGAATTTTCCTCTTCACTACATCTCGTGTTGCGTTGTGTGGTTTGTATGATGATTAGGCCTACATTAAACTAGACTGGCCTTGAATTTTATTTCATGTACAGGGAAAGACAATATAAACTAAGCCCATGTATAAAGTACAAGTACACGCATAATGGTTTTGTTCATTTACACATCTGACAGTGTATTATTTAAGTATATCATAAAAATTAAATGGAAAATATTAAAGTACAGATTCAATGCCAAAAGCAATGTGTACCGGTACATATTCTTAGATTTTATTAAAGTACTATTAGCAGGGAAATATAACAGCAATATGTGGTATAAATGGCTAGTGTAAAACCATGTATTTGTTATTTTTGCCTTTTTATTTTAATAGTGTGGCTTTATAACATGTATCCTTAACAAAAATTTAATAGTAATAAGTCCAGTAGTATCATACCAGAACAGAATATTTCACAATACCCAAGTTTGCTAAACTTGTCTGTTCATGTGTTTCAAGTATGTTTTAGGATGGGTGTTTCTCAGTCCTAGTCTAAGCAGGGGCTTGGTCTGCATAGGACCAGGGGTGCGCACACATTACACAAGGCATACAGAAGGCGAAGGTGAATAAACATAGCCAATCCAGAGGTTTTAGAGTAGCAAAATAGAAATATGCCAAAAACGGATTACAATAGCTTACCTGAAGTTGTCATTATGATACACAGTTTGTTAGATGATTTTTTTATTGGCAAAGCACTGATAAAACTGTGGGCCCATTAAAGTTGTGGTGGACACTCAGTTGTGGTGCATAGCAGTCTAATACCTCAGCATTCCGACTCGAGAGGCATCACATGCAGATAAAACAGGCGTTGGGGAATGTATGATAGACAAAGGAGAGGCCGGTTGGGGGATCATACCCTGGTACTGCAGCAGCAACCCCTTGCCCGACCAGGTGATGGACTGGCATCTTGTCCAGTTCTTCAGGAATATATACTGGAGTTCCTGCACAAAATCTGTTAAAAAGCCCTATAAGCTATATTGTGTGTATTGGACCAGCACTATCCAGTATGATCATTGTACTAACTGACTGGTCAGGTGCTGGTTTCGCTGGCTGGTCATGCTGGTAAACTTTGTTGAATAAGCTGGCTGAACAGTATGCCACCATAAGAGTATGTTGGTGAGAATTACTCACCATACCAGCATCCACTGTGCCCAATCTACAACATACAGCCTACCGGTCTTTTTAGAAGGTAAGCAATGGAGTTCGTTTAAAAAAAGATTCAACAATTAAAAACCTGATGGTAACCTGATGGTGTCCGTATTTCACCACTGGATGTAACGCACAGGGATTGGTTGTGCTGTAATTCTGTTGGCTCCCTCACGGCTCATGCTCCGGTTGGGGAGGGCGATCACAGCTATAGCTCTTCTCGTTTTTACAGCAGAGCGCTGCACTGCATTCTTCGGCATTCCAAGTCGAAACCACCACCACACTACCACCTCCAGAAGCCTTCATCTTCACGGACCACAGAATCATCAGATCATGGCAAGCAGCTTCGCCCGGGTCTTGTCCTCCAAAAGGAGCGTGGGTTTGCTGTCTCTGGTGGGCGCCGGCTCTCTCAGTGTAGGATTGTATCTGAACAGAGAGCATGTAAGCGCAGCAGAGAAGGGCCGGAGACAGTACCCGGCCAGGTAAGGTTATAACAGACAATGACATATGTGGGAATGGATAACATCTCATTTATAGACCTACAAAGCGATCAGCAAACAGTGTCACAGCTGGAATATTTAGTGTAGTTTGTTTAGTATGGCATACGTGCTGTGGGACGCATCATCTCTTGAGCTGTCTTGCGCACTCGTTACTGTGTAGTTTGGGACGTAGCCCTCGTCCTGAGCAATGTCACCGTCCGTTTGTGTACTGTCGAACAATGTACTGTCTTTGGAATTAGTTTCCGATCAGGAATGATCATATCTGATCCAGATAATCGTAATATACAATATAATAATAAATTGAGATAGATCATGGACAATTATGTTTGCAGATCTTAAGGTTAATATCTGTAGAATAAATCGAGTTCATCATAATAAGACTTCTGTTTTACTAATAACAGTTTCTATGACGCACATTATTGTAGTTGGTACCAAATGTACATTGAAAGCAAATCTAGTTCCGCAGTCTGGTGTTATTTTCTATTTGGTCGCAAATCAGTCTGACACATGCATAGATAAAATGCAGATATGTTATATGTAAATACAAAAAGTTCCGCTTTAATTGACATGCTTTACAGAATATATATATATATATATATATATATATATATTATATATATATATATATATATATATATATATATATATATATATTTGTGGAATGATTCAGATTGTCTTCAAAGCTGCGATTCGATGCAAATGCCTGTACTGTGCTACTGGATCCTTCCACAATGCACCATACGCTCAAAATGGCGATGTGGAGTGCGTGCATGTGAATTGAATGCTGATAAGACTGTTTTTTCAAGCATATCGTATGTACAGTAGACTAGAGCACACCTAACATTACTATGCAGTCCTGCCTGGATTTGTTGACTTGTATACGTCTATGCATGTCAAATAACCACTGATCATTTTAGCTATAACATTCTACCTGTCTTGTAAAAGGAATACTCTCTTTCTGTCCTTCCACAGTGCGGAATACCCAGATTTACGAAAGCACAACAACTGCATGGCCAGTCACCTGACACCTGCCTTATATGCCAAGTTGTGTGATAAAGCCACTCCAAATGGCTTTACTCTGGATCAAGCCATTCAGACGGGCGTAGACAATCCTGGACACCCCTTCATTAAGACTGTGGGAATGGTGGCAGGGGATGAGGAGTCCTACGAGGTCAGATGGCATTTAACAAAAGTCTTGAGTCAGTTGATGTCATTGAAGTAATTATTTATCCTAACAGCATGACTATACAGGCAATACTGCAAAACATAACATTAATTGAAATACATGTATAGACTCTATAACAGAAGTAGTGCTACTTTCAAAAGTTTTAAAGCCAGTGGAGGCAAAAATATACTACCTAAGAAGCACACACTATGGGCAAAGGAGTGCAGATATCCCTTCTAATTAGTAGGTTCAGCTGTTGCACAGCCACTGCTAAACAGATGTTTAAAATCAAGCATGCAAGCATAAAATATACACAGAAAAACATATATTTGAGACGCACATTATTTCTACAGGCTTCCATAGTGCAGAGAATAAAGCAGTAAGAATGTATAACTTTCATGGAACTGTTTCAATATATGCTCAATTTAATGTTGTAGGTACATTTGCTTTTCTATACTTCACAAGACCTAAATCATGTGTACTTTTGCAGAATCACAAGTCACTGAATCTAGCATAACCAGGATGCTTGCTGCCAAAAAATGAACATTTTGATGAAAATGATAAAATGAGGGATTATTTTTGTGCCCCATCTTCCATTAGAAACATGTATTTCACACAAACAAGCAGTGAATCGCAAAGCACCACCGGGGTCATTGTTGCAGCGCCAGGGGATGATCTTCCCACCCGGCCTCCTCTCCATCAGACATGGCCAATTGTTGAACCTCTAGGACTTTAACCAGGCTGTCTGAGGTGGTGGGCTAGAGAATTGTTCTTGCGTCACCTAAGCTAACTGAATTATGCTAAAATCCTGAAGATTACCTGTGGTGGTACATTGGTTCTCGTCATTAATTCGTTCCAGAAGGCTTCTCGAGTACCGAAAACCAGAAAAAATGAATAACGGCCAAATTATTCCAATAAGGAATAATGTAAATTGAATTAATCCAGACCCCCAGAAAATCCACAGTGTTTAAACCATTATATGCAATGATGGAGTTGTATTGTACAGGTGCTCCCTGATTTACGATGGGGATACGTTCCGATAAATTCAGCTTAAGTTAAATGCATCATGAGCCGATGAGTTTAATATAGTCTATACTGTATCATTGTGGAGCATTAACGTTTACAATAACACTTACATTAACCTACAGTTGGCCAAAATCATTAACACAAAGCTTATTTTATAATAAAGTGTTGAAAAATCATATGTAGTAATGGATTGAAAGTGGAAAATAAAAGCAAAACCCTATTGGTGAACTCAGGGCACTAGATGCTAATGCTAACTGCTCAGCCTGAAAGCCAAGAGGATTCAGTTCCTTTCAGTTGGCTGTCATTACTAACTACTTTAGGACCCATGGGGACTTATTTGCAATAAGAATACAGTACTGTAGATGTACAAATAAAGAATAACACGATAAACACAGCAAAGATCTTCACTGAGCAAGGGCTATTGTGAATCTGAATCACTGTGTACTGAATTGTGAATTGTGAATCATGAATCGTGAATTGAGTTTTGGCTGAAATGAGTCACGCAGTTTAAGCAAGTGTGCAAGTACCGAGCAAACGACAAGAACCAGGACAAATTTTTCTATTCAAAATGCGTCGAGAACCAAATTTGACTAGTTCCGAGGGGGTCGAGAACAGAGGTACCATTGTACTTTTCATTAGTGGAAAATAATACTACCTGTTTTTTTTGGGTTTTTTTGCTTGGTTATATATAACCCTAAGATCTGGTCATTTGATACTTAAAATCCGCTCTAGTAAAATGACAAATGGCTAACATAATTTTCTCTGACAGGTGTTTGCCGATATTTTTGACCCTGTCATCACAGAGAGACACAATGGCTATGATCCACGCACTATGAAGCATCCTACCGATCTCGATTCCAGTAAGGTTAGTTGAATGCTATTCTTGTATATTGCACAGCATTAACCCACAATAATCACAGCATGAAAGTATTCAGACTATCTGACAGTTTTTAAATAAAATGCTTTCTTCCCACAGATACGCGGTGGCCTGTTTGATGAAAAGTATGTATTGTCATCGCGTGTGCGGACGGGCCGCAGCATTCGAGGCCTGAGTCTTCCTCCAGCCTGCACACGTGCTGAGCGCAGAGAGGTGGAGCGGGTGGTGGTGAATGCCCTCGCTGGTCTGCAAACTGGCCTGGCAGGCAAATATTACAGTCTGACTGAGATGAGCGAGGAGGACCAGCAGCAGCTCATTGATGTACGTAGCCATCTTGACAATGTTGATTAGCACAATGAAGACAGTCATATTTTAATATTTTAACTCACTTACTAATGCTGAGTTGTTCACTGAATGACATCCTCGCTTGTTGCCACTTTTAAAACATTTAAACCTAAAATCTATTTATGCATACAGTATGTAGCGAGTGACAGGGGCATCACTAGAGATTTATGACTAGAGGTTAGTCCCTTAGGAGAATTTAAAAATGTCCCAGAAAGGTCTGCATTGTGAAACTGGCATAAAATTTAAAACAGGCAATTTTGAGAAACAGCATCATAATAATAAGTATCCATAAAGTGGCACATCATTCAAAGTCTGTTTTAGTACAGATCTGATATGACTTAACTACAATCCATCTACTAACAAGAGGTACAGTTCAAGCAAGAGAAAAAATCTGTAGCTTCATGTTTAATAACCTGGATGACTGCATTTTTAAGACAGTATAGCCCCCTAAAAGAGGTCTGACGACATCCATGGCAAGCGATAGCTATTGCTACATACAATAATTCTGAGCTGCAACGGTTAGTTCCCGCCTTGTGCCCTGTGCTGCTGGTTGGGTCCCATGTTAGGGGACCATGTCAGACACGGCCCATAACTAAAGATCAAGTAATGAAAATGCAATTAATCGCTGATAACTTGATTATGTTGTTAACATGTAATTAATGACCACCCTATTTAAAATACACAGTTTTATTAGACAAATTCAAAACTACAAAAATTAGACTCTAACAATAGCCATCTGACAACTGCTTCTGGTTCGAACTGTATTTCCATTGCAGCACAGAGACGGGGCTTATAGCTAAGGCACACAGTGGCACTTTAATAGGCTTATGTGCAGTTCTCGCAAAATCTAATAGCATGTTGTGTGCTGTGCATTAAGACCAAAACAAGCATGGCTAACAGTTTCACAGTATTCATGAGTTAATAGCTTGGTCATAATATTCCAATCATTCAGCCATTTAGATGAATACTAAGTCTATAAGATGCATATGTAAAGCTGGCCATTTAAGGTGAAAGTTGCTAATCAACATATCCATTCACAGTAGCAAGGTTAACACTGGTATTTTAGCGCAATCAACAATAACATTAACAACAATCACATTATGAATAAACAGCAACCAGGAGAATATTGCCACCTCAGTAACATACAACCCAGGAAAAAATGTACTGTGAATGTTCATAGTAAAACTGCGATTTGCTTGACAGTTTTAATGTGAATTTCACAGTTTGACCATGAAGTTCACACTTCTACTATGAATTTTGGTGGTAATTTGGCCACTTCATGGTTCTACTGTCAATTTTCACAGTAAATTTTTTTCCTGGGAAGTACCGTATTGTCTGGTTAAGTGTAAAAACCATACTGCAATGCCCCCTAGTGTACACACCCAAGTTAGGAAAAAGCATGGATGCTGAAACTTGGCACCTATAAACGGTACTTTTTGACGTTAGCTGATACACGCAAGTAAATTCTCCAGTCTCAGTAGAGCATTTCAGTTTTGTCTGATTGTTACCTCCATTGTGATGTACAAATGTAAACCCCCGCTAAGGCTGCCTGGTTTAACCCTGCTTCAAAAACGAGCCTTTCATGAAAGAAACATGTTGAGTCTGAAGGGCAGAACTGAAGCACTACACGCAGTAAAAGCAATGCATAAAAAACGAGGCAAAACAACTTGAAATGGTTGGTTAGCCTGTAGTTTGAATATAAGTTGTAGCTTGTTGTTAGTTACAAACATTGCTTTGTACAAAAGTAAACCCCTTTAAAGCTGCCAGGTTTGCCATGGCTTTCATTAAAGAAAAATGTTGAATCTATAGGACAGAACTGAAGTGCTACACGCAGTAAAAGCAGTGTTCAACACTGCTTAAAATGGCAGGTTAGCCTGTAGCTTGTGTAGCAAGTATAATAGGTAGCTAGTGTAATAGCAAATTGTAGTAGGCCTAAATTTAAAAGGAATGTAATATATAAGCTACTAAAACTTAGTAGTGAAATAGTTTATAATTTAGTAACATAGTTTAACTGACAGCTGCAGCTTAATTAGCTGTGCTAACTAGCATGCATGCTTTGCAAATTAAATGCTAGCCAAGAAATTGTTTTGCTTCTTTACTATATGTTGTATTTATTGGATGAAACCATTCATTATTTCTGGTTTACATGTTGTCATGGAGCAGAGAAGTTACCAAAGTACTTGACTCTAGACCCGCACTTCCCCACACCATAAAGTATAATAATATAATACGTTTAATTTATATAGCGCCTTTCACGGTATAAAGTGTTATTCAGATCAGTTGAAGATTGAAGAAGATTGCAAAGTGGATAGCAACAATTCAGCTATTAATTGCAACATTCATGTTGTGAACTGTTTTATGAACACTGCTGAATAGAGATGTTCAGGAGTTGCTTTATGTCAGTCAGTGAGTCATGTGAGTCAGCGTGTGGATCGAAGACAAGTCAAGTTTAGTCTCAAGTGTTTTGTGTGCGAGTCTGAATACAAACCTGAGTGTCTTGTGTGCAAGTCGAAGTCAAGTTGTCAGTAAATTAAGGGACTAAAGTGCAATGTTTACCATTATGCCGAGTGACTCCAAACACCCATTATTCAGGGTGTTTGGAGTCAATAAGGTAGAACTACAAATACAGTTTGTTAATTAGTATAAGAACGTTGAAATACTACTGTGCTTTTACATGCTTACATTGTCAGAACTGCCAAAAAGAAGTCGACATAATCTTACTGTTTGTCTCTAGGATCATTTCCTGTTTGATAAGCCAGTCTCACCGCTTCTGACATGTGCAGGAATGGCACGGGATTGGCCCGACGGCAGAGGCATTTGGTAAGAGGCATCTCAGGTAGGAGCTTGAAAGACTGGAGAGAAATGTTTTTGCAGTAGTGCTGCTTACTCTTGGGCTGATGCAGCCATCTACCTGTTCCCTAGTCCATGATTGATCACATATGCCCTTGCAATAGAGCCTCTCTTCAATTATTAATTTTCATTCTCTAAGTGGCTCCTGGCTGACAGAGTGGCTGGCTATAGCACATAATTTATCTCAATTTTTTAATGGATTTTTTTCCCTATTAAGACAGCACTACACAGCCATACATATTTACAATATTAAATACAACTGAAACCATTTATTTCTTTTTTATTTACTTTTTAATAATTTAATAAAATATATAATCTCTTAGCTGCATTACATATTTCATTTCGACTCTTTGAGAGAATATATTTAGGAAAATTTTATTAAGTACTTTATAAGAACAACATGTGCTATGCGATGGAGTCTGTTAGTGTATTCATGTGACAGAATCTGGTGTCACACAGTAATCAGCAAGTGTCCGAATTCATTTAATGCACTCATCAGTTCTGCTTCCTATACACTAATAGTGCTAATTGGTGTTTGTAGATTAGGGCATACTGTATAGTGAACCATTTTGGATACAGTTTGTAATTATAGGTCCTTCCCAGGGTCGAGCTGCAAAAATGCAATTAAAATGCAAGTCTTTTTAAAAGCCAAGCCATTACTCTTTAAAATCAATAAACAATGCATTTAAGTAAAACAGAAAGAAAAAAATATATATAATATTAGGGTTATTACATTAGGTTTTATCAGAACCAGTTATCATTAACAAGTGCTATCTTATAAAAAAAAACTGTGAAAAATATTCCTGTTAATTGTAAGATAGACATGAAAAGTAAATAAAAACTATACATGTATAAAATACCACAAACAAGAAGTAAATATAGTTAAGAACAGAACAGAACAGAACAGAACTTGAGATTGGTTTCAGGAAGCACTTTCAGTGTCAGGAAACCGGACTTCAGGACTTTTGGTGCCAGGAAACCCCAACCGTGTGCCGGTAACCCGTATTCATCCATGACTGCCAGACATCACCTCATTAACGGGGTACGAACCTGGTTATCTCTGTATACAGATTGTCTTATCCTGCCTCTAGCATGGTGAGGTATGTTGGTACAGAGCTGTACAATTGGGTTCTGGCACCATAGAATTCCAGAAGTGGTTTCCTGACACAACAACTCCAGCAGTTGCAAATATGAATATAAATGAATATGTGAATGAGAATTATATCCTCCTTGCCAGAGGCTTCCGATCTCTGTTGCTACTAGGATTAGGGTACCCCTTTTATACCTAGATCTCACACTGAACTTTACACTGCCGTTTACATTAACTCAAGTTCCAGAAGTTGACTCAGTTCATCTGGACATAAGGTTTGTGGGAGAAACGTTTCTCCCACAAACCTTATGTCCAGATGAACTGATTGAACTTCTGGGATTTTCTCACCTGGATTACTGAGCATGCATCAAGACATTAAGTCATGCCCTTCAAAACACTAGCTAAAAAAATTGATGGCTCTCCATACATTATTAGGCGTTTAATGTTCACTCAAAATGAAAAACAGTTTTAGAAAAAATGCATTTTGTTGGGTAAAGTTGCCATCTTTCACCACAAGTGTGTCTATCATATATAGTTATTTACCATCTCAATCTTTCAGGCATAACAATGAGAAAACCTTCCTAGTGTGGATTAATGAAGAGGACCATACTCGGGTAATTTCAATGGAGAAAGGAGGGAACATGAAGAGGGTCTTTGAGCGTTTCTGCAAGGGTCTTCAAGAGGTGAGCTTGTTCATCACTTATCTAGCCATGGCAGCACTACAGAAACACAAGCCTCTATTATTTACTCAGCAGAACTCTGAAACACCAGACACAGCAGAGTGTTTACAGCAACTCGGAGCTATAGGCGTCTGTGAAAATACAGTAGATGTAAACAAACTGCATTGTAAATGTCATATTTCAGCTTGTGTTTATTTCTACTTATACATGGGTGTTAGAACTGCTAGTTTGCTAAATGCTAAATGCAATGATCTTGGTTATGTAACTTATTTTGAAAAACAGTCATGCATTGTTATTTATCTATTTAATTTATCTCCACTGAAAACTTTATATAATGAAATATACTACTGTTCATCTAATATGCAGAGAGAATTTGTATTGAACCAAAGGATTGCAGAGGTTTATAATATCTGACTTTCTCAAGGCTTACAGCCTCCTCAGTCATTATGTGCTGATGAATGTTTAATTGCTCTGTCAGGTGGAGAGACTGATTCAAGAAAAAGGTTGGGAGTTCATGTGGAACGAGCGATTGGGTTACATCCTCACCTGCCCGTCCAACTTGGGGACAGGGTTGCGAGCTGGAGTACACATTAAACTGCCACGCCTCAGCAAGGTAGCAATTTCTCATCGGTACTCTAAATCCTCCATCAACACAGCACTTCTCATGACTTTATAAACTTACTGTTGGCTTGGTTTGTGACCCATGTCCCACGGGAGTTCCTAATTTACTGATTCGCAACTTGATTCATATGCTAGACACTCAAAACTCGACTCGGTACTCAATTTGGATTGACAAGTTAGGGACATGAGGTTCGACTCAGTGACTGTGGCTACTGAGTATAGTGTGTTCTTTTACTATGTATACAAACAATACAAAGATTCAACCCACTGCACTAAAAAGTTTTCTTCTGTTAAAAGTGCAGAGATAAGTAATACAGTAATACAGTGGTACCTTGGATTTGTTCCAGAAGGCTTGTCGAGAACTGAAAACAACCAGTACTGGTCAAAATGTTCCCATAAGGAATAATGTAAAATTTAATTAAACTGTTCCAGACCCCCAGAAAATCCACACTGCATAAGTATTATATGCATTAATGGAGTTGTATTGTACAGATGCTCCCTGATTTATGATGGGGATATGTTTTGACAAATCCATTTCAAGTTAGATGTATTATGAACCCAGGAGTTTAACGAGTGTTTATATAGCGGAGTCTATGAGAAGTTACGATAAATAACAAAAACACAAAGCTTATTTTATAATAAAGTGTTGAAAAATCTCATGTAATTTAGTGAGTAATGGATTGAAAGTGAAAAGTAAAAACAAAACACCGAGTTGATGAATTCAGGGTGCTAGCACAGCTGCTAAGCAAACTGCAGCCTGTTTCCTTTCAGTTGTCTGTAATTCCTAACCTTTTTAGGACCCATGGGGGCTAATTTGCAACAAGAATACAGTACTGCTGATGTAAAAAATAAAGAAAAACACAATAAACACAGCAGAGTAAGGGCTGAGAAACACACTGAGCAAGGACCATTGTGAACCTGATTCACTGAATCACTGTGTACTGAATCGTGAATCGCATCTCTGCTGAAATGAGTCACGAGGCTTGACTTGTAAATTTAAGCAATTGCTTCATATACCAAGCAAATGAAGACAACCGAGGCAAATTTTTCCTAGTCAAAATGAGCCCAAAGCCGAATTCGACAAGTTCCGAGGTTGTCGAGAACTGAGGTTCCTTAATGTGAATATAATAATGTGTATTTGAGAAATAATTTTTGAAAGTCAATACATGAGCAATTTAATGCACATTTACACTGACTGTATTGCAACGTTATTGATTAGGAACTAGGGGTGGGTGATATGGTGAAAATATTATAATCACAATATTTAAAGACATTTTCATGCAGTTGGATAACAAAATTTATCGATATGATAAAATATTGTCATATTGTCCATCCCTGTTAGGAACATGTAATATGTGTTTCTTCTGGCACAGGACTCTCGCTTCCCCAAGATCCTTGATAACTTGAGGTTGCAGAAAAGAGGCACAGGAGGAGTGGACACGGCAGCAGTGGGGAGCACTTTTGACATCTCTAACCTGGATAGACTTGGCCAGTCAGAGGTAAAATAAAAATATGACCAAGTATGACTGGGTTCCCTTACATATTGCAGATTATTTGTCAAGTTTTTTGCTCATATAAATCAGTCCTAGCTAGTCATAATAACTCAGACGGTACACATTAACGTATACGTGTGTTTAGGTCCAACTTGTCCAGACGCTCATCGATGGACTGAACTACCTGATCGAGTGCGAGAAGAAACTGGAAAGAGGCCAGGATATTAAGATCCCTCCTCCTATTAGCCAGAAGTAAACAGGGGATCCCTATTGGTCCTCCTCTGCCATGGTCTACTAACATTATAATTCTCTAAGCACTATCCATACGGCATGCCAATTGTGCATTTGTGATATCGCACCTCTGCTCCTGTGTACAACAGGAGTGAATGTACTGTACTTCATGATTGTGTTAATGTGGCATTACTATTCTGTCACAAACGTCTGTCAATACTGCTTATGCTGTATTAAGAGTATTATAACGTTTCAGACCTACTTGCATAGAAAACATAATATATAAAGTCATTATTGATAAATTAACATTGTCTTGTGTGTCTATTTGCATCCAGTTGAAAACAGCACCAGCCACAGAGTATAGCTATTTGAAAAATATGACATAATTATGCCTGCATAATAATTGATTTACTCATCTTAACTAACGTCTTCATCCTGATCAGGGTCACGGTGGGTCTGGAGCCTATCCTGGAATCCATGAGTAATGTGGGATTTCTCAGAGCTTTCACCCACTCATTCAACCTGTGCCAATTTAGAGCAAGCAATCCACCTATTGGCATGTAAGACGGAAGGAAAACCATATGTGGAGAGCACACATTAACCTCCACACTGAAATATGTACATATTAGAGGTATATAGTGACTCAGTGCCTGTAATGCAAATAAGAAGGTCTGGCTAGTGTGTGAGCATTGGTAATGACTAAAGGGGGTGAAAATAATATTTTTATTCTTACCCAGGATCCAGTAGTGTACATTTCTGTATTCACCTACATCGAACAAGTAACAAAACCTATATTCACCCATATACAAATAGCTTCCACAATACTGTACTAGCTCATAGTCATCTGCTGAGAAGCTAGGTGGATTATCAGGCATTAAAAAATGGATCTAAAACTAATTTATAAGACTAATTAAGGCACATGCTGCTGCGCACTTTAATTAGCACATAAGAAAAAAAAAACGGCGATTTTATCTGCCAAGGCTGTATTACAGCTCCCCTGAGCTCTCCAGACACTCTACACTGCTAAGGTCACATTGGAAAGCTCTGTTCTCTGACTTACTTTGAAATATCTTCTACTATACATAGTAGTGTGAAAAAGTGTTTGCCCCCTTCCTGATCTACTACTGTTTTGCATGTTTGTCCCACTTAAGTGTTTCGGAACATCAAACCAATTTAAATATTAGTCAAAAACAACACAAGTAAACACAAAATGCAGTTTTTAAATGAATGTGTTTATTATTAAGGGAGAAAAAATCCAAACCTACATGGCCCTATTTGAAAAAGTGATTACCCCCACTTGTTAAAACATAACTATGGTTTATCACACCTGAAATCACTGTCTCTAGCCACACCCAGGCCTGATTATTGCCACAGCTGTTCTCAATCAGGACATCACTTAAGTAGGACCTTTCTGACAAAGTGAAGTACACCAAAAGATCCTTAAAAGCTGCACATCAATCCACAAATGGTGAAGACATGGAACAGTGGTGAACCTTCCCAGGAGTGGCCAGCTGACCAAAATTACCCCAAGAGCACAGCGACGACTCATCCAAGAGGTCACAAAAGACCCCACAACAACATCCAAAGAACTGCAGGCCTCACTTGCCTCAGTTAAGGTCAGTGTTCATGCCTCCACCATAAGAAACAGACTAGGCAAAAATGGCCTGCATGGCAGAGTTCCAAGACAAAAAACACTGCTGATCAAAAAGAACATTAAAGCTCGTCTCAATTTTTCCAGAACACATCTTGATGATCCCCAAGAGTTTTGGGAAAACATTCTGTGGACTGACAAGACAAAAGTTGAACTCTTTGGAAGGTGTGTGTCCCATTACATCTGGTGTAAAAGTAACACAGCATTTCAGAAAAAGAACATTATACCAGCAGTAAAATATGGTGGTGGTAGTGTGATGGTCTGGGGCTGTTTTGCTGCTTCAGGACCTGGAAGACTTGCGATAAATGGAACTATGAATTCTGCTGGCTACCAAAAAATCCTGAAGGAGAATGTCCGGCCATCTGTTCGTGACCTCAAGCTGAAACGAACTTGAGTTCTGCAGTAGGACAATCATCCAAAACACACCATCAAGTCCACCTCTGAATAGCTGAAGAAAAAGAAAATTAAGACTTTGGAGTGGCCTAGTCAAAGTCCTTACCTGAATCCTATTGAGATGCTGTGGCATGAGCTTAAAAAGGCCGTTCATGCTGGAAAACCCTCCAATGTGGCTGAATTCCAATAATTCTGCAAAGATGAGTGGCCAAACTTCCTCCACAACGCTGTAAAAGACTCACTGCAAGTTATCGCAAACGATTGGTTGCAGTTGTTGCTGCTAAGGGTGGCCCAACCAGTTATTAGGTTTAGGAGGCAATCACTTTTTTACGCAGGGCCATGTAGGTTTGGATCCCCTTAATAATAAACACCTTCATTAAAAACTGCATTTTGTGTTTACTTGTGTTGTCTTTGACCAATATTTAAATTGGTTTGATTTTCCGAACCACTTAAGTGTGACAAACATGCAAAAAAATTGGAAATCAGAAAGGAGGCAAACACTTTTTCACACCACTATCACAGAGGTTAATAGGGTAAGATACTATAGGATACCTGGTAAGTGAAGTGCAGAATGCAAACCACAATATATTCCAGACAGACATGAAATGATAAAAACAGAACAGAGTTCAAATGCAGTGATGTCCATTATTGTGAAGGACATGGGCTCAAGACCATTATTGGAATATTACCGTGGTAGTTCTCATTACTTTGCAGTAACGTAGAATTGACATAGTTGACTGGTATTATGAAACACCTGCCAAAACTGAACTGCATTTCCTTTACTGTAAATCTGTCCTTTAAATGGAAAACAAGCCACGCTTTCACTCTCACTACAGAGCTGCACTTTTTGCATGGAAGTCCTTACACAGGTGATCCTTGACTGTCTACAGAAAGTCATCAAATAAATACATAATTATACATTATATTATTAGTATAGTACAGTAGTACCTCTGTTCTCATCATTAGTTTGTTCCACAAGGCTTGTCAAGAACCGAAAACGACGAGAACCGAGCAAATTTTTCCCATAAGGAATAAAGTAAATCGAATGAATCCTTTCCAGACCCACACACTGTATAAGGCATTATATGCATTAATGGAGTTGTATTGTACAGGTGCTCCCTGATTTATGATGGGGATATGTTTTGACAAATCCATTTCAAGTTAGATGTATCATGAACCGAGGACTTTAACGAGTGTTTATATAGCGAAGTCTATGATAAGTTACAATAAATAACAAGTTAACATGTATAAAACACTTGAATTAACATACAGTTGGACAAAATTATTAACACAAAAAAAATCTTATTTAGTGAGTAATGGATTGAAAGTGAAAAGTACAAACACTTACTTTATTGGTGAACTCCGGGCGCTAAGCATAGCTGCTAATGCTAACTGCAGCCTGTGTTCTGGAGAATTATGTTCCTGTTTCCCTTTCAGTTGGCAGTCAATACAACCCTTTTTAGGACCCATTGAGAATTGTTTGCACTAAGAACACAGTATAGTAAATGTAAAAAAACAAACAAACAAACAAAAAAACAAGATGAAAATAGCAGAGATTCACTTCACTGAGCACCGGCTATTGTGAGCACCAACCACTGTGTACTGAATTGTGAATCGTGAAATGAATTTCGGCTGAAATGAGTCACAGGGCTTGGCTCAAACAAGTTTAAGAAAGTGCGCCGAGTACAGAGCAATTCGAATTCGAAGAGTTCCGAAGTGGTCGAGAACCAAGGTACCAAGGTATAGTATAGTATTAGTACTAGTATAGTCCCATATACTTGCATTCATTCATTCACCTTCCATAATTCACTTTTTGAATTCCGAGACAGGTTCCTGTCCCTGACCAGGATAAGTGGAGTTAGAACGAGACAGTGAACAAAAACAGAAAACACAAAGGTCCAGCATCTCCTACAGTGTATAGATGTATGTATACCTTATTGTACACAGACTATTGTATCTACTGGACACTATTGTCTGTTTATTGAAAAGCCCCAGGCTGGTCAGGCACATGCACTGCTTAAGCACCTTACTTGCTTTTAACATACAAGCACTGTTGTAAAACATGAAATGGTGCAGCAGGACACTTTGTTTGAAATGTCACACAATTTATTTTAAATAACACAGAATTTTCTAACATTACCTCACTAACAGTTTGGCCAGTTAACTATGATTAACCCAAATGGCAACATTTTACAGCAGATGTAATTTATCTCACTAATAAAAGTTAGTAGAAAGAAACTCTGCCAAAAACACATTTGCTTGTACTTCCCCCAGTAGGGCTTCATTCACCCAAGCTGAAGATCGGGCAAGTATGGCAGTTAGTCTGCAGGTAGACTTCATTTAAAAACATTTGCTGTTTAGAGATGCATAAAAAAAATCCACTATCCATGTTTCATATTAGTCCTATTGCTTAGTACTAGTTATCAGTGCACATAAATAACATGTAGCTATATATTAAACATTACATCCTCTTGTTGGACATGTTTATCTGTCCTAATACTTTAATGGACCTGCAGTAAACAAATAAAAATGGCAGGATGTCCTCTTGCCTGCTAAACATCTTGAAAAACATCAAACGTCAAAGAACACTAAACATAACTTATTTAAGAACAACATATGTGCGAAGTTGAATAAGTAGCTGAACATGAATATATTAACATAAACAAACTATTTCACTTCCATTCAGATAACTCTCATCTCAAATAATAAAGATTTAATGATCTCAGTTTGACCATGGGAATGATTTTCCAGTCTTCTCAAAACAGCATTGACTGCAGCGACTTCCGTACGGTGGCCATCTCCTGTTGTTGCTGTAACATATTTATTCCCAAAACAAAATCAGTTAAGGAACAGCATGCAGGAGTTCATGCAGAGTGTGTCCACTTTTAAGCTGTACTGAATACGACACATCAGAGGTCTGCCAAACCACTAATGCATGAAAAAAAAACACAAAGCTGCACTGTGGTGAAATGTGTCTCACAGTGAAGTTGCAGAGAGTTACCTCCAACATGTAAACATTCCAGGAGCTCAGCCTTATTCAAACGAGTCTGTCCTCTGCACTGCATTAATGTCCGAATGTAGACTGGTGAATAGTGATGCACCAGACCAAAAACCGAAAGTAAATTTACAAGCTGAAAACTGAAACCTATAGGTTTGCTTGGTTGTTTTTTTCATTTGCACTTTGTGCAAATTCAATACATTAGTTTCAATGTAGGCTGGATTAGTGTTTTCCACATATGCAAACGTCACAGTAGCTAACTTTCTCTTGTAAAACTAGGAATTACTGACTTACTAACTTTCCCACTGCTGACATCTACGTTTAATTTAGTTTTCAGTTCAGTCTTTGGTGTGCTTGACAGAGCAGTGCAGTTCTTCAAACAGTTAAAAAACTGCTGTATTCTTTATGCAGAATCATGTTTCATCAGGTGTTTCATGCTGTCACAGGTTTTTGCAGGTACAACCTTATGGCATTTATTGCACTAGGAATGGCAGTTGTTTACTTTAATGAAGTAAGTGATACAGTGGAACCTCAGAATCGAACTTAATTGGTTCCAGGTAACTGGAACTGGAACTGATTTGTTTGAGGTCGGAATTAAACTTCCCCATAAGAAGTAATGTAAATAGAATTAATCCGATCCCGACACCGACGTGACTGTTTTTACGGCTATATTTGTATGTAATTAATGATTAAAAGCAGAATTACGAATAAATAAAGCAAAGGAATGTAATTCAATAATAATAATCAATATATACATTAAATAATTGCAAAATAAAGGCATTAAATAAGTGAATATAAAATGAAACACAGTTTCAGCATGTCTTATCACTGGGACAGCAGTGCCGAGACTGAGGGTGTGTCTGAAATCGCACCTATAGACTAATAATTACAACTATACTATACTACACTACACTATAATATAATATGCTTATGATCACGCCCTGACTTCATCTTCTTCTTGGTTTTATGATGGTTGCCAGCCATACTGTATTGGTGCATTATTGTTAGCGTCTGGACTGGTTTATGTGAATCGTCTTTGGAAGATCGCGCCACTGACTGTTTTATTTAGGGTGCCGTTCGATGTCTGAATTGTTCTAGTGAAGAGGCTTTCCAATTCTGAGGTTCCACTGTACATTAGATCTCTGTGAAATGTTTAAAATCTGTTCATGTAGCAAGGTGGTAAGTTAAATACAGACGGTCATTTATTTTTTCGTATTTCTAATATCCTAATGATCATTTGTATGTAATTTTTTTTTCAAAAATAAGCACAAACTCTTTAAAAATGTTTAAAAAATAACACCTTTCTATTACTCCAGTACTATGGAGACACTTCAATCGATGCATTTTGGGTACCAATGTACCCAGCCCTATCTAGGACCTTGGCAACCTTGCTGTTAGGTTAATTTCTAATACTATCAATTACTTTCTTATCCACTTAATCCTGGATAGGATTGTGACAGAGCCGGTGCCTACCTGGCAGCACAGGGCACAAGGCAGGGACATCCCTAGACAGGGTGCCAGTCCACAGGGCACTTTAGAGACACAAATGAACCTAACACACGTCTTTGGACTGTGGGAGGAAACTGAGTACCCAGAGTAAACCCACACAGACATTGGGACTCCACACAGAAAGGAACCAGACTACTCTACCTGGGATTGAACCCAGTACCTTCTTGCTGTGAGGCGACAATGCTACCCACCGTGCCGTCCCACTTTCTAATACTAGCAAAGTGACAAACAACTAAGGTTAGATCAAACAACTGCATGCTGACAGTAATGCAATAACCACAACCAGCTAAAACAGCCACAATTACATACATAGAAAACTCATACGCAACAACCAGACAGAGAATTAACAGTGTTAAAAGCTGCAGGTGGAAATATAACGTGAATTACAGTAAACGCCCTCACCGTGTCCATCATTATCTTTTTCTGCAGCAGAGCCATTTCCTTTTTCAGCTCCATCTGTGCTCCCTGGAGGGAGGCCTCATGGCTCTTTTCCATCTCCTCCATATTCTGTAGGTAAGTACAGGAGCTCAGTCAGTTTATAGAAGTACAATATAATGGTGAGCACCGATCAGCTGAAAACATTAAAACCACATGGTTAATATTTAGGCAGGTGTTATGCATCAGAATAGCATCTACATGAATGTCCCAACCCAGGGATTCCCAAAACAGTACACATAGCATCACACTCCCTGCAGCAACTTGTCTTCTTCCCACAGTGCATTCTGGTGCCATGACTCCCCCAGGTAAAGAGTGCACATGTACCCGAACGTCTACGTGGTGAAAAAGACAATGGGACTCACCGGAAGACATAACCTTTTACCATCCAGTTCTGACACTCACACACCCAGTGAAGGCTTTTTTTGAGTGGACAGGGGTTAGAGCACTGTGACCGGATTGCAACTAGGTATCCCAAAACCTAGCAAGGGGCACCGCATTGTGTGTTGTGACATATTCCTCCCATAAACTAGCATTAAATCTGAGTGGGGTATTCTTGCAGGCTGGAAAATCTCCAAATGGGAGGGTTATAACTTTTGGTTGAGAAGTTTGGTGGGTTCAGAGCCAGCTCTGGGTGGGTTTTCCTTGAAGCTGGAGTCGATGTAACTGCTGTCTTTAAACATAATGCTGTATGTAATCATAATTATCCTGATGATAAAAAATATACAGAATTTTTTAATACTTTATATTCAGTTTCAGTACATGGTCCAAACTCACAGATGTCCATGTGATGTAAAATGCGTTTTGTGTGCAAGGTCCATGTTTGATACACATCGTAATCAGTAGTTCCTTCCTCTTAAGATTTCATGTTAAATGTTTACAAGTCTAGCTAATATCCATTTGTGCTGACATTAAAATGAACTCTTACTCTATCCGTTTTGCTCCAATCCATGAATGTTTACAATGACCGATATGCGACCTGCGCAGATTTGCTTTTATAATCATGAAGTTATTTATTTATTGCTCATGGTCTGAGCTCTATGTCCAATGAACGTGACACAATTTGCTTAAATTCACTTGTATTTGTCAGAAACTGTTGTTTTCATATAATTTCATTAAACACTAAGCCTCAGTTTACAAATGTTTTGTCATCAATCTACTTTGTGTATATGAATACAAACAATTAATAACAACAATAATTATTATTATTGTTGTTATTAATTATAATAATTATTATTATTATTATTTTTTTTTTTTTGTAGTTGTTATTAATTATTTGTATGCATACGCACAAATAGATTGATGACAATATATTTGTTAACCGGTTTGCCCCTTCTCAGATCGCTGTTGGTAGATACTCCCCACTGCAACCCACAAGCCTTCGGTTTAGGAGATGATCTGGCACAGTCGTCTGTCCATAACAATTTGTTCCTTGTTAAAGCTGCTCAGGCCTTTACTCATGAACATTTCTCTAATATTCAAAACCTCAGCAATGAGAACAGACTGGTCACTTACTGTCTAATATATATCAGAGCTTCACATGTACTGTTGTAAGTTAATCAATATTATCCCTTATACATTGTGTGTGCTTTTAATGTTTTGGCTGATTGATCAAAGCTACTAGTTGCACTCAGAAATCAGCAGCTGGATGGGCATGCAAAGATACAAATCTACAGAATCTAACCTTGATGAACTGGTCATAAAGCTCTTTTATAGTTTTTATTTTTTGGCTCTGCACCACTCGAGCCTGTTGGAAGAGCTTCTGCTGCTGTCGAAACAAATTCTGAAAAAATAACAGTGACAAGTTAAAGTAAGACGAGATACTGCAATACTACGAACTAAACTGACCTTGCAAATTTGCCAATTTAATATGAATGAAATAAGAAAAACAAAGTTAGTCGTCAGTTGCATCGTTTGGTTTGGCTGTCAGTATTTATCAGCACTAACATTTAACTTCTCCTCTTGCTCCTCAGATTTCTGAACTTCAGTATCCCACTGCTGCAGCACTGATAGCATCTGCTGCGAGTACTCGTGTGTCAGCTTCTGCCTGTAGCAGGAAATTTCAGTTCATGTTTTATTCAAGGCAGGTGTTAAGTAAACAAACAAAAAAAGGCTGGTTCATTGGAATTTGTTACCATTTGATACCTTTGGTTATGTTGAGTTTTCCACAGCTGCTCTATTTTTTGGTTGCTGCCCTTCAGTGAGCTTTTGGTGAAGGCTTCCAGTCGTTTCCTCTTAGTTTGCATTGCCTTACTGATGTCAGCTATACCAGCATTTTAACATACATGTAGTGAATAGCAGTACAGTCAAACCCGGTAATCCGAATGGACCTCATTCCTGGAAATGGCTCGGAAAATGAATATTCAGATAAAGGGAGCCCTATATCCAAAGTTTCTTACGGGAAAATCCCTACATGAGCTGACATCAAACTCTTTTGTTCATACTTTTAGTGATGTCAGCCTAACATATTGGTCTAGGAGGTTTTTGTGTTTGCACCATCCTTATGTATGTTTTGCATACGTGTTGGGCCCACAGAAAGAAACATATACAAAAAAGTAACCTAAACTCAGACCACACCCAGTCCTTTTGTGTTGTCCAATCAGGATACTTCCTAAAATAATAAAATGTCCTCTCCGGTCTCACAGTCAGTTTATCTACTAATTCAGGGGTGTCCAAAGTGGGCCAAATGTGGCCTGCTGACAGATTTTATTTGGCATTTGTGGCCAGCTAGCACGTTGCAATTTGTCCTTTCACCTGACGGTGGCAGCACATATATGGCTTAAACAAGAACCATATGTATGTTTGTATTTAGGTGGTTATGGGACTTAAGAAATATAAAACCTCCTTCGTTGGTGTTCCAGAGGTCTGGTAATGCACAGCAACTGAGTAATAAAATACAACCTATATGAGAAAAACTGATGCAACTTACCTGACATGTTTTAAAGATGCATTATTATGCATAAATGTTCTAAAGAAAATGTTCAGCCTAAATAACCTGCAGTAAGCTGTGGTATTTATTCACTCCTTTGATTTGGAGCTAGTGTGCTATATGAACTTTACTAGATATTAATTATTAAATAAATATTAATTATTCTGTACATGTTTTTTTTTTTTTTATATTATTTTGAGTACAGTGTTTTGAGTAATTTATGAGTAATATATTTGGAAATAGAGATCGGCCCATGGGTATTTTGATATTATCGCCCATTCTGGTCCCCTTTGAAAAAAGTTTGGACACCCCTACACTAATTGATCTTACAGTTCAGACAGAGACACCATCTATTCCAACGACATTACACTGATACAAACACACAAAAGTTGAGTTCTCAGATTTTTGGGAGGCGGATTAAAATATCTCAAGCATTATCGTGGGAACTCGGATACCAGGTTTTGACCGCATTCAAAAATATGGTGAATTTTACAACTGCATACAAGTACAATCACACGTCTAATGCTTTCACAGAAAATAAAAATCACACATACTGAAATTAAATTCCATACCTCCAAATTTTTCTAACATTGTCTGTACTTCACTGCTGTAACAAAGACATAGGTGTTACACATTGCTGTATACAGAGACTGAACTACATTTTCTTTCTAACAGATTGTATGTTATCTGTGTTTTTCTACCACATTCCAAACACAAGTGTTAAGCCATTTAGTGTTTCTACTTAATGCCGATGTGCATATTTCACATTTTATTTGAACTATGACTCCATGACTTCAGTTTCAATCTTAGATTTATCATCTACACCGCCCAAGGAGGTTGGGTCCCTTTTTGAGTCTTGGTCCTCCCAAGGTTTCTTCCTCATAACACTTAGGGAGTTTTTCCTTGTCACTGTCGCCCTAGGCTTGCTCAATTTGGGATTGGACGTAGATATTAGGAGATAAACTAAAATTGTAAAGTTGCTTTGAGACAATGCTCCATTGTAAAAAGCCCTATATAAATAAATGAGTTGACTTTCTAAAGTGTCCCAGAGTGACAATGTTGTATCAGCATCAATGGCTATTTGCAAGGTTACAGTGACACTCATCAGATATATTCACATTGGACCAGTTAAGAGCAACCAGTTAACCTAATGCCCGTCTTTGGAACGTTGTAGGAAACCGGAATGTGAGCGTTTCTAGTAAGAAAACTGTCTCAACTCACCCTACTCCTACAATTAGGTCATCTTCCTCAAATGAACTTGAAGATCTTTTCTTGCTTACCTTCTCAATAATTGGTGTTTCTAACAAAACACACAAATGTGGTTGTAACGTAGTCAGTTTGGTCATCATTTATCACATGTACCCATTGTAAATTGCATTTGTGACAGCTGGCTGTTCGCAGATACGAAAATGTTATACAGCTAGTAGAAACACAAACAGCACCTTCTCTAGTGTCATCCTCAGAGCCACTAAGACCTTTCTTATCCTCTTCAATGTTGAAATCAAAAGCCTCCAGGTTTGAGGTATCTTCTATTTGTTTTGCCTTTTTGATTTGTTTTCTTCCTGCTGATGCCATTATTTCCTAAAGAAAAATTAAAAGAGGTTTCCACATTCTAGTACATAGCCTACAGACCATGAACACCATCTTACACTTGCTAGTTGTAAGTTATAGCACTTGCACTATGTGGACAAAAGTTGTGGGACACACCTCTTAGCCACTGAATTCAGGTGTATAAAATCAAGCACCTAGCCATGCTGTCTGCCTTTACAAATATTTGTGAAACCACTGGTTGTTCTAAAGACCTCTGTGAATGTGAGAATGGTACTTAAATAAGACCACACAGCTGCAACAAGTCCGTTAGTAAAATTTCTTCCCTCCTAGGTATTCCACAATCCACTGTGGAGTCACATTATTGAAAACTGGAAGCATCTTGGAACCACATCAACTCAGTCCAAAAAAAGTAGCAGACCACGTAAAGTTACAGAGCGGGGTCACCAAGAGCTGATTTGCATAGTGCACCTCCAAATTTCCTCGGGCATTAACGTCAGCACAAAAACTGTGCACCAGGAGCTTCATGACATGGCCAAGCCTTACATCACCAAGCACTATTCCAAGCAACAGATGAAGCGGCATAAAGCACAGCATCATTGGACTCTAGAGCAGTGGAAATGTTCTGTGGAGTGATAAATCATGCTTCTCTATCTGGCAGTCCGATAGACGAATCTGGGATTGGGGAATGCCAGAAGTTTGTTGCATTGTTTGGGCTGACTGCAAGTTTTGAGGAGGAGGGATAACGTTATTGGGTCATTTTTCAGGGTCTAGCCTAGGTCCCATATTCCAGTGAAGGGAAATCTTAATACTACAGCATTCCTTCACAGTTTGGACAATAATATGCTTCCAAAGTTGTGGGCGGCGCTTTTCAGTTCCAGCACAACTGTGCCCCTGTGCACAAAGCAAGGTCCATAAAGGGATGGTTTGGTGTAGAAGAACTTGACTGGCCCACACAGAGCTCTGACTTGAACCCCACTAAACACCTTTGGGATGAACTAGAACAGAGATCACAAGCCAAGCTCTCTGATCCAACATTAGTGTCTGACCTTAGAAATGCTCTTCTGGATGAATGGGCAAAAATCCCCACATACACTCTCCAAAATCTTGTAGAAAGCTTTCCCGGAAGAGTGTAAGCTGTTATAGCTTCAATGGGGGTCCATTTCCATGTTAATGCCTATGGCTTTAGAATGGGACACCAAAAAAGCTCCTGTAAGTGTAATGTGTAGCTGTCCAAATAATTTTGTCCATATAGTGTAGTTGGCTAACCAATTAAATGGTAACTAAACTATCTGTGATAAGTAAACCTTGTGCTCAGCCAGCAAGAACTTTAGTGTTCATGTCTAATACACACATTTAATATTAAACCACCTATAAAAACAATCCCCATAGCTCAGCTGAGTTTCACCATTTCAACATGGACTAGATAAAAGATTCCCTACAGTGTATACCGTCTTCTGTAAAACTTGGAACACAACTGGATAAATTTCGTGTTGGTTATATAAACGAAAAGTTAATACAACCGCTGTACGTTTTACTGAACCAGTTTACATTCTGACATTAACATCTTGGAGAAAACTGAACTGAAAAAAACGGCACATGCAAATGTTTGGGCATCCTGTCAGCTGGCTAAGTTGTGTAGTTCGGAACTAGCATAGTTGGCTTGCCTGTAAACGCGTAAATAAACCCTACACATTATACACTGTGCGCTTTACACAACTACCCAGACAGCAAGTATCTTCATCAACGATATGCTATTAGGTTTTAAAATAGTTTTGAACTTATTTACTATACTTGTCCGAGAAGAGTCACCCGAGTGAAAAATCTTTCCCGCTCTTCATAGGGTTGCCAGATATGCGTCCAATAATTCAGGCTAAAAATAAAAGTAAGGAAAGCACTAATAAATGTACACAAATTTTGGAGAACATCAAACAGTAAACATACATAGTGGCTGTACACGATATAACGGTCCACCAGTGTATCCTGAGGGGTAGGAGTAATTTGTAAACTTAATTTATATCAGACAGCTACCGAATCCCCTCACTCACTATCCAGACGCACTTATTAAACTGTGGGCCATTGCCTAAGTGGCAGCACAAGGCTCGAGTCTCTCTCATCCACTGCACTCACACACACTCACACTAGAGAAGCCAAACAACCAAATCCCTAAGTTTGTTTACCGAAAGCAAACCAACAAGATGAAATACCGCGGGTCTGGCAACACGCTGAAGTACCAGAAATGCAACGTTGAGGGCCTTGGCACGCGCTATGTAACAACTTTGTGATATCTGTGAAAGTGAAAATTGTGAAAACCATAGCTTGTTTTAACACTTTTTAAATGAGTACTGAAACGATTAATCGTTAAGATTGATACAAGTAAACAGAATAATCCATTTCTGTAATTTTTTTCTTGTCTGTTTACACCGCAAAGCATGGCACCTTAATTTCGTTATAGTAGGTATAATGACAATAAAGATATTCTGATGAAACGTAATGGCCTATAAACTACCAAAGACTGATTACTTTTCACCAAATGTGTAAGTTCTATGATAAACATTTATATTATACAATTTGAAGCTGATTTGAGTTTAAAAACTGTAGTTACAACTACATAGTTTAACTATACATAACTGGATGGAGAACAAAACAGAATATGTGCAGAAGTGTCTGCTGAACCAGACAGAATTGGGCAGGCAGTGATTAAACAACACTACAGCACAGGCAAGTTCAAGAAAGATCTTCGAGAGAAATTTCACAGTTATAAATATTTCTCCCCCATAATAAACAGGAAAACCAGGGTATGAAATATTGTTTATTTCTTTAAACATAATACAAAGATAAGAAAAACACTTAAAAATTACTTACACCATTCAGATTCACGAGTGATGCCATAACAGTTGAGACACACTTAGCATAGATAACAGATATTCTCAGACTAAATGTCAAACTTTTCCTCACATATATAATGTCCATTTTCTTCATAATCCTCCCTAGTGACCACCATCTCCTCAAAGTCTGGGTTTTCTGCTAAAAGCTTTCCTCCTTCCCATGGGTAGCAGATTGGACTAAAATAAGAAGAGTATGCTTAGACTAAAGAGAATACGTCACACCAGTAACACAGAAATCATTTCTCCGTATCATATACTTACTTTTGTGGTTGTACAACTGAAACCTGGAATTCACTAGGAGCAAGTGCCCGAACTTCACTGTATACCCGATCCCTGAACCCAGGGAACAGGGTGTTGCCACCTGTCAGGACAATGTTGTTGAAGAAGTGGGGTTGCATTTCTGCCAATGAGGGAAAATAACATCAGGTTCTCTTCTTGAAATGTGTAATAGGTTGTAGTATTTTAATTAATAAAATTAAGATCTGCAATTAGAAGTTATGTTAGGGCTGTCAAAGTTAACATCTAATAGCAAGATAAACTGCTTGACCCTTTGATTGACTTGTAGCTACAGGCTGTATCTCAAATGGTCCCTTAAACAATATTTGGTACCACCTAAACCACTAAAGGTGTATTCGGTCACAAACACAATAACACACTTCACTGCATAGCAAATGAGATAACTTGCACATGCTGTTTCCTATAAATTAACCTAATAAAATTAATGCCATTCTCGTTGTGGTGGCTTGGCAGCTTCATCTGAGAAGTTACACTGACAGGTGATGAAGAAAAGTTAAGATGTGCTGAAAATAATGTTAATGACTCATTACAAATTAATAGTAAACAAAGATTGTGTAGTGCCATTTTAAAGGATAATCTATTTATAGGTAAAAACAGAAGAATGCAAAAAACTGACTAATTTTGCTGACTAATAAAATTGTTACTGAAATAAATGTAAAGAATTATAGAAACAGATAAAAAAAATGATCATCAGACAAGAAATTCCAAGTGGATTGGACCCCATGTTATAAAGGTCTTTTTCAGTTAAAGTACTACCCTACACACAGCCTTTCTCAAAAGTAAGGAAACACTAATATAAAATGAATTCGGTCTGGCAGAGTGATCCAAGTTTAGACACAAGCTGTTAGCAATGAGGAAACCTTTAAGCTGTGTCACCAACACGGTGGCCATCTTGAATGCCTCCATGTTGGATTCAAGTTCAGTTTCTCAAATGGTAAGGTAGCTGTATGACATAATTTTTCCAATCAGGTGCTATTCAGTGATAGCGCAGATTTCTCTGTGACTTGTGAGGTCAACAGACAGAATCTTGTTGCACAGACACTTCTTGGACTAACTAATTCTCTGCCAGTTTGACGTGTCACACCCACTTTCCCATTTGCAAGACCGAATTTTAATTCAAGGTGGAAGCATTCAAGAACGTAACAGGTTTCTCCCTTTCCCCACAGCTTGTGTGTAAATATGGATTGCCATCTTCCAAACAGTTTTCTTTTCATATGGGTGTTTCCTTACATTTGACACATGCTGTGTTTTAATACAATAATGTGCTACTATATAACATTACCATTACCACTTGCTACCAATCTGCTAGATTGTTAGTAGCTATGAAACCCAACAGAGGTAGGTGGATGTCAGAGCTGTATCCTACCTTCAGGCATTTTGCTAATGGAGCTGACTATTGCTTCCGGTATGCCCATCTCCTGGATGCCGATGTCTGATGGGCGGAAGAGCATCTCTGGAACAGCAAACCTCTCATTTGTAAGCCGCAGGATCTGCTCTCCAGTTTTATACTTACCTGTAAAATTCATATCCTCTCTGGGCTGTAAAATAAGAGTTTTAATTGTATTGTATATTTAAAGATTAAAAATGGAAGGGAGAGGGAAATCTGATTAAGGAGAAGTTCCAATCTGTTTACACCGTTATATGAAAGACACAATTTTACATATCAATAGTGCCAACTGCTTGCAAGCCTAAGAGGTCAATGTGGATATCTAGAAATTTTCTGTAATTAAAGAGAAAACTGAGGTTCTCGGGCACAAAGAAAGGACATACAGGCTTATCTGAATGTCCATGAATTTGGAGGCCAAACAACACATCAAAGAATATAGGAGTCATTTCTGATAATGACCTCAGTTTAAATAAAACGCACACATACACCTGCAAAACAGCTGAATTTCACCTATGTAATCTTTCAAAGGTGTGGAACATTCTCTCGGCTGACTGAAAGAAATTTGTGCATACCTTTGTAACATCTACTCGTTATCTTCTCTTCCTGAAAGATCTTTTACCTACCCAGAACGCTGCTGCGAAGGTCCCGACCCTCTCAGTAAAGAGGGATCACAATACACTAGCACTTCAAATACTCCATTATCTATTACTGTCTTATAATTTATCTTAAGATTATTTTTAAAGTTTTGCTAAATTTCCCCATGGTTTGCACCTCGATAACTTGAGTGACATAATTGTTAGTTATGTTTCAACTATGACACTTGAGTTATCCTATAACAATATGTTGGTAGTCACTAAAACATTGAAGAGTAGGGAATCAGAATTTAGCCACCATGGCCCAAAGTTCTAGTATATTCTTCCAGAGTAGTTGAAAGCCACTCACTCCCCAATTATGTCTAGAAATAAAGTCTCACTAGTATCAGTACTAGCATATCTGTAACACTGATACACACCTTTGTGTTATTCTTCTAATCTGTTTTCTGTGATTTCTCTGTTATTCAACCTGATTTCAGTCTATTTATAACAATTCAATCTTTCATTTCCACTTGTAAAGCACTTCGAACTTCTTCTGAATGACAAATGATTTATGTTGTTGGTGTATTATTAATCAAAAACAGCAATAAAAGGGTCAACCCATACATGAACATCTGATGAAAACATACCTTACAGAAACCCTTTTTGATGGAGCTAAAATCAGGTAGCACATAGTCCCTCATGACCAGGTTTTCCTCTCCTTTCAACCTACATAATAAAATAAATTGTCAGAGTTAAACCAAGCTGTGAAGTGTTCCAGTACTTTGCCATAAAATGTGCTATTGTCAGCCATCAGGCAATTGCACCAAAAGACACAATCTTACTGAGCAATCTGCATGTCTTTGTAGAAGTCCTGTGAGACATAGCATACATCCTCCTTCACTTGGTTGATCACATATGTCTCATCCATCACATGCAGCTGTCTTTAAGGGAATGATAACAAATCAGGATCCGCTAGCATGATATAATTACATTAACCATATTCATTTGGTTCATTATGGTAAAACATTTTGGAAGACACACCATGCCTAACCTAGATTATAATATTGAGATCCTGTTTACATAGTCAGCTCATGCATCATTTGAGTATCCTGTTAAGATTTTAAATAAAAATTCACAACATTTGAGAGCCTGCTTTGTGTTGTTCCTTTTTATGGCTACCTGTAACTAAAGAGGTTTCCAGCAACTTCAGCATTTAAACCCACATATGTTAAGATGCATATTTGGAGGGGTTTTGGTTGTCAAATGTGCCGTAAAGCCACAAACTCTTGGACAACATGGCTAAAATATGACTTGGACAACAAGAAATGGTTTGAGTAATCAGATTTACAGTGCCTCCCATTTGATAATTACTGCATTGGTGATTATGTTTCACCTGGCAACAAGCTATTTAACCCTAAATGATGCAGTGAGTAGTTTCTCATTTGTTAAGCAACCATGTTGAACGACACATATTGTGGTCGTGGAAAATATGTCAATCTGTTTGAGAAGGGTCAAATTGTGAAAGAGTGGTTCAGGAAGCATGAGACAATTTTCACACACAGATTGGCCACCACAGAGTCTAGACTTGAACCCCATTAAGAATCTTTGGGATTTGCTGGAGAAGACTTTGTGCCGTGGTCCAAATCTCCCATCATCAATACAAGATCTTGGTGAAAAATGAATGCAACTCTGGACAGAAATAAACGTTGTGACATCGCAGAAGCTTGTGGAAACGATGCCACAGCAAATCCGTAATCAAAGCTAAAGGCGGTCCAACGAAATATTAGTGTGTGACCTTTTACTTGCACATTTGGCCTTAGAAAAAAAGGTGAGAAAAAAAAAAAAGTGTACTAAAAAAATAAAAATAAATAAAAAATTTAATTAAACCTAGAATAAATACTTAAATCTAAATTAATACGCAATTGAGTCATTTGTCTATACCAGCTTTGCACATCTAGATTAGCAAATGTTTGCCCATTCCTCTTTGCATAATTATTGGTTCAGTCAGATTTTGTGGTGAGCTGTTAAGGGTTGTTGTCCAGCTGGAAGATGAACCACTTGTCCATCTTCAACTGATAAGCAGAGGACTGCAGACTTCCTAAAAAGGTTTTCCATCTTGCTTTCAAGCCCGACCAAATGCCCAGTCCCTGCTACAGAAAAATACACCCCAACAATGTTACCACCACCATGCTTCACTGTAGGTATGGTGTATTTTTGTGCTGGGGTGGTGTGGGTGATTTGCAGTGTTTGGTTTGTGCCAAATACAGTGCTTGGATTTCACTCCAAAAAGTTCTTGTTTTTGGATTCCTGGTCTTTCTTGGTTCTTCTTCCAATCTTGGTCTCATCTGACCATAAAACATGTTGCCAAATGACATCAGAAGTGCAAACAAGACTCACTGTGGCACTTCATTAGAAGAGGCGTCTTTCTTGGCATTCTGCAAAACAGGCCAACTTTGCCTTTTTTGAGATGGCTGTCACATGCGCAAACCAAATCTAAGACAAAAAGACTTGCAAGTCCTTCAAAGTTGCCACAGTCCTCTTGGCAGCTTCCCTGAACAATATCCACCTGGTTTGATCATCCAGTCGGACAGCCTGATCAATGCAAGGTGTTTTTGATGCCTTGCATTTTACTTTAACCTGATGTGTAAACAGAGCTGGAAAAATGAAGTTATTTTAATTTAAGGTACCGGTAATATAATGTGACACTAAGACGTTCTAATTGTATCTTTATTTAGCCAAATCCAATTTAGATTTAATATGATACTCAATACACACAGTCCGATAACAATATTACAACCACCCTTTGTTTATACACTCACTGTCCAGTACATCAGCCTCAGTAGTTCTGTAATTACACTCTGTAGACCATTTGTCTACATACTTTGTTAGTTCCATTTACTCTGTTCTCTAATGGTCAGGACCCCCACAGGTCAGGTACTATTTGAGTGGTGGATCATTCTCAGCACTGCAGTGACGCTGATGTGCTGGAGGTGGTGGTGTGTTAGTGTGTGTTGAGACGATACAATTGGATCAGACACAGCAATGCTACAGGAGTTTTTAAACATTGTTCAGTAACAGTCCACTTTACTAGAGACGTTCACATCATTGCTCCACCTTGTAGATGTAAAGTCAGAGACAGTAGGTCATCTGTTGTTGCACAGTTTGTATTAGTCATCCTCTAATCCTTCATCACTACTCACAGGATGCTGCCTAGAGGATGTTGGTGGCTGGACTTTTTTTTTTTTGGCAGGTGGACCACTTTCTGTTCAGCAGTCAATGAGGTGTTTTAAAACTAAAGCAGCACTGCTGTATCAGATCCAATCATACCAGTTTAAGACACACTAACACACCACCACCAATCAGTGTCAGTGCTGAGAATAATTCACCACCCAAATAGTACCTGCTGTGTGCTGGCCCTGTGGGGTGTCCTAAGAACGAAAGGAGACTAAAAGTATGTAGAGAAACAATTGGAGTACAGAGGTGGCAAACAGATGGTAAACAGAGGCTGACATACTGGACAGTGAGTGTAGAAACAAAGGGTGGTGATAATATTGTGACAGGACTTGTGTACATGTAACAGGGTTTAAGTGAATCACACAAACATACCTTGATCACATCCTTACCTGTATGATATGATCTCTTTGAGGTGGTTGGTGAGAAGTTTTCCACCTACATTTATCCTGTGGGATCAAATTGAACCAAGGTGTCAATGACATTTCCAAACAGAACAAACTGAAAACGTGCATCAAGCTTGGAAATGACCTAACCTGCAAATGCCATCCTCCATTTTCCTGCCCCTACAGTGGGGGATAATGTGTGTGAATGAAAAGCCACTATCCACCACAATGCAGCACAACTCTAAATTGTTCTCATTGAAGTGTCTGTGTGCACTCAAAGATCCAGCTGAAACAGAAAAGTTTTATTAGTCTTGATGATGAGCCATAGAGAGACTAAAAATATTAAACAATGGTTTGTTCCCCTGACCCATGCTTTATAGACGGATTAGTGACTCTACTTTATTTTCAATGCTGATTAACCAATGCTAGACCACCACCTTGGACAGGGAGAGGGAGGGAGATCCCTGCTCAGAGACACCTGATTAATCTCACCAGTTAAATACCAGGTTTAGTATGCACCTCCGAACAATGAAACCTCCAAACTTGTTGGTTTAACGTTGGTTATCAAGAACTAGACTTGTGCCTCCCTGGACTACTTTCCGTGCCATCCTTAAGTTACTTGGACATGACTTTACACTCACCATTAATTCTTAGAGCCGAGTGAAACTGGTACTCCTCAAAAAGGATTTCATTCATGGATTCCTGTATCGACATGAAGTTGAAGTAGGGCTCTGTTATGACTATGTTGGTATCAGCAAAGTCCACCTGCGAACAGCCATGGGTACGTATAAGCAACAAAGCTTGAAGAGCAGAATCCTTTTTAAGTAATAATCTATTTGCACCAGAATAATCATAGTTAAATGTAAAACTGTATAACAAAACCCACAATCTCTAAAATAAAAAGGCAAGAATAGTGTAATTCCTAAAAGAAATTTAATAGCTTAAAATAAAATACCACTGATAAACCTACATGTTGGGTAAATGTACACAGGTATGCACCAATAACTCCAGCATGTTAAAATGCTAACACAGAACTACACAGATACACACAGCACCATCCTTTCACAGAACTCCTACACAAAATTAGACATTTATCCATTTATGTCACTCATTCACTAGAAATATATACCTTCATGTGAAGTATGCATTTAAAATTTAAATCTGTGGGCTCCACATGCGTTTTAAAAGTCCATACAAAATTTTGCATAGTGAAATAGACCCTTCCACAGACACTCATACAAATCCATACCATCAAATAAAATTAATTAAAAGCACTTGTGTTTGCATGATACATTTGCTGTCTTGATTAGACAAGCCTTAATATTCATTTCGGAGTTTGATCCCGACTCTGGGCCCTCCCTGTGTTTGCATGGGTTTCCTCTGGGTACTCCGGTTACCTCTCACATTCCAAAGAAATGCATGTTAGGTTAATTAGTGTTTCTAAAGTGCCCTTAGTGCGTGAATGTGTATATGTGCCCTACGACGGGTTGGAGAAAGACCTGATGACCTACTCCATAAATACCATCCCTGTCAAACTCTGTGGATCAGTTTAAGACACGTCTACGGAGTGTCCAAGGGCCGGACACGACTAAATAGACAGAATGAATTAATCATTTCTGCATTTTCAGAACATGTTAGAAAAAGGCGATCTTGATTGCAAGGTGGTAAGTACCTTGAACATTTCCTTTCCAAACAGGTGATCCCACACTTTTCTCTGCACATCCCAGTTCACCAGGTAACCCTGAAACAGAGACAAATAAGAAAACATATATGTGCTGTTTAACGTCCATTCGATCAACATCCATTCACTTTAAGGACCAAGGCCTAAAAAATTATAACAGGAAATAATATGTCTTTTAACTCTGTAAGTTGCAGCCGTAAACAACTGGTCACCTCAAAAGCCAATCAATGTTGCGCATCACAGAGAGAGAGAGAGAGAGACACACACAGAGAGAGAGAGAGAGAGAGAGAGAGAGAGAGAGAGAGAGAGAGAGAGAGAGAGAGAGAGAGAGAGAGAGGAGAGAGAGAGAGAGAGAGAGAGAGAGAGAGAGAGAGAGAGAGAGAGAGAGAGAGAGAGAGAGAGACTACCTTACCGGTCATTAAACGCACACATCTGTATTAAGAAACACAGTAATGAAAACAGAAACGTATTTTTATTTATTAATAACGTTACCTTTTGAAACGGGAGAATGTAGAAGAGCCCAGACGGATCTTTGATGTCATCTAGCTGGTTTGCAGTGAATGTTTTTAATCTCAGACTCTTGGAGCGAAATTGGCAATTTGGTATAACACTGAGGGAAATGCAAACATTAATCCACCAGACATCAAATTCAACGCCGTGTTAAAAATAAATAAATAAATAAATTAATCAATCGATCAACCAACCAATCAGTCACTCAGTCACTCACCTGACTTTTTCATGGCTGTACCCAATCTTTGCTGTGTAAGCCCCATTATCCAGAACCAAAGTTTTCATGGCGACCAGTTATACATTAAAACTCAAACTAGGAACAATTTTTTAACAATGATCCCTCCACACTCGCATTGTATACACAGTGCTCCACTACTCAACTCTTCTTCACCTTATACAAGATCTTCTTTAGGCACCACACAGCGCCTCCTTCAGTACGGGAGAATTTTAGCGCTAATCTTTAAAGGACCCGGCTAACGGTCAGAAAACAAGAAACGTGTCATTCAGCTAAAAATATTCACATTCATGTCAAGCCTAATAGCTGCTGCTTAAGTCTATGTAAATGGTAGGGAAAAAAACTGCCGGAAAAAAAAAAAAATTAATAAATAAATAAGTCTTCCCCCCCCAGTAAAGTGGACTTTACTTACTTAAGTGGACATTGTACTTACTCTTCATAAAACATACACAAGCACTGACGAAGACTCAGACCAAGCCTTGTATTACAGTGATGTTACATGTATAAGAGAATTTAACCAAATAAACAAATTCTGCAGCGCCTGGGTCCTCCCTGTGTCCATGTGGGTTTACTCTGGGTATTCTGGTTTCCTCCCACAGTCCAAAGACATGCAGTAGGTTAACTGATTATGCTAAACTGGCATTGACTTGGGTGCATTTATCACTAGTCTTGAAGTAAACCCATGCGGACACGGGGAGGACATGTAAACACAGGCAGAGCCCAAAGTCAGGATTAAACCAGGATGCGGGAGCTGTGAGGTGACAGCACTAACCCCTGTGCAACCGTGCCACCCACCTAAGCAAAGTAAGGCAACACAAAAAGCACAGGAGATGCAAATGTTAAAACACCCACTCACTTTCCATACCCGTTTTGTCAAGTGTAGAATCATGGGGGGCACAGGCCTACCGGCCAGGAACCATCCCAAAATAAGGCATCAGTCCATCCCATGGCATGCATGCACAGAGTCAGGGACTTTAAAGACACCAACTGACCTGTCTGGAATTTAGGAAGATACCAGAGTATCCAGAGGAAACTAACAGGCATAGGGAGAACATGTAAATTCCTTACAGGCAGTGGCCAGGCCAGGATTCAAACACAGACTTCTGAAGCTGTGAGGCGACAATCTTAACCACCATGCCGCTGTAGAGTGAACCAATTTTGGGAAATCTCAAAAGACAACGACAAAAAGGATGCATGACTGAAGAATCCACGGGATACAGAAAGTGATGTTTGTGTGTTGAAGAAGATATGGTTTATAGTAGGGATGCACCAATACTACATTTTTCCTTCCGATACCGATGCTTGAAATTCATGTATCGGCTGACACCACGTACCGATACCATCTCCATCTAACAACTACACGGTAAGTGCCTATAAATCCTAATATTTATATTGATCCACTTCTATAGATTGCCTTTATTTTAGTAAAACCAGTGTGCTGAATCCCAAACAAGATACAATAAGCTTGAAATAATAGTATTTACTGTTTGAGTTTGAAAAGTTTCATTTAGAGCCATGAAAAAATAAATTTGCCATAATGCAGCAACAAGCACAAATAGGGAAGCATAATCTTACGAAGCCTTTTTAATTGTTGGTTATATTTACATTTCAGCCACTCCTCATACTGAAATTCAGAATCCAGAGTCACACCCCCCTCCCCCCATCACCCCCTATAAACAGTTCTCCACAACATTTAGTATTCAGACAGTTTATTTGTGTACCTTTTTGGGAAAACAAACAAAGACAAACACATTCAAAAGTAAATTACTCTAGACAAACTCCAGCAAAAAAGAAATCAAGTAACAATCAACTACATGGATAAAACTGACATTATCATTAGTATTCATAGGCATCCTGATATGCTTTTTATTTACGAGTGTTATTCTGTTGATTTTTATGTTTTCCTGGTTCCGTTCACATTGTACACCTGATCCATCAAAAAGACAAATTGATTAGTGGAGCCTCAGTCACAGGGCCGTCCTCCTTTCCTTCTGGACTCCACTTTATAAGGGGTGAACTCAAATCAATTAGCTGGTGGGTGCAAAAATAAATCATTTATTAATAGTAATTATTATTATACAGTCCAATTTATCATTATAGCAAAGCATCTCTAACTTGGAGAAAGTATTTGAAAAAAGTCTCATCTTTTGAAAGACATTTCATAGCATTAAAGAAAAAAAAAAAAAAAACATTAGTCTCACCTGGCCACTGAAAACTTTATTTGGAACCGTTTTGATCAAGTCAGGTGTGTTGGAGAGGTCAATGAGAACCTTCTCTTGTGGCTTAAAAACTGGAGCAGGCACATCCATTAGCAGCATCTGAGAACAGGAGGAAAAAAAAATCCCACAAATTTCAATTACTCTTCAGGATGCAGAATACAACGCTGAATTTAAAAAAAGTCTTAACCTCAAATCAAAAGCTTTCCTTAACACCTGACTGAACTTTCAGTATGTTATGGTGGGAAATCAAACAGCTGTATTTGACTGCATGCAAATGTTCTCAACAGAAACTAGAATGTCCTTGGAGATAGACATACGAGTTTAGTTTGGGGGTTCAGTTGGTAAATTTTGTAAAAATGTAATAAAATTGCAGCATATTTCCTTCAATTTAAGAGTTGTTGCTTTTCATACATCTTGTAAATCAAATAGTAGAGTAATGAACCATTACAAATCTTAACATTATTCATATAATTTATATTAGAGCTATCAACATTTGCTTATTAATAACGTGTTAACGTTAAAGCCGTTAATCCATTTTCTTTACTGGTCTGAAGACTCGTAGTTAAACGTTGTTGTTCTAAATAGTCCCCTAATCACTATTCCCTTAAATCAATACACCATTTATAGCAATATCAGGACCCTATTATAGGGAACAGAACTGTGTGATTTGGGAGAGTTCCTATTGGACCGTTCCTACTGAAATGGATACTTTGCGTAAGAAAGGTATTGTGCTGGTAATCGCTTTTGTTTTACTGAATTATTAAAAAATTTAAAAACATCCTGTTTCAGCTTATATTGTGCACTCATATGGCCATGTGGTTTTTAAATGAAAGAAAACTTTCTTTGGGGTCAAATACTAGTAAGCAAAACTTCATATGTACAGTGGGGCAAAAAAGTATTTAGTCAGCCACTGATTGTGCAATTTCTCCAGCTTAGAAAGATGAGAGGTACACCAACTGAGAGAGACAAAATGAGAAAAAAAAAAAATCCAGGAAATCGCTTTTTAGGATTTTTAAAGACTTTAATTGTAAATTAGGGTGGAAAAAAGTATTTGGTCAATTACAAAAGTTCAACTCAATACTTTGTAACACAACCTTTGTTGGAAATGACAGAGGTCAAACGTTTCCTGCAAGTCTTCACCAGGTTGGCACACTGTAGCTGGTATTTTGGCCCATTCCTCCATGCAGATCTCCTCTAGAGCAGTGATGTTTTGGGACTGTTGCTGGGCAACACAGACTTTCAACTCCCTCCACAAACTTTCTATGGGGATGAGGTCTGGAGACTGGCTAGGCCACTCCAGGACCTTGAAATGCTTTTTACGGAGCCACTCCTTCATTGCCTGAGCGGTGTGTTTGGGATCACTGTCATGCTGGAAGACCCAGCCACGTTCCATCTTCAATGCTCTCACTGATGGAAGGAGGTTTTGGCTTAAAATCTCATGATACATGGCCCCATTCATTCTTCCCTTAACACAGATCAGTCATCCTGTCCCCTGTGCAGAAAAACAGCCCCAAAGCATGATGTTTCCACCCCCATGCTTCACAGTAGGTATGGTGTTCTTGGGATGCAACTCAGCATTCTTCTTCCTCCAAACACGACGAGTTGAGTTTTTACCAGAAAGTTCTATTTTGGTTTCATCAGACCACATGATATTCTCCCAATCATCTTCTGGATCATCCATATGTGCTCTGGCAAACTTCAGACGGGCCTGGACATGTACTGGTTTAAGCAGGGGGACACACCTGCCACTGCAGGATCTGAGTCCCTCTCGGTGTGGTGTGTTACTGATGGGAGCCTTTATTACTTTGGTCCCAGCTCTCTGCAGGTCATTCATCAGGTCACTGTGTTGTTCTGGGATTTTTGCTCATCGTTCTGATGATCATTTTGACCCCACGGGATGAGATCTTGTGTGGGGCCCCAGATCGAGGGAGATTATCAATGGTCTTGTATGTCTTCCATTTTCTTATAATTGCTCCCACTGTTGATTTATTCACACCAACCTGCTTGCCTATTGTAGATTCACTCTTCCCAGCCTGGTGCAGGTCTACAATGTTCTTCCTGGTGTCCTTCAACAGCTCTTTGGTCTTGGCCATGGTTGAGTTTGGAGTCTGACTGTTTGAGGCTGTGGACAGGTGTCTTTTTTACAGATAAAGAGGTCAAACAGGTGCCATTAATACAGGTAACGAGGGGAGGACAGAAGAGCTTCTTAAAGAAGTTACAGGTCTGTGAGAGCCAGAAATCTTGCTTGTATGTGGGTGACCAAATACTTATCTTTCACCATGATTTACAATTAAATTCTTTAAAAATCCTACAATGTGATTTCCTGGATTTTTTTTTCTCATTTTGTCTCTCATAGTTGAAGTGTACCTATGATAAAACATTACAGATCTCTCTCATCTTTCTAAGTAGGAGAACTTGCACAATCAGTGGCCGACTCCATTTTTTTTTGCCCCATTGTATAAAGTTAGATGAAAAATAATTTGACAGCACTAGTTTATATACATTTCAAAATTTAACAAATATCAAGTTATAATATAAGTTTAAGATCACCCCTAAAAATGACAATCCCACTTTATGAAACGTTTACGACAAACAATAAGCTGAAAATAAATGTATATAGTCTCATTCTTCAAAATCAGAGATAAGCAATTGTAGTTTATCGAAACTAGGCCTAGCGTCATTCTGGAGTAATTATCAGGAGGGTGTCTTGCTGTGTCTTTAAGAAAAGTACCTAATTAAATTAATATTTGGCATTAAAAAGATATTGTTCCAGTAAATGTCAGTGCTATTTTGCATTCTCAGTATGACCGTGCTGGTTGATGCAATAAACTGATTTTTGTTTTTCTTTGACATTTATTTGATTTTAGGATTATTTTTCAAAGACACCAAGAGCCTTAAGGTATTTCTGCATATGGAAATACACCCCCGCCCAAAACACCAATAAGCCACGGATTAAAAGCCTCTAGTCAAATCAGATTCGCAAACACATACTTGCGTTAGACCCAAAATTATTTTTTGTACCTCTGGCTTGTTCAGTTTATGGCTGTGCAGAGTTTCTTCCGACTTTGCAGGTGTTAATGCCCTTGGGTTGGGTTGAGAGGACTCCTTTTCATCTGGAGATGACTTTGGGGGACTGTCCACTGCTGCTGGCTCACAAGCAGTGGGTCCATCAACAGCATTCTCCATATTAAAGACCAGTGAGCGCGGCTGAAACTCAGCTGTAGCAGATGTGCTATCCTTCTGAACTACCTGGTCAACAACTTGCTTTTGCTCACTCTGCTTCACTTGAACTGGGCTTTAAAAAAAATAACAATAAAATTAAATAAATCAGTCATAGCCTCATTGAAGTCCACATTTGACACAATAATGAATGTACAACACATTAAGTTCTTTAAAAATGTCAATTGACCAACATTTATTAATAAAAAATAAGTTAGATGGGCTTTTAACAATAATGTCTGGCACTGGGCCGTTTTCATGACAAAAACTACCAAGGGGTAAGTTTAGATGGTGGTGGTAGATTTTGGTCCTAAGTGCTATCAATAATCCAGATACAAAAAGAACAAATACTTCAAATTTTTTCCAGAGTCAAAGGCTTAATGAAAATTGCACTCAGCAAGCAATCCTGGTAGCAGATTAGTAGTGGTGTTCTTACATCACACAGGCATGAGCTGCTATCGTTTGCATTTTATCTATTCCAATTGGGATTCTGATTCTCGAGTCCAATTAAAGATCACAAAATGGTGAAAAAGTGTGAAAAATGTTAAGGTATAAAGAATATCTTTAATTTAAGCTTTTTTATTCCCATTTAAACCTATTATAAGTAAAACACTTAAATGTGGCTTAATGTACTAAAGCAGCAATCCAGGAACACCAAACATCTCCCAGTTACTACTGCACATAAGTAATCTACTACTGAGATGACTACAGAGAATGGAAAGTAATCCTTATTTACATTAAGGGTTTTTTGCTTTTAAAACTTATAATAGGTAGGAACCAGAGCCAAACTTCTGAGCATCCATCATGTACGTGAGCACATGACGCACCAGTCCTGATAGACAGATGCCTCATTACAGACGTATTTTTCCTCTAATCTCGACTGAGAATGTATTTAATAAAACGTGAAATTCTGTTGTTGTTTTTTTTAACAGGTACCCGATTCTTGGAATTTCGATACCCAACCCTAGGCATGGTGAACTGTGTCTGGGGGAGGCCATGTGAAGAGATCAGAAGAAATCTCTGCCCTGCAACAACAACCTCTACCTAGCCCTGTGTCATGCAACATTCCCCATACATAATGTCAGGAGAAAACCCACAATCAGATGGTCTCTTCTCGCCCATCAATCATGTTTGAATGTATGTGTGTATGGAGTATGGCTTTAGAACGAACATTAAAGGGATGGGCTCTGTTTGGCAGATGAGATTCAAGACTGTTAACTCCAACAACAAGGACAGTGGCTCAAAAACCAAGGATGTATATAATTAGCATATTTTGCCTAGCCATGTTAAATCCCATTACCTAGTAGGACTCATCCCAGAGCAGGATACTGGTGACTGTGGTTCTGGTGTGTGTGACGCTCTGCTGAGGCGAGGCACACTTTTGGGAGTCAGCATAGGGATGCCAGACACGCGGCGATTCACAGACGTGGGAAGAGCAGACGGGCGTCTGATTTTTGACTGCGCTGGCTTCTCCACTGCAGCAGAGGGAGTCTGAAGACCATGAGGCATAGGAGGTGCAAGCTTCTGAACACTGAACATCAACACAAACACGAAAATGCATGGAAATTTTAGGGATCCGCATTTAAGTAATTTAAACAGCTCAAGTTCAGTCCAGATCCATTATCTGAACATGCATGGTTCCAGAAAATGTTTGGCTAGTGAGAACATTATTTCCATTATTAATCCTACTCCAGCACTGAATCACCTTCCACACTTTCAAAGTGAGCATAAAATGGTATATATAGATCACATTATTAAACATAATTTATTGGACCTCATGCCATTTATCTGAGTCTTCACTCTAAAAGTTAAAAAAATAAAAATAAAAATAAAAAAAATAAAAAATTCAGGTTTGACTACTGTTACTTGCAAGGGCTCTAATCATTTTAATCCCTCGTCGATGCACATGTCCATAATAACACAGGCAGATGTCACCTTTTGTTGGGGTTTAAAAAAAAAAAAAAAGCCTTTTTGATTTGCTATTCATGGTAGGTCTTCTAGTGCAAAGTCTATCAGAGGGAAAACTCATTTCACTCATTAGTCAAAGATCAATAAAAGGACCCCCCCCCAACCTTCCAAGTCAGACACCGCCCACTGATTAAAGAGGTGATTTGATTGGCATCCACATTTTGTAATTAAATATACACAATATATACTTTTAGTTGTCTGGACAGAATGACCAGTTCCCTCAGTCCGTTGTCTGTCACAAACATGGGTTCATAGTACAACCCATCAGAAACTTTCTTGTCCTCCAAGAAGTTATTACCATCAGGATAAGATCATTTTTAAATCACGTGTTACATTTCAAATCACAGATGTCCCCGTGATAAAGAATCCAATCTGAAAAAGGCTTTAGATTGCCATCCGTTACAACGTGGGTTACTGGTTCGGAATTGAGGGTTAGAAGATTGAAATACATTATGGTGGGAATTCGGGGGGCTGGGGTTCAACTGTATTTGAAATTTGTAAATGACAATGTACAGGTGCGGCCCGATTTATGATGGGGTTATGTTCCGATATGTTTTTTGTTTGACTGTGTATTTAGTTCATTTTACGTTGCTTTAAGCATCAATGGCTATTTTAACGACAGACACAGGGTTACATCGATACACAAGATTAGATCTAAAACTAGTCATACATAATTACACAACAAAGATCAATTTAGTGTAATCAATTAACTGAACGCATGTCTTTGGACTGTGAGAGGAAACTGGAGCACCCAGACTAAACCCACATGGACACTGGACAGACATGCAAAACTCCACACAGGCAGAGTCTGAGGTCGGGATTGAACCGGAAACATTGGAGCTGGGAGGCGACCTACGTTCCGGTACATTCAACTTATCGTAATTCAAGGAGTTTAATATGTACTATATACATGTTATAGCTATCCACCAGCACTGCTGCTCAGCTCAGTCAGCTGGCTGCTGCCCGGACACCCAGCATCTGCCGGAGACAACCGTACTGCACATCTCTTGTCCAGGAAAAAAATCATAAATGTACATTTATGTGCATTATCAGATTCCCAACAAACTCAACATATCATAAACCAAACCATGTAATCCGTGTAGCACCTGTCCTCAGAATAAGGGAAGGCTGTTCTCTCAACGGAACACACTTTAGCAACTTAAGAATAGTATATGTATTTGTCAGGCCAATTTTATTGTTACTGACAAATACTGGGGAAAGCTTAGAAAATAAAATGCCCACCACAATAGTTTTAGCCCCATTTTAAAATGCTTTACACTTCGCAAATCGAAAAATAACAGTAATAAATGTACCTTTCCAAAGTTTTGGGCAGTCATGATCACCCATTCCTAGTTGTGTGTAGCAAAATACCAGAACGGTACATTACCTGTCCATGCTGCAAGCCGTTATCAGTCTTTTAGGTTTCATAATTCGAGGGACATCAGGAGATGTGGCAACTATAAATCCATAAGCAAGTCAGGGGTTAAATCAGAATAAATCAAATCTTCAACTCATACCTGCTAAAAACAAGTCCCACCTTCAGATCTGCTTATTCCCTTCAGAGAATTTGTGGGAGTCGGTAGCACAAAGGCCTTTGACATGGAGTTCCCCTTAACAGTGATTCCAGTCTTAGCAGGAAGTGTAGAGATGTTGGGCACAGAGCTGGTCCTTTCCATGTTCTTCCTGGCTGGTGTTTGATGTTGAACAGAAGGCCCAGGTTCAGCTCTCCTCATTGGCATGGCCTTGACAGGTCTAGGAACAGGCTCAGAGTTTTTTCTGCCATATGATGAAACTGATTTTTTTATTCCGGTAGAGGCTTCCAGAGGTTTGGCAATGATTCCTGACTTGCGACTGGAACCAGGAAGCCTGCTGCTACTGCTTGGGATTCGGCCACCGATGCTACCAATACTGGTGTTGAGAGATGTATTCAATTTACCTGCATAAAAAGTGTAAAAAAAAAAAAAACATTATTCCCTAGACTGTCATAAATATTATGAATAATAAATTTTGTTTCCTCCCTTTTAGGACTAACATCTATTAGCATCTCCTGCTATAAAATGTAAAAATAAAATAATAATTCATGCAACCCTGTCCGGTAAAATCTAATCAGATAGTTTTGTTCTTGCCCACCATTCATGTTTGAGTTAATGAATGCATGTGTATATTGCCTTAGAGTGAACATTAAAGGGATGGACTGAGTTTGGTAAACGAGTTAAGGACAAAAAGCATGCTGCGTCAATAATCACTGCCATTTCCAGGAAAATCAGCATATCCTGCTTTAAAATGTAGTGCAGCAAAGCAAATGCAAAAACATCTACTTTACACTGCCCAAATGTATCAGTATCAGATACAAACATGGTTAATCAAAATTACATTTTGTAAATAAGCAAATAAAACTTGATTGGATCTACTATAAGAATTTTAAAGTGAGAAACACTTCATAACAGTTACAAAAATCAGATTTCAACATGACAATTTCTTCCATTTCAGGAAGATAAGTCATGCAAATATGATTTAAGCAATTAACTGTAACACCAACTGTATAACCAGCCAAACAAAAAGTACAAACAAAATAAGGGAACACTACATTAACATTTAATCATTTAGCAGATGTCCTTATACATAAGAACTTACAATTCATACAGTCTTACAACCCAAGCAATGTGAATTGTAGGGCCTTGCTCAAGGACCCAACCATGTCAGCTTGGCAGAGGTGGGATTTGAACCCTAGACCTTCTTGTATAGTCCTGCACCTTAAACACCAAGTCACCACAGTCACAGTGTAGAATATAAACATGTTAACCATGTCTTATTAAGGTTTGAATGCTCAAGGCAATACTAAAATGCTAATCTGCTAATAAACTACATGAATTTGAATTTGTTATCGATAAATACGAGTGATATTTCAATGCATTTGCAGCAATTTGTTTAATACCACAAACGCCAAAAAGACTTAAATGGACATACCCTTTACAGAGGTGCATGAAATAAACTGGCTGCATATTAAAGGTCAAATGAAGACAAATATGAGATCAGCATTGGACTCACCCATAATTTTAAATATTAAATAAATACTGACTGATTGAAATCTGTGGAGCTCAAACGATGCCAGCACTATTTAAGCTGATATAGTGCCCTAAACAGAAATAGTCCCAAATATCACTTAAATGGAAAAACATCATCTTGGCAACATGTAAAACTATTTTTTTCCAAATAATCAATATTATTAATCAACCATCCTAGACAAGTTGACAGGATTTTTAGTACATGTGTATTTTAGGGAACCGAGAATGAAGGTGGGCAGTATGGTGGCTCGGTGGGTAGCACTGTTGCCTTGCAGCAAGAAGGTTCTGGGATCAATCCCAGGATTTCCCCCGGTATGCCTCCCAATGTCCTAAGACATGTGCGTTAGACTACTTGGTGTCTCTAAAGTGTCCCTTTAGTGTGTGCGCACCTACAATGGATTGGAGCCCTGTCTAAGGTTGTTCCTGTCTTGTGCCCGGTGTCGCTGGCTACGTACCGGCTTTCCCATGACGCCGACAAGGATTAAGCAAATAAGCCAATGAATGACTGACGAGAATGAAGGCTCACCTGGAGATACTGACAGGCTGGAGTTGATACTAGACACAGAAGAGGATGAGGAAGAAGTATTTCGGCTTCGGTCAACCACTCTTCTGTTGGGTAGCACAGAAGCTTTACGCACAGGTGCACCTTTAAGTTCAGTCTGGATAACAAAGATAGCATTAGCATTTTATTAAAAGTATTTTTTTGAATTTCTAATAGAGATACACAAAAACAAACAGACAAGCAAACATTATGAAATGGATTAAATTTGACGCCAAGGGCCATTTTGTAACATGGTTTAAAAAAGTGCCTAGTGTTTCCATTTACCTTGTTTGGGACTGGAAGACCTCTCTTTACTGGCAAGCTTGTGTTAAAGGATGAATCGCTCACATCTGAGGCTACACTGGCCGTATCAGAAAGAAGGTCTTCAGCAGAGCCTGTTATGCTTGCGTTTTTGCTACCCGGACTGCGCTTCAAGCCAAAACTCTGGAACACACAAACAAAACTATTAAATATAAGACAGACTAGACCAAAAAAATAGTGGAGGGAAAAAAACAAGACTCAATTATTATTGCATTGAAATGTAACCTGTGATGAGAAACCATGAACATGAGAACTTACTGATGCACCGAAACGTAGCTTGAGAATTTGAGTTGAAAACTGAAACCAAAAAGGTTTTCTGAGTGACATGTAATTACTTTTTCATTACTGATCCCTCACATGAACAGTGATTATTCATGACTTGTCTAATGTCTCTGGAGGTTGTGAAGTGATTCCAAATGACCGACATTTTCACTTAATCAGAATGACCTGTCTGTACAGGAGTGTGAGGGTAAGAAACAGCATTTATTTCTAATTGTATTAATGTCAAGAGCATTTTAAATGGTTATTTTAACTGAAACTTTATTTTAGGCTTATAACTGTCAAGCGTGATGTCGCCATTAACAAATTCCATCAACCCTGCATACTGATACTTCTCACTTCTCTAACATTTCCTTAGGACATACTCACACTATGCCCAGCTGCCTCGCCAAGGCAAAAGCATTCCTCCTCCCCTCTCTTACGCTCACATTGTACTTCAATGTTCTGGGCCCCAAGTAAGCTTGCTTTTGGGGGGCAAATTTTATCGTGATAAATGTTGTTATCGTCATAAACAATATGCTTTTCTGAGCATATTGAGGGAATCGACAGTGCATAAAGAACACTGACCAACTGCATGTGAATGTGATTTGGGTGGAGGCTACTACGTTTGAATAAAAGAAAGCAGTAAATGCATTGATCTAACATGTTTAGCGAGCAGCACTAATGCTAACAGTGCTAACAAATGCAATGTTGGTGCAGTTGTTAGCTGTGTAGTTAATTCTATATTTTTGGCATGTATGCTAGCAGAATGAGGTTTTTATGCTGATTTTTATTTTGCCTTTTTATTTTTGTATATTTGTAGGCCTTTGTTTGGGTTTTTTGGAGCACACATGCAGTGCATTATGACAGTAGTATTAGTTGGTAATCAAATATGGCTAGTAAGATGTTCAGTCACTTCAGGCTTATATTTCAGTTGCATTCAATGAACAGACAATTAAATCACTAAGCGCAATTACAATCTAACCTCGTTATCTCACCAAACTCATCTCTCAGTACCTGTGATGACAGGACGGATTTCCCTCTATGCACTTTACCTCAAAAAGCCGCCATGCTCAAGCGCTCGCCCTCGACATTGCTGGCAAGACATCTGGAAATGTCTTGCCAGCAATTAAATTCTGACCAATCGATGGGTGTCACTTTAATCCTACTGACAGGGTCGCTTTCCTGCTCTTTCCTCAGCTGGTAGCTGGTGGATCTTGAACCTGCTCACTCTGCTGATGCCTCGCTGCTAATTGCTTTGCTCCACTGATGTGTTAATCTCATCGTCAGTCTTTTAGTACGTTTATATACAAATGTATGAGATTGTACGATAATGAGGGCTGCTCAGTAAAACACGTCAGCATCAGAGATAAATCTCATTGCTTTTGTCTAGTTATTCGTAACCTCCTCCTCTCGCCAAAAATAGGCATGAGACCGATGTTGGCAAGATAAAGTTAGACTATACTTACATCACAGCTAACCGTCAGCTAAACCTGGAAGTAATTTATGGAACACTTGATATACAGTACATTTAAAAAGAGAGAGAGTAAAAATGATAAATACAAAAGGTTTGTCCTACTTTGGTTGGTGGAGGAAGCCTAGTCCCAGTAGGAAGCCTAGTCCCAGTAGGAAGTGCTGGTCGATTGCAGGAAGAGAGTCGAGAGTTTGCTGTGGGTTTGCTGGGTAGTACTCGACTAGTGGCCAGTAGACTTTTACCTCTTGGAGCCACCTTAGAGTGAGTACTGGTTGTCCTCACGGGGCTGGAAGTGCTCAGACGAGGCTTGCCTGCAGATACACCGCAAACCTTCTGTAGCTGCTTCTGTATGGCTGGTGGCAGCTGCTTCATAGGACTGTCCTGAACACAGAATGTCTCCCTCTTGATAGGGCTAAGTGTATGAACTGGTTTGCCAAACATTCCCATCTTGGCTGAAGAGTCCACCTCAAAAGTTTCTGTCACTTCAGGTAAACTGGAAGCAACTTCAGGAGGGTTCGGTACAGTTCTTTCAAGGTGGCTGGCTAAAAGATGAGCTTCTTTGCAAATCTGCTCAAAATTCTCCTCAAGCATCGGACTCCAGCTGGATAGCTCACCTAAAGAAGCACCACTGCTCCCGCTGTCTTTTACCTGCATGCTCATTCCATGGGAGATACCTCTCTCCTTATGTGTAACTGGTCCCAAAAATACCTCATCTTCAACATCTGCATCTCCTTTGGAACTGTAGATGAGAAAAAAAATGTTTCTCATAACATCTGGATATAGGCTAAATGTTCAGGACTTGCCATTCCACACAAAATATGGCAAATTATTAACATTTTGTACTTGACAGGCCTTGGCAATACTGCAATGCAATGCTTTGCAAAAAGTAACACAGCCTCTACAGAGAATTAAGCTAAATTACATATTTAAGAGCTTACTACACACATGCAAAAATCAAAACACACACCTTGGGCATCCACTAAGTTTTGTTTTATTTGTCCTCAACATTTTGATGTTAAGATGGAAAGAACATAGAAAGGTGCATGTCTGAAATTAGGTTTAGTCCGCCAAAGAAATTTATATTATATTTAAAAATATTATATTCTGGATGGCGGAACAGTGGTGCAGTGGTAAGCATTGTCGCCTTGCAGCTACAGACTGCCAGGTTTGAGGCCTGACCTGGCTGTTGACTGTGTCGAGCTTGCATCTTCTCCCCGTGTCTGTGGTTTTCCTCCTGGTACTCTGGTTTCCTTCTGCATTTCAAACACACTGGTACCACAGTTCTCAACCACCTCGGAATTCGTCGAATTCGGTACTCAACCCATTTTGACTAGAAAAATGTGTCTTTGCTCTCGTCGTTTGCTCGCTACTCGACGCACTTGCTTACATGAATCGAGATGCGCGTCTCGTTTCAGCTGAATTCACGATCACAATAGCCCTCAGAAGATCTCTGCTATTTTTTATCAGGTTTGTCTTTATTTTTTACATCTACAGTACTGTATTCTTAGTGCAAATCAGTCTCCATGGGTTCCAAAAATGCACGTTTATAAGAGCCAACCAAAAGCAAAACAGGAATTGAATCCTGCAGGCTACAGTTAGCTTAGCAGCTATGCTAGTGCCCAATAGAATCAACAAGCAAGCAAGACGCTTTTACTTTTCACTTTCAGTCCATTACTCACTAAATAACATGAGATTTAACACTTTAATATAAAATAAGCTGTGCGTTAATTATTTTGGCCAACTGTAGGTTAATGTAAGTGTTTTAAACATTAACTTATTTATCATTACTTATCATGGGCTCCTTTCCATATCTCCGCTATGATAAGTATAGACCCCTCTACCAAACACTTGTTAAACTTCTCAGTTCATGATACATTTACCGGTAACTGACAATGGATTTGTTGGAATGCATCACCATCGTAAATCAGGGAGCACCTGTACAATACAATTGCATTAATTATAATATACACCATAATATATTACTTATGCCTTATACAGTGTGGATTTTCTGAGGGTTTGGAACGGATTCATTCAATTTACAATTTAAATTTCTCAGTACTCATCAATTTCAGTTCTCGACAAGCCTTCTGGAATGAATTAACAATGATAACCAATGTACCACTATATATTACAAGAGTTAGGCCAGTTGGACTCTTGTGTCTGTGTCTGTGTGTGTGTACATGCAAGCAAGTGCCCTGCAATTTACTGGGATCTATTTAGGGTTCATTAAAACAAAAATAATTGGCATATTAAAGGAAGTAACGGGGAAGGCCAGGGTGAATAGTGCGTTTATTTAAGCTATCACGATATTATTGTCCCAAGCTTAACTGAAATGGCTAGACTACCAATTTCTAAACGTACCTTGCTGGTGAAAGTGAAACTTCAAAATCAAACTTCTCTTCAGCCAGCGAGCAGAAATCTGCATTAAAGAAATAAAAAATAAGTTATAAAATATGCTCAAACAGTGCATGCACAACAACATGCATGGAACCGTTTATATCAACTTTCATTTCTTTTTACCCTAGGATCATACACTCATTGGCCATTTAATAACTGCACTCATCAGTTGCTATGAGATAATCCCTGTTTACCCTATCCATCAACAACCAAGGTACCATCACTGACCATATATGGTTTTGGGTCTTTGATCTAACAAGATGAGTGGCACTGCCATGGTAGTGAGTTGTGGTGCATGCTTACTGTGCACTGCTAAACACTCCTACCCTGTTGTTAAAGCTTGTAATAACTATTTCCAATGCAACGTGCGTTTTACTAATTCTAAATACCAGTTTTATCTAGCAAACTAGGAATATTTGTGCAAGTTACCATCATCCGCTACTGAAGCCATCGTCTGCATGGAAACAGATAGGAGTCCAAAGTCCTAAAAAACAAACATAAACTGATTAACGTTTTCAGTGTAACTAGCTTCAGCTGGTGCAACAACACAGCTTCAGTAACACGATGTATACTGTTTATATTTATCATTAGTGTGCTCTTTAGTTAGCAACATTAGCATTATAAGGAACCATCCGACTAACCAACATAACATTACTACAGGCAGAAAATGTAACATGCCTTCTACAAGCATTTTGTAATGACACAAACAGTAATACTTACAGTTTCTTCGTGTGTTTTAATTTCACGTCGCAGTTCTTATCCTGAAAACACGGCACCTCTAACCAGCGTTAACTCATTTCAAATTTCGTAGCGAAGCTTATTCAAACATCACGTGACTTAAATGGTGAACCGGTATTGGTGTAACGAGTTTTTGTAGGCCCTATCACAAATAATAGCTCTTGCCTTAACCCTTGCTTCCTTCACTATGTTCACACTGGTAACGATGAGGATATAATAACATACAGCATTCGAGTGATCAAGGGAGCGTGGTGTTTAAACTGAGTAATTTGGGACACTGCCTTGTCATGAACAGTAACGTATTATGCACAACATAGCCAGCGTAAACTCTGTGGTAAATGGCATCGTTTAATGTAAACGCAACTTATCTCAGGCAGATTAAATTTGTTCAGTGGCTAGTTTTACCCTTGCTGAGACCCAGAAAGTCTAAGTTGTTGCTATAAATTATATCACAAGGGAGTCAAAACAGCCATAGGAATGGTGTGTGTATTCTATGTATGCTCAAGCAGTTTTTGTTTCTACGCTTATTGTCCATTTTATCAATTCCACTTGCCATATAGAAACACTTTTTAGTTCTAGAATTACAGTTTCTCTATATACTTGTTATACTTGTTAGCGTTCTGTTCACTAATGGTCAGGATCACCACAAAACAGGTGCTATTCAGGTTGTGCACCATTTTCAGCTCTGCAGTGATATTTACATTTACAGCATTTAGCAGACGCCCTAATACAGAGCAACTTACAATTGGTACAATCTTACAATCGTGGGTTAAGGGTCATGCTCAAGGACCCAACAGTGGCAGCTTGGCAGAGATGGGATTTGAACCCTGGACCTTCTGGGCCAAAGTCCAGTACCTTAACCGCTAGGCTACCACAGTCGTATGATACTGATGTGATGATACTGATGTGGTGGTGGTGTGTTTGTGTTGTGCTGGTATGAGTGGATCAGAGACAGCAGTGCTCCTTGGGAGTTTTTAAACACCTCAGTTACTGCTGGACTGAAAATAGTCCACCAACCAAAAATGTCCAGTCGCCAACATCCTATAGGAAGGGTCCCATGAGCAGTGATCAAGGATTAGAGGATGACTAACACAGACTGTGCAACAGCAGATGAGCTACTGTCTCTGACTTTATCTATTTGATATAAAAGGCATTCAGATGGTAGGGTCAGAATTTGGTGTCAACAACATGAAAGCATAGATCCATGCTGCTTTTGTATCAACGGTCCAGGCTGCTGTCTGGTGTAATGGTGTGGGGGATATTTTCTTGGCATATTTTGGGCCCCTTAATTCCAACTGAGCATTGTGTAAATTCCACACCCTACCTGAGTATTGTTGCTGACCAGATCCATCCCTTTGTGACCACAGTGTTTCCATCTTCTGATGGCTACTTCCAGCAGGATAATGCATCATGACACAGCGCTCGAATAATCTCAAACTGGTTTCTTGAACATGACACTGAGTTCACTGTACTCAAATTACCTCCGCAGTCACAAGATCTGAAACCAATACAGCACCTTTGGGATGTGGTCGAACAGGAGATTCACATCATGGATGTGCAGCCAACAAATCTGCAGCAACTGCATGATGCCATTATGTTAATATGGACCAACATCTCTGAGGAATGTTTCCAGCACCTTATTGAATCTATGCCGTGAAGAATTAAGGCAGTTCTGAAGATCAAAGGGGGTCCAAGCCAGTACTAGCAAGGTGTGCCTTATAAAGTGGCCAGTGAGTCCATATGTTTTATTAACATGTGCTTTGTATTAGTTCCCACTATTTAATTATGATTGCTTTATTATTTATTATTTGATTTCTTCTTCTTTGTTTCATATTCTGTTAGTACAACCCTAAATCTGAAAAATTTGGGACAGTATGGAAAATGCAAATAATAATATAATAAACTGCAGTGTTTCTCACCTTACAATTACTATTTACTGACTTTTATTTCATTGCAGTCCGTATTAACCTGTTTCAGCATGACAGTATGAATATTACGAAACCCCTTTTCAAGTTTGCCAAAAATATTCCTTTGCTTATGTGGTTATATCAGCTATTGTTGAATGACATTTCTTGTTACAGTGCCGTCTGAGAAACTGGAGATCATGGGTCTTCAGAAGATATGTAGAGGGAGGAATATGCAAATCCATCCCCATCCATCTTGAGGAACATTGTTTTAAAACATTTCAGCATTTTAATGGATAATTCGTGGATACTGCTTTTGTAACAAATCATGATTAAAATCAGCTATTGACATCACCTGTTTGAAATTACTGTTACTTAATGTTACCTCATTACTAGCCCTAAACTGACTCATAGCAACTTTTTTTGTTTGTTTGTTTTTATAATTGTGCTGCAGGCCTGATATGCAGGAATAGATGGATAGTGGTGCTTGAAAATTTGTGGACAACAACTATATAGTTTTACATTTACAGCATTTAGCAGACGCCCTTATCCAGAGCGACTTACAATTGGTACAGTCTTACAATCCAAGCAATTGTGGGTTAAGGGCCTTGCTCAAGGACCCAACAGTGGAAGCTTGGCAGAGGTGTGATTTGAACTTTCTGGTCCATAGTCCAGTATCTTAACCACTAGGCCACCACAGTTCCACATATAGTTGTAGGGCAACTATAGAGGGAAAAAGGGATAGGGATAAAGGTGTGATCTGGAACACGTGCAAAGATTGTAACTTTCCAGTGGAAACGGTCAGGGGAAGCGTTAACGCATTACGTACTGTGATTGGGTGAGTTTAATTAATTTTTATTTATGACGCTATATAATTTAGCAACTTTTGCCAGCTAGCATATTACTACCGTTAACGGAAAAAAGGTAATAGTTTAGAATAGATACTGTCGTTAACGAACGCGGCCCCCCCGCAAAAACAAAGTTCAGAAGTACAGTAATTGCTCACGTAACGTAAACACTGCAAAATAAAAACACTTGTATGATAAATAGATGTTAGTTTTAGTGTAACTCAACAACGAAGTGAGTATGAACAGTATGATTTGACCTTGATTCGGAGTCATTTTTTCTTATGTGTTTTTTTTTTTCTTTTCAGAAATTGTGGTTCTGACATGCTGAATATCAACAGTATTACATTTATACCGATTAAGGGTTACTTATTTATTGTAATTTATGATTATATTTCTGTATTAAATTGAAAACATTGTATAGTTTCAGGTGTTTCCTAATAGAGGCCTGTAAATGGCTAGAGCTAGTAAGTTAGTCGGTGCAGATTAGCAGGTAAGGCACATGCAAATTGCAATTTTGTTTGCCTCTTTAGCACATTTTAGCCTTTGAACAGAACAACACTAATTTAGAAAGCTGTATGTTTTGTAATACATTAATGTCATTGATATTCTTGGATGTTTTGGGTGATATCTGTATCTACACTTGTTTGGAGGCTCATATGAACAAACCTCAGGGTTTGTATTTAGTACAACGTGATTTATTTCCCTCCACATGCATATCCTACAGATATAAAATAATTTAATACAGAGTACCATGACGTTTCAGATTCAGGTGTTTGGGGACCTTTATTTGTAATTACCACTGCAGTACCACATCTAGCCATCAAGAGTTGTAGTAGGTGTAGTATTCAAACAGATTAGATAAATTAGAACATTGTTTATTTTATTATTGTTGTACAAAGTGAGTGTTTAATCCATTTTAGATGTTTAGAAAAAAAATATTAGATGATAAGAGTTTGTGGTGCGGAAAAAAATTGGTATCCTTGTTGTCCATCTGTGAGCTCATTCTGTAAACGTCTTCTTGTTTGAGTGAGCAGACGAAGTAGTTTCATTCTCATGTAGATTTAGCATAAATTCCTTGTTTAGGTTGCTGTTCATGTTACTGTGTGCTAATAATGCTGGTGTTTGTTGCTTTGACGATAGGGTCTCTTGGTTGTTTGTGGGTTGCAGTATCACTTCTCTGCATTTTGGCTAAGATCAAGTGTAGCATCTGTTCTTACCAGGTGCTGCGCTATGTCTAGCGAAAGGCAACGGACGTACATCAAGAAAACAGTGCGGTTGGAGAAGAGAGACGGATACTGGAATGACGAGTTTGGAAGGGACCTCTTCGTCTGCAACCTTCTGAGTAGGATATGCCGGATGGACGTCGAGAGCGTTTTCTGCCTGCAGGATTTTTCCAGAGCTGGATACATGGAAATGACCTTTGTATCGCCAAAGGCCTGCATGGACTTCTGCCGTGGGATACACCTTGCTGTTAAGCATCCCTATGTGGAAGGAATAAGGAATAAGTTTCACGCCTCTGTTCGTCATGGGAGAAGTTCCCCTTGTGCTTCACATGTACAATCCTTACATGCCAGAGGAAGACATCAGAATCTTCCTCAGGAGGTATTGCCAGCCGGTGTCAGAAGGAGAGCTGCTGCGGGATGGCTACGGCATTTTGTCAGGTAGGAGATGGTGGAGTTCAGGCTGGATACGAGGAACCCAGAAAGGATTGCACACACCCCAGGCAGCTTTGCAATTGGGCCAAACAAGCGATTCTTGTGGTACCCTGGGCAGCCCACTTACTGCAGACGGTGTGGAGCAGTGGGACACGCCAAGAAGGAATGTCGAGGTACGAGAAAATGGAGGAAAGGGGCTCCCAGACCCCCACCTGTTTTTAGGATCCATGTTCACATTAAATATGCTACGACCACATCCAGAGACAATAAGTTTGCTACAATGGTGAGATTCTGGATGGGGTCATACCTGAGAAGCCTGCGGATTTTAAAACCAGATTTCGAACCCCTGTTGCTTTTACCCTGACCTTCTTGTTTTATCAAGAAGTTTTTACAGAAATATGAAGTTGAGAAGGGAGATGTCACCATTTTAACTAATGCGAAATTGCTAGGTGAGGCCAAGAGAGTTTGGAGGAACGCAACCCTCCCCACACAAAGACCTGTTGATTTTTGGACCAGGGAGATGGAATAGGGACTTGCTCCATCCACTCCACGCATCGACCCGGTATTGTGGTATCTCCGGGAACGGGTACTAAATTTCATTCTGATGCAAGAATATCAAGAAAACACCCTAACTTATTGCAGATTATTTAGGTTGAAAATTTTCTTTACAACATATATATATATATACTGCATCTTTGAAATGTGATGTATCTCTCTTTCAGTATTTTTATTGTACATGTTATTTTATTACTCATTTGCTACACATTACCAGACCTTTGGAACTCAATAACAAAGCAAGTGTTATATTTCTTAAGTCACAAAACCAGCTAAATACAAAACAAAAATGTACAAATTGTTCTTGTGTTACAGTTCAAAGCAGATGCTCCAACTCATCAGAAGAGACAGCCCATTAGAAACTAATATTAGGGGTGGTGTTACGCCCTCAGCTGCATTATACGTTAGGTTTGGTTTGACTTCTGTAGTTGCAAGATGTCCTGTAAGTGGCGATCAGTCAGTCTGGACCTCAAGCAGACTGCAAGAAAAAATTGCAACGTATGTATGGGGCAATAATAATGTAGACTTGAGAGTGATGCCATGGGCCAATTAACATCTGTCTGGGGGCCGCATTTGTACGTAGGGTCTGACTTTGGACACCCCTGGTGTGAATGTTCTGTATTTACAGGACTGGTATATTCATGCTAATCCTGTTTTAACGTTTTGTCTGAAGTTGATTTGACTGAAAAAAAAAACACACTGAAACCTGACTGTGGTGGTTATGTACCAACTACTTGTAATGTTTCTGTAAATTTGAGACGTAAATTTAAAAAATGAGCACACGTAGTATTCCATGCTTGATTTGACTGGGTACAGGTAAAAAAAATCATGTTTGTCAACGTTTGGCAGTGTTTTTCTCCCTCATTTTCTTGCCATGTCCTGTTCGTGTTATCAAAATACATTGTCCAGTAGGTGGCAGCATTGTATTATAATTGGTTCCCAGTGTTAAGCTCGTCACGAGGACAAAATGGACTCATTTTATTCGTTGTCATTCGTCTTTTTTTAAAGACGTTGTCTTCGAACTATAACTTCCTCACACATTTATAAATATGAATATATAAATCTGTAAGTATCACAGTTGTACAAGACGTTGTATATCTCTGTTATTGACGTTAAGGGGTAAATGTAATGGCCTGTCGACTCTCATGAAGTACGGTTTCATTTAATATATGGCCCCAGTAAAATCAGCGAATAACGACTTGTTTCATAATATTCCAATTAAAACACTACTGGTTGAAATCTGCTGTTATTGTTAAGATTTTTTTGTCTTTACATGGTAAACACACACCATTGACTGAACAAAGCAGTTCTAGTTCCTTATTCAGAAGCAGAGCATGATGGGAACTGTGGGACTGTGTGTTATTAGTAACATTGTATGATCACAGGGTTGTTTGTCTGAATTACAGTGTATTTATGAGTGAGTGTGTTTCACTTGTTGTATATAGATTTGGTTGTGTGTTGAATGAGTGATTGTGTTTATGAACCATGATGGTGTAGAGTGTATCCGGCGGTCTGGTCTGTTGTGGGGCGGTGTGGAACTCATACTTACCTGGCAGGGGAGATACCATGATCAAGAAGGTGGTTCACCCAGGGTGAGGCTTAACCATTGCACTTAGGTTGTGCTGACCCCTGCGAATTCCCCAAATGTGGGAATCTCGACTGCATAATTTCTGGTAGTGGGGGACTGCGTTCGCGCTCTCCCCTGATCTCTACTGTATAAAAAAAGAAACTAAAATCTCTTAACATTGTAATGGGTTTAGCTGCTGACAAGGATTTGTAAGTTTAAGGCGTTATCAACACATACACGGGTGTTTTTTAAAAATCCAGCTGTTTTTTTAGCGTTTCGGCGTTTCGTTCACACTAATGATGTGAATTCCGGCTCTTTTCAGAGAGCCGGCTCTTTTGGCTCGGCTCACTAAAAAGAGCCGGCTCTTTTGGCTCGCAAGTGGCTCTTTAGATTTTTTGTAGCTTCATTTATTACCAAATTATGTGTAAAATGAATTACTAATCTAAAAACACATAATATCCAATGTTTGTTATTATTAATGTATTTTTTATTTACATACTCACAATGGAACGGTAAAATAAAATACAAAAACGAAGAACCATCTCAATTACAGGTCCAATCTGGTCTCAGGTCTCTGACTATGTGTATTATTTGTAAATTTGCAACTAGATACAGGGAAACAGCATCATCAACAAAACATCACTCAACAAAATCTAAATAAAAATGTGCAAAAAAAGAAAAAGCTGCATCCATGTTACAGTTTTTAATGAAGATTGGCATTAAAAAAATGTTTTTTAATAACAAATAATTAATAATAATAATAATAAGGTGTGTAGTATTAGTCGTATTCTGTTTGTGTTTCTGTAAGACTGTGTTATCTTGACTTCGTGATATTCCAGAGGTTTTGGACCTGTGTCTTTGTGTTAATAAACGTATCTGTGCCTCCTGTGTGTTTTGACTGCACAGAGCGTGTGTGTGGCGTTTACATTTCATCAGTAGTTAAGTGATGAAAGGTTTTTAACAACACAGGCCGTTTCTCAAACAAGAACCATCTGTTTTCGTCTAACTTCGTAGCCATCAAGAACAAGTATTTTTGCAGACTACATCAGTTTTAATTCAGTTGAGTAGAGCTCTCTGGATCAAACTCTGCATAAACAGTAATGTCTCTTGCTGAAGTACTTGCAGCTTAGTGGCTCATACTGTGAATTCAAGTTTTGTAACATTTCTTGGAATGGCAGGAGGCACTTCACTATGTAACAGGTTCCACTGGTAGTGCACTGGTCATTTTGCGTTGTCACATCCTTTAAGTTCTGTACAAGCACCCATGTTTGTAGGTTGATTTGATACTCTGCCCTCTCCCCAGTGGGTCGAACTCACTTTTGCTTACTCAGCTGGATGGTGAATCCAGAGATGCACTTGCAAAATGGAAGTTTTAACCTTGGTGATAATCTCTGTCCTGCACATGCTTCAGGTAACACCATTAACATCTAACAGTTCTCCTTGTTCATCTGACTAAAACCCAAATTATTGCCAAACTGGCACACCGACGCCCTTATTCTGTAAACACACATCCACTTTTCACTCTCTACTGGAGACTGGGTCACATGGACTGGAGTTTTGTTTTACTTGAATCTACCCTGGCATTCTTTAACAAACTGAAATTCTGTGTTATTGTTTTAGTGCCTTTTGTACATTTGCAGCCAAGTACATGGGGATATGTTTGTGTGGCCTGTATTTAAATTACTTTTTACAAATAAAACCACATCTATTAAGAACAAATGTGCGAAGACAGTGGAGCGTGGTAGAATGTCGCCAAGGATTTCAATTTGTCGCAATATTTAATCTTTTATCAGCTCAAGGCATCACATGACCCTGAGTGTGCTGCTTCTGTGTATTGAGCCTGCATGTAGGGGTGCATAGTGTCTGCACTTCGTATTTGTTTTATAATCATTTTGATACTAGTTTGAAATTTTTGAAACAACAGCTGATTATTGCTTTTAGCAGTCTGATTTCTGATGCTGGATGCATAGAGCTTTTGTGTGTTCTTGGGGGTTGTATGGTTTTCTCCTTTTTCTGTTCTGGTGTCTCAAAACTAGACTGGGACTTATCAGATTTGGTAACTCATCTGGGATTCCCCTCATTTACGAGTATGAGCGTAACGATACACTGCTCACGTTTCGATTTAATTCATGATGCTGAGTTAACGATTCAATTTTCTTACAATAAGACATTCAATAGCACATTTCCTATTTTATTTCTGAAGTGTAAACAGTGCAAAACTGTGGATGGATGAGACCAAAATAGAACTTTTTTGGTTTAAAAGAAAAATGTTAGGGTTGTAGAAAGGAAAACACTGAATTCCAACATAAGAACCTTATCCCATCTGTGAAACATGGTGGTGGTAGTATCATGGTTTGGGCCTGTTTTGCTGCACTCTGGACCAGGACGGCTTGCTATCATTGATGGAACAATGAATTCTGAATTATATCAGAGAATTCTAAAGGAAAATGTCAGGACATCTGTCCATGAACTGAATCTCAAGAGAAGGTGGGTCATGCAGCAAGACAACGAGCCTAAGCACACAAGTCGTTCTACCAAAGAATGGTTACAGAAGAATAAAGTTAATGTTTTGGAATGGCCAAGTCAAAGTCCTGACCTTAATCCAATAGAAATGTTGTGGAAGGACCTGAAGCGAGCAGTTAATGTGAGGAAACCCACCAACATCCCAGAGCTGAAGCTGTTCTGTATGGAGGAATGGGCTAAAATTCCTCCAAGCCGGTGTGCAGGACTGATCAACAGTTACAGGAAACGTTTTGTTGCAGTTATTGCTGCCCAGGGGGGGTCACACCAGGTACTGAAAGCAAAGGTTCACATACTTTTATTTTAATATTGGATCATTTTCCTCAATAAATAAATGACCGAGTATAATATGTTTGTCTCATTTGCTTAACTGGGTTCTCTTTGTCTACTTTTAGGACTTGTGTAAAAATCTGATGATGTTTTAGGTCATATTTACACAGAAATATAGAAAATTCTAAAGGTTCACAAACTTTCAAGCACCACTGTACACATATTTTCTTCACATAGTTTATTTATATATACTTTTTTCTTTTACATGTATATTTTCTTTTATATATGGTGTCTTTTTTATGCACATTTTCCTCTTTAATCTGGTCTTTTTTTTATTTTCCAGTAATATTGCACATTCCCGGAGCATTACACAGAAACATTTCACTGCAAGTTTTACTGTGTATAACTATGTATGTGACAAATAAAAGTCTAAGTCTTGTTTTATGCTAAAGTTTGCTAAGAATTGTGTATTGTCCAAATTATTTCGTTTTTACAGAAACCTAGAGAATATGATTGATGACTGAAACTGGACTGAGAGAACAACTGATTCATTTAAGGAAAAACTTGTCACTAATCAAGTCAAGTTAGATTTATTTATATAGCGCTTTTTACAATGGAGCATTGTCTCAAAGCAAGTTTAGATTATCTCCTAATATTTACGTCCAATCCCACATTGAGCAAGCCTAGGGTGACAGTGGCAAGGAAAAACTCCCTAAGTCCCTATCAGATCGAAGTGGTGTGTAGGTCACTACAGATCTATCTTATTGAGTAAAGACATTGCTTTAATAATTGTTTAGGTACCTAACAAACTCATTACATTGGCAGACAAAATGGTTGTTGCTATTTAATAGACAATAGAGCACTTGCCAAAGAAGAAGAAGTAAGATTTATGCTATACATCGTCAATGTGTTCTCCAGTGCAAGTATGTAAGGGCTAAAACATGTCATGACAGTGTAATATATGGTATGTTAAAAGCATTAAATTATCATTTAAATTTACTGAATGATTGAGTCACTCCAGGTGACAAACATATAATAGTAATAATAATCATAATATGTAATAGTAATAATAATCAAAAATGCATGCATCAGTTTTACTCCAATACTTGGTTAAGCATCCCGTTTCCTTAAACACAGGAGCAGGTAGTGGGATGTGTACCCAAGTAGTAGAAATTTCAGGTGTCAGTGTTTTGAAAATACTTATTGTTGAATACAGATATTGTATGAAAAGTATGGTATGTTTAATTAATGATGTATGATGTAGCGTTTCTTGTCACTTACATTATGTATCACACAAATGTTTGTACAGTTGGAAAAGAAGCAGAGGACACTCCAAGAAGAAATTGCAAGAGAAAATACAACAATCCTACAGGTTGCTAAAAACTATTTTCAAATTTGAAATCATTGGTATACATCCTGAATATAATTGTATTGACATGCATTTATGTACAAATACCTGTTGTCCCTTCCCTTCCTCTGTACGTTCCAGTTGAGATTTTATCAAAGATACTGCAAGAGGTAATTCTAATTGAGGGTGATTTTGCAGACTTAAACCTTTATTTGGTGTGCAGAAGCTTCATGGATGTTGCTGATAATCCAGGATTTAAGCAAGAGGCTCACTTTTCCTGGCTCGACAGCAAGTGCAGTGCATGTACTGTAGATTATGGTATTTTTGTAGTCAAAACAATAGGGAATATTAACTGGTGGATTAGGTGGATCATCTACCATTGTTTTCATCATGTCCTCCTATATGACATTTCCACAGGTATCGTCAACTAGAAAAAAACTCCAGAGAATTCTGTGAAGATTACAGGGTGACAAAAAGTGATTGCCCCCAGTTGTTAAAACATAACTTAACTATGGTTTATCACACCTGAGTTCACTGTCTCTAGCCACACCCTGGCCTGATTATTGCCACACCTGTTCTCAGTCAGGACATCACTTAAATAGGACCTGCCTGACATAGTGAAGTACACCAAAAGATTCTTAAAAGCTACACATCATGCCACGATCCACAGAAATTCAGGGACAATTGAGAAAGAAAGTAATTGAGATCTAACAGTCTGGAAAGAGTTATAAAAACATTTCTAAAGATTTGGGACTCCAGTGAACCACAGTGACAGCCATTATCCTAGGGACTGTGGTAGCCTAGCGGTTAAGGTACTGGACTCTGGCCCAGGACTCTGGACCTCTGCCAAGCTGCCACTGTTGGGTCCTTGACCAAAATAACCCCAATAGCGCAGCGACGACTCAAAAGAAGGTCACAAAAGACCCCACAACAACATCCAAAGAATTGCAGGCCTCGCTTGCTTCAGTTAAGGTCAGTGTTCATGCCTCCACAATAACAAAGGCATGGCAGAGTTCCAAGACGAAAACCACTGTTGAGCAAAAAGAACACTAAAGCTTGTCTCAAATTTTCCAGAACACATCTTGATGATCCCCAAGACTTTTGGGAAAACATTCTGTGGACTGACGAGACAAAAGTTGAACTCTTTGGATGGTGTGTGTGTGTCATTACATCTGGAGTAAAAGTAACACAGCATTACAGAAAAAGAACATTATACCAAGAGTAAAATATGGTGGTGGTAGTGTGATGGTCTGGGGCTGTTTTTTTTACCTGCTTCAGGACCTGGAAGACTTGCTGTGATAAATGGAACTATGAATTCTGCTGTCTACCAAAAAATCCTGAAGGAGAATGTCCAGCCATCTGTTCGTGACCTCAAGCTGAAACGAACTTGGGTTCTGCAGCAGGACAATGATCCAAAACGCACCAGCAAGTCCACCTCTGATTGGCTGAAGAAAAACAAAATGGAGACTTTGGAGTGACTTAGTCAAAGTCCTGACCTGAATCATATTGAGATGCTGTGGCATGAGCTTAAAAAGGCCGTTCATGCTCGAAAACCCTCCAATGTGGCTGAATTACAATAATTCTGCAAAGATGAGTGGCCAAAATTCCTCCACAGCGCTGTGAAAGACTCATTGCAAGTTATCGCAAATGCTTGGTTGCAGTTGTTGCTGCTAAGGGTTATTAGGTTTAGGGGGCAATCACTTTTTCACACAGGGTCCATGTAAGTTTGGATTTTTTTATCCCTTAATAATAAACACCTTCATTTAAAAACTGCATTTTGTGTTTACTTGTGTTGTCTTTGACTAATATTTAAATTGGTTTGATAGGAAATCAGGAAGAGGGCAAACATTTTTCACACCACTGTATCTGTATGCCATGAAATGCTGAGCAAGCAGAAACTAACATCAAATCCTTTGTTTCCAGGCAGAGTCAAACAGTCAACAGTCAGACAGTTGGTTTGCATTGGATGGCTTTTTGGATGAGCTTCCAGGAGAAATCAAGCCTCAATACAGCAGGAGCCTAGGCTGCACTTCTTTTAAAAAGAAAGTTCATACTGTGTTGTCTTGGCATGCTGGCACAAGCAACAGACATCCTTGGGGGCACCAACAGCTAGCTAAAACCTTTAAAATAAATGTTAGCAGAAAGGGGGGGGGGGCCCTGAATAATAATAAATAATCATCTTATATAGCACTTTTTCAATGTTTCACAAAGTTCTTTACATGAAGAAAAGAATAGTGTTAAAACAGAGTACATTAAAAACAGAATATAATAAAACAAACATTTAAAAGTGTAGATGCAATAAAAAGATGAAGTAAAATCTGAACAGATAAAAAATTACCAAAATGCTAACCTGAACATGTGTCTTAATCCTCCTCTTAAATGTGTTAAGATCGTCCAGAAGTCCTGAAACAGTGGGAACAAAACGCCTACTAAGACTCAAACGCCAACAAACAGTGATAATGACCAGAACTTCAAATGACAATTTTAAGAAAATATGTTAAACAGCGAATCCTACACACTACAACTTTAAGAAAAATGTCACTTAGAATAATTCCACAGTAAATGCATTTTGTCAGGGTTAAATCACAATGACTGAAGTTAATTTACTTAAATATTTAACCCTTTTCATGCAAACAAAGTCTTCTGTTTGTTGTTTTATTTTCTTTAAACTACTTAAGCAAGTAAGTTGATAGCATAATACAGTGGTTCCTCGGTTCTCGAAGCTTTCTAGTTTATGTATTTTTATTTAGTTTTCCATCTACAGTACAGTATTTTTAGTGCAAATAAGTATCCATGGGTCCTAAAAAGGTTAATTATTAAAGAAAACAAACTGAATGCTCCAGAACACAGGCTGTAGTTACAGCTATTAGTTGCAGCTATTCTAACTTGTCATGGATTTTGTTAGGACATATCCCCATCATAAATCATGGAGCACCTGTACAATACGACTCCATAAATATATAATGTCTTATACAGAGCATATAAATGTGGATAGTGTGGACTGTCTGGGATCAAACAGATTAATTCAATTTACATTATTCCGTATGAGAAAAATTTGCTCTCTAGCCTTCTGGAACAAATTAATGACGAGAACCAAGGTAGCACTATTTTAAAGATGACTGAGCATTTCTTTTCAATGTATGTTTTAAGATACAAACATGACAACACCTACATACTACTCACTCGCACAACAAAACCGAGTAAATATAACAATTAAACTAAAATGAACATCACGCAGTTTTCTCTAACACTTATGTCCTGTGTCTGTCTGTGTGTTACAGGTCTATTGTAGACATCCAGGCAAAAAAGTGGAGAGATGGTGGAGGAGACTGGTGTGGAAGTTTTATTGTTTCAAGTGCGTTTTGTGCTACTGAAAGACGTTGACATTGTTCACCACCATGAGATTGTCCTTACCCTTCTGGTTTTAAGCAGTTGTAAACATCTTAGATTTTATAGCCTATTGAACAAACCGGGATTTGGGTTATTGGTCACTTTAACTAAGAGGGGGTGTTAGGTTAGTCATTGTCTTTTCTATGTTTTATTTGACACCGTTTGGAAATTAGTTTATTGTTTTGGTCTCGGCTATATGGCATCTTTTCCCAGTACATTATTAAACTTACCATCAATAAGTAATGCTATACTTTTTGAAGACTTTCCACAAAACGTCAAAGTCTCTATCACTCCCAGCTGAACTTCGTTTCCTCATTTCATCTATTCTTTTACAGTAGAAATCAGGGGAGAGCGCGAACGCAGTCCCCCACTACCAGAAATTATGCAGTCGAGATTCCCACATTTGGGGAATTCGCAGGGGTCAGCACAACCTAAGTGCAATGGTTAAGCCTCACCCTGGGTGAACCACCTTCTTGATCATGGTATCTCCCCTGCCAGGTAAGTATGAGTTCCACAACTCCCTACAACAGACCAGACCGCCGGATACACTCTACACCATCATGGTTCATAAACACAATCACTCATTCAACACACAAACAAATCTATATAACACAACTGAAACACACTCATTCATAAATACACTGTAATTCAGACACACAACCCTGAGATAACGCAATCTTACTAATAACACATAGTTCTACAGTTCCCATCATGCTCTGCTTCTGAATGTGGAACTAGAACTGCCACGTTCAGAAAATAGTTTCTTTGTTTGGCATGTAAAACAAAACCATCTTAACAACAACAACAGCAGATTTCAACCAGATGTGTTTTAATATTTTGAAACTAGTTGTTATTTGCTGGTTTTACTGGAGCTATTTATAAACTGAACTGTAGCTCACGAGAATCGACTCACATGGAACAGTCCATTATGGACGGGGAGGGGGTAAAAAAACGTAGAGTTATACAATGTACTGTGGTACTGACTGAATTCGTACAAGTGTGAGGTGTGAGTTACAGGGTGAAGAAAACCTCTGTTAATGATGAGAATGAATACAAAGTTGTGTCATCGTGACGCTCTCTATTCAGAGCCTAACGACAAACCGACTAATACTAGGGACAAGACAACGACAAAGACGAAAAAAGCTATACAATTCAGACGTTTACAAATGTTATCTAGTAACAATAACAGCGGTTTTCAATCAGATGTGGTTAAACTTTATTATAACGTTAGTCACTATTTGCTGGTTTTACTGGAGCTACAAAACTGAAATTGCAGCTCCGAGAGTCGACTCACATGGAACAGTCCATTATAGACCGCATGGGGGTTAATATACGCAGAGAAACAATATCTTGTAGTAGTGAAATACAACTTCAATTACTCCTACATAATGAGGGGGAGGGGTTTACAGGGATAACAAAACACCTTTTTATAATAATTAACGAAAATTAATTTTAAAAAGAGCCAGTTCTGTCCTCGTGACACTCTCTAGCCAGAGCTAAACACTAAGAGCTGATTCTAATACAACGCTGCCACCTACTGGACAAATTATATTTATACCAACTACAGACTACAAGGGAGGAAAAACCACGTCTTTATCATCTGGCGTTAAAAGCTTAAGAGGGAAGTCTGGAACATAAATATCACTTTTATCCTTACCTAAATACGTTACTTCCCTTCTCACATACTCATGTTTACAATCAGAAATAGATCCCCAATACTTAAAAAAATCCATCGCTCAGTGCCAACTCCTCGGCAACATCACTTCTATCTTTCCAACTGCAGGAGTTACAACTTAAGGTTTAACGCAGCACTAGAAGCCCTCCTAAAACCTTGCAGGGCCAGTCCGAGCACATGAGTAATGTAGTGTCATCCGCATACTGAGCCACCTTTACTGTTTTCCCACCAGCCCCAGGATGGGACAAGCCATCTAACCCTGCATGGGCTCTAATAGCTGCTGCAAGTGGCTCTATATAAAGCACGTAAAGCATAGGTGAAAGAGGACACCCTTGTGTTACTCCACTATCTTGCAGTACCAATTCACTGAAGTGGTCAGTGACAGAAATACAGCCCCCAACCTCAGAATGCAGTGTATGGAGCCATTTCAAAAAGTCTGGCCCAAACCATAATCTTTCCAAAACCCTCCCAATGACCTGGTGGTCTACTCGATCAAACGCCTTCTCCTGGTCCAAGCTCATAATTGCCAGAGGAACATTTCTGTCCTCAACCCAGGAGATTACATCATAAATTTAAAGCATAAATTCCAGGTTACTGATCTCCCTGGTACCCCACAGGTCTGGTCACTGTGGACAAGGAGTGCATTATCTTCTCCAGGCTTTCAGTCAGGGCCTTAGCAAAAAATTTAAAGGTCTACACAAAGCATAGTTAGGGATCTCCAATTGGCTAGATCTACTGGATCTCCAGAAAAGACTCCTTGTCCTCATGCTGTCAGTGAGGAATCCTTGCCAGTGCATGTCCTTAGCGATTTTCACCATCTCTGGCCCCAAAACATCCCAAAAACTGGAGAAAAACTCCACAGAGAGCTCATCATAACCGGAGACCTTACACTGGTTAATTTTCGACTTTAAGATGAAGAAGAATAATAGTCTTTGCAATCTTGCCATGGAGATCTCCAAAAGACATTTTCTTCTAGTATCTCCACATTTAATTTCCAGTATAAGGACATTAAAAGAAATTGTGGCCTCTACTGACATATGGTCAAGTCAAGTCAGATTTATTTATATAGCGCTTTTTACAATGGAGCATTGTCTCAAAGCAACTTTACAATTAAAGATTATCTCCTAATATCTACGTCCAATCCCAAATTGAGCAAGCCTAGGGCGACAGTGGCAAGGAAAAACTCCCTAAGTGTTATGAGGAAGAAACCTTGGGAGGACCAAGACTCAAAAGGGGACCCAACCTCCTTGGGCGGCGTAGATGATAAATCTAAGAATGAAACTAAAGTCATGGAGTCACAGTTCAAATAAAATGTGAAATATGCACATCGGCATTAAGTAGTCCGATACACAGAGTCACTCTAGGATCCTGAGTCTAAGCATGGTCCATCGTGGAAATAAAGAATCTTTACTAAAAACAATTAATAGAGACGTTAAAATATAATCTAAGTGACTACAAATTCTTCGACTATTATACTAAGAACAGCCCGAGTCATTGGGATTACACATTTAAAAACCATCTACCAAGTTAAGATGACTATTAAATCTCTTAAAATGGTTAAGGCTCACGTCCTCTCTTCCTTCTAAAAAGTAAAAAACACATACTGTTAAAAAATAAATGTCTATTTATAACACAAAAATGAAACAGTTCTTCAAAAAGACAATGCGGGATGAGGCCTCTACTGGAGCGTATGCACATATCACCCTAATGTGCTGGCCTCACCAGGTGGCATCTATCCCCATTGCCCTTCCTTGTACTACAGTAAAAGGACTAAAGTTGCCTAATCTTCACTGATTGGTGAAGAGAGCCTCATCCTGTTGGTCCCGCAGATGTACTGCCTGCAGGCAATAAATTGCTGCAGCAAAGGACGCCAGGTCTTGGAAAAACAGCTTCTCTCTTTGTGGCATTTCTTAACCCCATTACATTTGCACTAAGGATTTTAAAACTTGCCATAAAGAAGAAAAATAAACAAAAAGAAAGGGGGTCAATACAACAACACACCCCATTTTAAAATCCTGACCAATAATTAAATAAAGGAACCGTCCACTGTCTCTCTCCCTAAGCCCGAGACCCTCCAGATCAGCCTCGTCCAAATAAGCCTCAAAATTGGGGGGCACCCTTGCGACCACATGATTCCTGATGACCCGTGGTGAAACTTGGGCAACCTTCCAGCTTTGTTCTGCTTTGGAGGAGGCAAAGGAATGAGAAGGTTCCTTCTCGGATACCGCATGCTCTTTGCCTTTTCTTTCTGGGTCCTACACCTCTTTTTTCTGCCATTTCCTGTTTTAGACTTGGAGGGTACATCTGGGCTCAGCCAGGGGTTCACACCAGAGGCTAAGTTCCCGGACGCAATAGGAGTGGAAACGATGAGAGGCTCGTGTACTTCCCAGTTGGCCTGTGCTCCAGACCTAGTGCTTCTTCTGTCAATGTCCATATCCCTAAGGAAGACCTCTTCTCTTAAACCAGCTCTTTCAGGCCTGGTAACTGTTTCCATTCTGCTAGCCAGCACATTAGCGTAAGATTTAACCTGACCGGGACAGAAGGGAGCCAGATGTCCTTCCCCACCACACTGATGACATTGACAGGGATTCTTACAGTCCCTAGCCAGGTGACCCTTCCTCAGACAGATTCTACAATTTCTATCCGAGACTCCCCTGCCTGTACGGTAGCCTGAGCTCCAGAAGATAGAGGTCTCTCTCCTGAGTCCATCACATGCCTCCTGACACCCATTTGGCAAGGATCCTCCCGACTTGCTGGTGTCCCCACCATTCCAAAAGATCCAGGTGATGGTCTAAACCCAATCCTGGAGAGCCGGGCACTCGCAATGGCTTGAGTTCCAGAGGATAGTCGCAGCTTTTTTTTTGTTTAAAAACATGCACCATTTTGCATTGTTTACACTTGAGGAGTAAAGAATGTCTTTTATGAAATGTAAAAATTGATAACCATGAGTAAACTGAATCATGAAATTCGAGATCTAGACAACAGTCAACACAACAAAACAAAAATGATAGGGATGCACCGATACCAATTTTTTCCTTCCAATACCGATACCTGAAAATCAAGTATTGACCGATACAGAGTACCAATAACAACTCTAACTTAACTACTCGATAGGTGCCTATAAATACTGATATTTATAGCATTCCACTTTTATAGATTGCCTTCATTATGGTAAAACCAGTGTTCTGTATCCCTTGAAAAAATAGTATTTACTGTTTGAGTATGAAAAGTTTTAGAGCCATGAACAAATATTTGTCATAATGCAGTAACAAGCACAAATAGGGAAGCACAATCTTACAAAGCTTTTTAATTGTTGGTTATATTTACATTTCAGACACTCATCAAAATACTGGCGAGAAATTATCTCAAGCGAGAAATACCACACCCACACACACAAAAGCTTCGTCTAGTGGTGCACATGTCATCCCCTTGGAATTATAAGGTTCCATGTTCTGAGTGCAGGCGTACCTTGATTTACGAGTGTCCCAGCTACAGGGTTGTTTGACATATGACAAGCCGCCTGTTCGATTTTTGCTTTTCGATTGTTTGCTTAGAGCTTCAAAGATTTTGCATTCTAAATAGCAAAACTGATATGTGGAACAAGTCTCTTTCATACATGAAAATCACAGACATCCTAAATGTATTCTAAATCTGCAATTTCAAAATCCTACCACATTTGTAAATGAGTTGTTTCGAATAGGTCAAACATAGAACCTTCTAATCCTAAGAACTCACTTTCACCTTGGAATTATAAGGTTGTATTCTGGCAAAACATAAAAAGAAGCAGTGGTTTTCGAGGAATGCAACCAGTGAACTCATTTCCTTTTTAAAGTATGAAATTAGTGTAGTAACAGATTGTCTACCAGTATTAGAAAACAAATTGTCATGTTTTGCTATGACATTTGTCATTTCTTGTTTTAGGACGAATCATAATTTTCTTATTAAAAAAAAAACAAAAAAACATCAGAGGTCAATTACAGTTAGAACTTTCCTTCAGGTTAGACAGCACTCAGGTCCTGTAATAAGCTGCTCAAGCAATTAAGTGTAGCAGTACTGTATTAGGTTTGATTTTATATCAGAAATGTTGACTCTAATGCACCAAAATGTCTTATTTTGGAAGAAAGAAAAAAAAGATGACTGAATTAAAGAAATCAATCGTTGTAATTAAGACATTCATTCAAATGTATACTATTTAAATATCTTTCAGGCTTAGTATCAGAAAACATAAGAAGTAAGACTTTTTAAAGAACCATAACATGGCAGGCAATGTTTCAGCAATATTTCATGTTTCAAAAACGTTTATAAACTTAGGCATACAAATCATACAACTTAGAGTATACTTATTCAATTCTTATTTTTATTTTTATCTAAGTATTAATTTCAGTTGTTTTATTAAAATGAATGCATTGTTAATTAAACACTGTCACAACCATTGCAAAATTTAACTGAAATTAAACAACTCCGTAACATTTCATGTCATTCATTCACTCACTTTCTTCTCCGTTTAATCCTGAAAAGGATCTCAGTGTGTGTGTGTGTGAGAGAGAGAGAGCCTTATGATGGATTTGCGCCCTGTCTAGTTATTCCTGCCTTGCGCCTTATGCCGCCGGCTAAACACCGGATCTGTTGCATTTAATCTTAATTATTATTTAAAACAATACAAGTACACATTTTCTACTATGTATTTTTAATTAACATTATCTAACAACAACGGTTCACCAGGCTTTTCTTCTACGCTCCATTACCCCCACTCATTGAGCATTGAGTGACATGGCAAAGAAGGAGGAATCTGATTGGTCCACTTGTGTATTCGAAGCCCCGATTGGCTCTCACAGATGAGCAACTCCGCAGATAGTCTAAAATGCATAAAACTTAAAAACACCTCACATAATGTTAAGGATGTATCACAGAATACGTATAAATGAATAACTAAATTTTGAAAAAAAGTGTAAGATAGCACCTTAAAATTCCACGAGGAAGTTGGACGATGTGTGTCAGTAGGCTCTTCAGTATCGGTGCAACACAATTGAAGTACAACAAAAAGTAAAATAAAAACGCGAACCCTTTAATGCGTATATGACGCTTCTACAACCCCAAATAGGGAGAAGTTCCACACAAAAGTAACGTAACTGTAAAACATAGTGTCTCTTATATTTACTTCGACTTGCATTTCATTGCAGGTACTATGAACCCAAAAGATTTCATATTTTTTTCTGAAGTTTATTGTATATACATCCATTCCTGCATTACAATAGTGCAACACATTCCACGTTAACAATGTACAGAAAATACACTGATATATCTGGACTCGAAGGTTTGGACATGCAAGTATGATAACAGCAGCTCACAGGAAAGCACGAATAAAAGATCTAAATACTAAATACTGAATCTAAATACTTGTCACGGTAGCTTATAGAAGCTGTTTTATATGGGTTTTTTAATACTGCACACAAATTTCCTGCATTTTCTGGTTGTATTTTAATAAAAGACACTGAAAAATAATGATATATGGTCATTATAAGCTTACCATTGTTTAAACAATGGTATATCAAAACTAATGGTGGCCTAAGACTTTTGCACATTATTGTTTGTAGATAAAAAATGTAACCGAATGATATATTAAGGCTTATGTTTACCATATATGGCAAATCAAATCATGACATGGCTGTATGGTGCCTTGGCATGTTCAGGGATTGTGACATCATAATGAGGTTACAGTGGTTCCGTGTTCTGAGATCGTCTCTTTACAGAGAAAAAGTGTTCAGTTGGTGAAAGGTGTCGAGTCGCGGTGTTTGTTGAGTATTTGTGATTATTATGGAGTATTTTTGGAGAAGATTTCGGTCTTTTCATAGAGTTGTTCCTCAAGGGACCACTCAGGGCCGTTTTGCGATGAATCCTGATCCTCAGAATGGGATCTTTATGGAAGGATTCTTGTATAAACGAGCTGGAAACATATTAAAAACATGGCAGAGGTTTGTAAACAGCACTAGGATCATAATTTAGCTTAGATATAATGGCGGTTTAGTCTCTCGATAATCTTTTATTACAATTATTTCCGTAACAAGAAGCTGTTGGCCGTTTTATTGGCTGTATTTTTGTTTCTCTGCAGACGCTGGTTCCAGGTTCGGAACAACCAGCTTCTGTATCTGAAGAAGTCCAAGGTTAGATACACTCAGCAAATGTGATAATGAAAAAAAATGGCAAGACTGTTTGCAAAGAACTATAACTTGTTTTAATCAGACCGAGCCCAGAGTTGTGATGGAGGACTTGCGGCTTTGTGCAGTCAAAGACTTTAGCACCATCCGGCGCCCCTTTGGCTTTAAGGTGGTCTCGCCTACAAAGTGAGTCCAGATTATTAATAATCAGAATGAGAATTCTATAAACCCTTTTCTCACGGCCAAATTCCCTGTGTTTGTGTGTGTGAAGGAGTTACATATTGGCGGCTGATTCAGAGTTGACCAGACTGGCCTGGACCAGAGCCATCAAGAACATTGCTCTGGTCAGTCAGCCCAGGCCAGACGAGTCAGAGGTAACCATTTCAGTTCTGTTCCTTTTCCTTTAAACCAGTCTTTATGAGCACAAATAACACCAGGTTCTCTACAGCAACGGAGCCACCAGGAGGCACCACCAGCGCCTGAAGCTCCAGGTGAGTTTAATGCCAGGGAAATAGTGACACAAATGTAACCCAGAAGTCTAATATCTAATTGATATCATTGACTGACCGTGCTTATATGATTGATGTGTGCATATGCAGATGATCTGAAGGAGTCGGCCCATGGCATCGAGCCGCCATGTAACGATCTGTCCAAACCCACACATATTGCTTTATAGTCAAATGAATTTAGTATATGCTGTAGAAACCTCGATAAATTGATGAAACATCTTAGATTATATTGCTGTGCGCAATTACAGATGACTTGGGAAAAGAGACCACCGACATGCAAGTCCTCACATTCAGCTCTCCAGCTCAAGGTTCATCAGGTATCCACAGAGCCAGCTCTCCAATCAAACTTCTGTCCCAATTCACATAAACAGGCTTTATAGGCTCACAATGTTAAATGTGGTTATATCTGTTCAGTATTCACTGACAGTGATTATGTGGCTTGTGTGCAAAAAAAGGTGCCCTGGAATTGGACCATATGAGCACAGACACCTCTGTGGACCTCAGAGCCAGCTCTCCATGCAAAGGTCTGTCCAAATTCACACCAACAGGCTCCATGTATGCTTCATATACATTTCTGATACCTGTTCAATACTGCCCACTGACACTATTTATATGGCATGTGTGTCATAACAGATCTGGAGAGCAACAAGACAGGAACTCCCTTGGTCCAAAATGGCAGCTGTCCATCCAACGGTCTGTCCAGACTTACAGCTTTCACATAGCGAACAGAACTAGAAGCATTACAGAGCTGCAGCTCTGATATATATTAGTGAAAATATAGGTTATGAATCATAAATAAAACAAAGGCCTATTTTCTTTACAGACTGCTTCTGGACCAAGTATACTCTGGGGAAGGAGCTGGGGAAAGGAGGCTTCGGTTCGGTGTGCGCAGGCGTTTGCACGGCCGACGGCAGACAGGTAAACAATAAGTTCACCACTGAGTAGTCTTTATGTTCTCTTCTTCTGTTGATGACAGCCAATGCATTGGCTTCGTATATGTGAATAGGTCGCGATTAAGTACACATACAAGAAGCCCACCATGAGGTACATCACCATTGTAAGTAACCATACACTGCTTGGGATGTTTTGGGTCACCCTTTAGAGAACAGATATAACCATGCTATCCATGTCTGTTCTAATCTTAGCCTGGTGAGGTTGAACCTCTACCAGTGGAAGTTGCACTAATGCTGATGGTCTCCCGGTCACCTCGCTGTGACAACATCATCGAGCTGCTGGAATGGTACGATCACCCAAAGTGCCTCATGTTCGTCCTGGAGAAGCCCAGTCCCTGCATGGACCTCGCCAATTATATCAAGAATGGGCCACTGTCTGAAGCCGTGGCCCGGATCATAATGGCGCAGGTGGTTCGGGCAGTGTGTCACTGCAGCGCACAGGGTGTTCTCCATCGAGACATCAAGACGGAGAACATCCTTGTCAATCCCGATGATCTGAAGATCAAGCTCATCGATTTCGGCTGCGGTGACTTGCTCCAGACCACCCCATACAGGAAGTTTTCAGGTAAGTGTTTCAGATTGGTAGTTACAGGACCAAATTGAAGCGTTGTAGTGCTGTCACTGATCCTTCTCTGTTTTGCTCAGGCACCTGGTTTAACCTTCCACCAGAAATGATAGCTTTACAATACTATCATGGGTGTCCTGCAACTGTCTGGAGCCTGGGCGTCCTCCTGTATAAGGTACTTTGTGGTGATCTGCCATTCAAGACCAATATTCAGATTGCCTGTGGAGACCTGCGTTTTACACGGAACCTGTCTGCAGGTAAGATGCAAAAGTTTTTCAACTGACAGAAAAGAAACAATGCTTCAGATTGTGACATTATTTCTGTCTCTATGATGCTGTCATTGCACACCCAGCCTGTCGCCATCTGATTACGTGCAGCCTTGAGAAAAACCCTTACGCACGGCTGAGCCTCGATGAAATCCCGCACCACGAGTGGTTCAGGTTTCACCAACAAGTCCAGGTTAGCCAGAAGAAAGTGTGTAGTTTAGAGTATGGATTGTTATTGAGTTCAGCAACAGGGACTGATTATTACAGTGTAAGTAATTTTAACTCTCTCTCTTCATGATATGTTTTTCATTGCAGGAAAAGGCGTGGTGAGAAATGGGTGGGTGAGTATATCAGAGGTTTAATAATTACCATTTCATATTTATGTAAGATTTCTTATGTAAGTAATTAGGATGTTTTTTATTCCCCATTAGATTTTGTGTTCCATCACCCGTTGCTGTGTTGATTTGGATTTCTTTTGTCTGACTTTGTCTCGTAGAAACATCTACCTTCTGCCAAATACTAAACGCTTGGCAGAAGAACCCATCTCCACTCAAATTTCCTGGCAAATGGCGGAAGTGGCATCTACAACATCTAGAAGATCACTAAACCCAGCTGCGAAACATCAAGGGTCCGCCGTTGAATACCCCCAAAGAAATGGTCACCATCAGGAGTTCCTGTCCATGGAGAGCAATTTACCATCCGTTGTGAAGATGCAACTTGAACCAAGTAATATTTCCCATTTAATTACACAACTTATCCCACTACCTGTTTAAATTTTTTCCAAACATAATTTAGGATTGCATTTTTCGGATCCTATTCCATTTTGTGTTCCATCGCCCATTTCTTGCGTCTGATCTTATGTCTTGTAGAAAGATCTCTTCACTGCCAAATACCAACGGCCTGGCAAAACAATTAATCACAGCTAAAACATCCTGGCAAAGAACAGAATCAAGTTGCATCAACCTTCACAGCAGCCACAGGACCACTAGCTGCAAGCCAGGCCTAAAACATCAAAGATCCACCACAATGATGGCTCCTCCATGATGATGGATAAGGGATTTAATACCACCAAAGAAGTGGGTCACCATCCAGAAGACCATGGAGAGCAAATTTAGACCAATTGTGAAGAATGTGAAGAACTTCACATGACTATTATTTCACATTATTTTATACAACTCAACCAACTTCATCTGATCAGTCAACAACTCCTGATCAAATTTCAACTTTGGTTGATTTTTTTTTAGAACAATCTACATCATCTCTGCAAAGAAAGATCTAAATACGACATTTCTGTTATATGTCATGCACATTTAACACATTCTGTAGCGCATGAACATCAATGTTGTAAATTGTCTGCACTACATGTTGTGTATGTGTAAATAAAAGGTTGGATGTTCTTTCTTTCGACTTTTTTCTCACGTAAATAAACTGTTTACATAAAGAATACACACTTATTATATCGATGTTACATCACTAAGTTTGAAGCCACTGCCACAGCAACGTGTGCTGTATACTAATATGAGACGTTCCCTATTCTCTCTCAGTGTGGGAGCATGACTGGGCATCGTGGTGAATCTCTCCTCCCTTTTCTCTTTCCTGTGTAATTATAGTAATGCCACTGTAAAAGCACTTAATAGCAGCCTATCAGTGAGTCAGCTCACAACAGGCTGTGTGTAAGTATGTATGCAGAATGAATTTAAAAAACCTGTATAAAAAAAAAAAAACTATATATACATATAATATACATATACATACATACATATATGTACACACTGTTTAACAACTATCCGATCAACGTCCATTCACTTTAATGACCGTGGTCTTAAAATATTGCAATAGGAAACAAAAATCTGCCTTTTAACTCCAGATGTTGCAAACATCTGGTTAGCTCACCAGCCAATCGATGCTGTGAATCCACAAGCAGAGGCGAGAGTTAAAGAGCAGAAGTCTGTCATTCGCTCACGTTTGGATTAGAGACCATTGTAACTCAGCTGATGTGTTTGACTAAGGTACTCATTTGTGTTTCCACTACTTATTTGTACCAAACGTACATACCTGTCCTACTGTAAGTGTATACTCCCTATAACTACTCCCTATTCACCTATAACTATATAAACTGGTTCACATTCACTCATTGAGTCTGTTTCATCTGGCTGATCATCTGGTTGCTCGTAATACTGTCTATCAATGCATTTTTGACTTCCGTCAAGCAAAAGTATCAGGTCTGCCATACCATCCTCTAGACAGGGTCATGACTGTACACGTTCCACTCATGTTTTCGCTGTTTCAACACAGTTTTCTTGTGAAAATACCCTCTATATTTATGTTAGTAGCATAAAAAGGCCATGTAACCATGGCAATGTCTGGGGATGCATGCTTACTACAATATATAGGCAAGTAAATCCTCGCTACTACTGACATCACAGGCATTACTAACCAGATGTTGTTCTGAAATATGGTTGTGTCCTGCAAATACAAATCTATAATATCTAGTGCACTCAGTGACCGGGCTTGATTTGGGGAGTACACTGGGCCAGGAAGTGCAGGGCTATGTAAATACTCTACATATGGTTAAGACTGCCTGTTCCATTAATGATAAACTCACAGGACAGAAGTAGGTGTTTTGGGTGATGTGATCGGCCACAGAGGGGTCATGCGCTGAAACCTCCACTATAAGGGCGAGCGCTTCCCTAGCTTGCTCTCCTTCCGGCACGAAGGGCAGCAGTAGGGAGAAGAGCAAAAAGTTGGCGGCGCCATGGTCCTGCTCGCTGTGGAAGAGGAAAAGCTGGAGTGCCGAATCATCGCGTATGAGCACGCAACTCAACCGGTGCAGCAAACGCACCAGCTGGGCCTCCACCCACACCGAGCCCAGGCCCGAGCCCGAGCCACAGGAGGAGAGCAGCATGGCGAGGGGATGCAGGACGAGCTGCCGGGCTCGAGTCACCAGCATCTCGTACATCTGCAGCTGCGTCAGCTTGGCCGCGTCCGTAAAGTCTCGCAGGCTCCATACAAACAGACTTTCCATCACGTTCTCCAGCAGGACAAACTTGAGGATGGGGCCCATGGCTCCACCCACGCCGCACTCCTCCTCCGTCAGGAGGAACAACATGCGCTCCACGTAGTTCTGCACGGCGCTGGCCTCGTCGCCTGGGATGGGCTCCAGACACAGAAGGCCGCCATTACCAGCCGGCTTGTGACTTTCAAGGATTCTCAAAACCTGGCAGCAAAATAAGAAATAAATCAGTGGCTCTCAAACAGAAAAAAAACCAAAATTCATGACCCTGCCCCCACTGACTGATGGCAAAATGAGCCAAGTTTAAACCCACTGAGACCATCAAGATCATGAACAGTTCTTTTAAGTCAAGTCAAATTGATTTATAAAAACAGAACAAAATAATATATGGGCTAAGATGAAATAAAGTCATAAATAGAAAATATAAAACTATAGCACATACAGTGGTGGTAAAAGTATATTACCCCCCTGTGCAGCAATAACTGCAGCTAAACATTTCCTGTAACTCTTGATCAGTCCTGCACACCGGCTTGGAGGAATTTTAGCCCATTGCTCCGTACAGAACAGCTTCAGCTCTGGGATGTTGGTGGGTTTCCTCACATTAGCTGCTCACTTCAGGTCCTTCCACAATATTTCGATTGGATTAAGGTCAGGACTTTGACTTGGCCATTCCAAAACATTAACTTTATTCTTCTTTAACCATTCTTTGGTAAAACAGCTTGTGTGCTCAGGGCCATTGTCTTGCTGCATGACCCACCTTCTGTTGAGATTCAGTACATGGACAGATGTTCTGATATTTTCCTTTAGAATTCTCTGATATCATTCAGAATTCATTGTTCCATCAATGATGGCAAGACGTCCTGGCCCAGATGCAGCAAAACAGGCCCAAACCATGATACTACCACCACCATGTTTCACAGATGGCATAAGGTTCTAATGCTGGAATGCAGTCTTTTCCTTTCTCCAAACATAACGCTTTTTTTAAACCAAAAACTTTTTCTTTGTGGTCTCATCCATCCACAAAACATTCTTCCAATAGCCTTCTGGTTTGTCCACGTGATCTTTAGCAAACTGCAGATGAGCAGCAATGTTCTTTTTGCAGAGCAGTGGCTTTGTCCTTGCAACCCTGCCATGCACACCATTGTTGTTCAGTGTTCTCCTGATGGTGGACTCCTGAACATTAACATTAGCCAATGTGAGAGATTCTTAATTTGTTGTAATTTACCTTAATTATTTGACTAGTAGCTTACAGATGCTATTCCTTTAATAGTGACTTAAAATTCAGGCTACAAACCCGATACTCGACTCAAACTTGTTTGAACATCTGTTATCAAATGGAAAACTTTACACTAATACTGAACGATGAAGACCTAAACCAACCAGAAGACATACAAGTATGCAGCGGTTAACGCCCGCTTTACGTTCTGTGAAACAAGACGTTGACCGAAATAGACCTTGATCGAATATTACCACAATCGCGCAGTGTAGTTACTTTGCACGTCTTATTTTAAACAATAACATTAATTAATATACAATATGTAAACATTTGGTACAGTACAGGATCATTTATAAAACCTGAAACACCAAAAATAAAAACGAAAGCAAGAGTAGAACATACTGCCTTTTAAGGCTGCAAACCTCTTTTCTGCCAACAGGTATAGCAAGGGTTTGCTCCTATTAGTTTTCTGTCATTCAGGCATGAAATAGATGTATATAGGACCGATTATTATTTAATATTATAATTCTCAAGAAAGAGAACTGACGTTGATTGGCTGGACAACCTGTATATGAACATAAAGGTTAAAGTTGATGTATATTTATGTTATGACATACATGTTTACCTGTGCCCAGTGGTTTTTGAAGACAATCATGCATGTCTGCGGATCCACGCCCTTTAGGTTTGGGCCCTGCTCGCTCTTGGCACTGGACACCACAGACGTCATCATCTTGCCGGTGAACAGCAAGGGTTAATCCATAACACAAGTCAGGATAACATCTGGCTCTTTTCCATAATGGCCAAACAGAAGAAGCAAGGCCAGATATGGAGGAAACATGCGACCGCCCATGACAGACTGTCAAACAAGGGGAACTGTGTATTAGTTAAGGTGTTTTAACCGAAGGTATCTGCACAAACTGGTACATTAGAGCAAAGCAAACTAACACTGTGTTAAAATACTTTCTAGTTATTACCATTGAAATGCTTCATCCAGACTCTCACCCCTCACCCACCCGAGATCCAGCAACGCACCACTGGAGAGCACTTGCTACAGATGCTTGCATAGCTCTCATGAGTTGAGTTTGTTTAAGACTTTGGTTAGGGGATATGAAGAACCCCTTTCATCCATATGAATGGTGACTCAGCCCAAACAACTGATAATTGTGAGAAAATCTATTTCTTCAACTATCGTTACACCCCTATTATCTAATGAGGCCTCAGTGTCACAAATCCTCAAGTTCAGCTGGACTTCTGGAATCCCTGCATACAGCAATGAGGCAGATTTATACCGACATTCTGGAATCATTGTCATGCTGGAAGACCCAGCCACGTTCCATCTTCAACGCTCTCACTGATGGAAGGAGGTTTTGGCTTAAAATCTCACGATACATGGCCCCGTTCATTCTTCCCTTAACAAGAATCAGTCGTCCGGTCCCCTTTGCAGAAAAACAGCCCCAAAGCATGATGTTTCCACCCCCATGCTTCACAGTAGGTATTGTGTTCTTGGGATGCATCTCAGCATTCTTCTTCCTCCAAACACGACGAGTTGAGTTTTTACCAAAAAGTTCTATTTTGGTTTAATCTGACCACATGATATTCTCCCAATCCTCTTCTTATCCAGTGTTCTTCCATATGCTCTCTGGCAAACTTCAGACGGGCCTGGACATGTACTGGCTTAAGCAGGGGGACACGCCTGGCACTGCTGGATCGGGAGTCCCTCTCGGTGTAGTGTGTTACTGATGGGTAGCCTTTGTACTTTGGTCCCAGCTCTCTGCAGGTCATTCATCAGATCCCTCGTCTCGATTTATTTTTGCTCAACCGTTCTCATGATTATTTGACCCCACGGATGAGATCTTGCATGGGGCCCCAGATCGAGGGAGATTATCAATGGTCTTGTATGTCTGGTCTTCCATTTTCTTTTTTTCCATTTACCACAGTTTGATTTTTATGCCCACCAACCTGCTTGCCTATCGTAGATTCACTCTTCCCAGCCTGGTGCAGCGGTCTACAATTTTCTTCCTGGTGTTCCTCGACAGCTCTTTGGTCTTGGCCATGGTTTGAGTTTGGAGTCTGGACCTGTTGAAAGCTATGGACAGGTGGTCTTTTATACAGAAAACGAGGTCAACAGGTGCCATTAATACAGATAACGAGTGGAGGACAGAAGAGCTTCTTAAAGAAGTTGTTACAGGTCTGCGAGAGCCAGAAATCTTGCTTGTTGCGGGGGTGACCAAATACTTATTTCCCAACATGATTTACAATTAAATTCTTTAAAAATCCTACAATGTGATTTTCCTGGATTTTTTTTTCATTTTGTCTCTCATAGTTTAAGGTGTACCTATGATGAAAAATTACAGACCTCTGTAATCTTTCTAAGTAGGAGAACTTCACAATTCAGTGGACTGACTAAATACTTTTTTGCCCCACTGTATGGAATTATTTAGTAAACAAATCTAAAGTGTTAAAACATCAGGAATATGTTTTTATATTTTAGATGTTTCAAAGTAGGTCACCTCTTGCTTAGCTGACAGCTTTGCACATCTTGGCATTTTCTCAGTCAGCTTTTATGGGGGTAGTCAACTAGGAATAGAATGGCTTCAGTCAAACAGCTGTCCTTTGTCAAAGAGGTTAATTTATTGAATGTCTTGCCCTCTTAATGTTGTTTGAGACCATTCAGTGTGTTGTGAAGGGTAGTTAGGTAGAGTTGGTATACAGTGAATAGCCCTACATTTGTAGTTGAAAAAGTTTGGGCACCCCTGATCATTTTCATGATTTTAGTTTATAAATCATTGGTTGTTCAGATCAGCAACTTGAGTTAAATATATCATATAGCAGATGAACACAGTGATATTTGAGAAGTGAAATGAAGTGTATAGGATTTACAGAAAGTGTGCAGTAATTATTCAAACAAAATTAGGCAGGTGCATAAATTTGGGCACCCCAGCAGAAAAATTACATCAATATTTAGTAGATCCTCATTTTGTAGAAATAACAGCCGCTAAACGCTTCCTACAGCTTCCAGTCTGGATTCTGGTTGAAGGTGCTTTGGACCATTCTTCTTTAGAAACATCTCCAGTTCAGTCAGGTTTGATGGTTTCCGAGCATGGACAGCTCACATTTGTCTAGGGACTGAGATGGCCATTCCAGAATGTTGTACTGGTTCCTCTGCATGAATGCCTTAGTAGATTTTGAGCAGGGTTTTGGGTCGTTGGCCTCGGTGCAACTTTGTCACTGATTCTTGAACATTGTTCTCAAGAATCTGGAGATATTAACTGGAATATGCGATCCTCAACTTTAACAAGATTCCTAGTACCTGCACTGGCCACACAGTCCCGCAGCCTGATGGAACCGCTACCAAATTTTACTGTGGGTAGCAAATGTTTGTCTTGGGATGTGTGCCGCTCCTTGTTATGTCCAAATAACTCAATTTTAGTTTCATCAGTACACAGCACTTTATTCCAAAATGAAGCTGGATTGTCCAAATGTGCTGTAGCACACCTCAAGTGACTGTGGCGTGTCTGCAGAAAAGGCTTCTTCTGCATTACTCTCCCATACAGCCTCTCCTTGTGCAAAGTGTGCTGTATAGTTGAACGATGATTAGTGACACCATCTGCAGCAAGATGAGGTTGTAGGTCTTTGAAGGTGGTCTGTGGCTTGACTATGACTGTTCTCACCATCCTTCGCCTCTGCCTATCTGAGATTCTTCTTGGTCTGCCACTTCGGGAGTTCCTTAACTAGAACTGTGTCTGTGGTCTTCCATTGCGTCACTATGTTCCTCACAGTGGAAACTGACAGCTGAAATCTCTGAGAGAGCTTTTCCCTTTCCCTGAACCATGATGTTGAACAACCTTGTTTTCAGGCCATTTGAGAGTTGTTTGAGGCTCCCATGTTGCCACTCTTCAGAGAAGATTGCAAAGAGGAGAAAACACTTCCAATTGGCCACTTTAACACTTTCTCATAGTTGGATTCACTTGTGTATGTAGATCAAGGGTCAATGAGCTTACAAAACTTTTGTGTTCCAATAATTAGTGCTAAAGGTATTCAAATGACAAGGGTGCCCAAATTTATGCACCTGCCTAATTTTGTTTGAATAATTACTTTCTGTACACTTTCTGTAAAACCTATAAATTTAATTCCACTTCTAAAATATCACGGTGTTCATCTGCTATATGATATATTTACCTGAAATTGCTGAGCTGGACAACCAATGATTTACAAAGAAAAATCATGAAAATTATCAGGGGTGCCCAAACTTTTTCATACGACTGTATCTTGACGCTTTGATGTCTTCCTTGGTCTACCAGTATGTTTGCCTTTAACAACCTTCCCATGTTGTTTGTATTTGGTCCAGATTTTAGACACAGCTCACTGTGAGCAACCAACATCTTTTGCAACACTGCGTGATGATTTACCCTCTTTTAAGAGTTTGATAATTCTTTCCTTTGTTTCAATTGACATCTCTCGTGTTGGAGCCATGATTCATGTCAGTCCACATGGTGCAACAGCTCTCCAAGGTGTGATCCCTCCTTTTTAGATGCAGACTAACGAGCAGATCTAATTTGATGCAGGTGTTAGTTTTGGGAATGAAAATTTACAGGCTGATTCCATAATTTTTTCCTCAGAATTGAGTGATTCCGTATTTTTTCCCCTCTGCTTGGTCTATAAAATTAACCATTACTGACTGCCACATTTTTCTTGATTTCTTAGTGTTTCTTAAAGCCAGAAAGTTGCCATTTGAAATGACTTGAGTTGTGTGTCATGTCTGTGATCTGCTTTTTTTCTACAAACGTAAACAACTGAATGAACATCTTCCAAGGTCGGTGATTCCATAATTTTTGCCAGGGGTTGTAGTTGCAGCTATTCTAACTTGTCATGGATTTTGTTGGGACATATCCCCATCATAAATCATGGAGCACCTGTTCAATACCTTTCCATAAATATATAATGTGTTATACAGAGCATATAAATGTGAATAGTGTGGACTGTCTGGGATCAAACAGATTAATACAATTTACATTATTCCTTATGAGAAAAATTTGCTCTGAATTCGGTTCCCAACCCGGAACAAATTAATGACGAGAACCAAGGTAGCACTATTTTAAAGATGACTGAGCATTTCTTTTCAATGTATGTTTTAAGATACAAACATGACAACACCTACATACTACTCACTCGCACAACAAAACCGAGTAAATATAACAAACTAAAATGAACATCACGTAGTTTTCTCTAACACTTATGTCCTGTGTCTGTCTGTGTGTTACAGGTCTATTGTAGACATCCAGGCAAAAAAGTGGAGAGATGGTGGAGTGTGCTGGGGTGGAAGTGCGTTTTAAGCTACTGAAAGACGTTGACATTGTTCACCACCACCAGTTTGTCCTTATCCTTCTGGTTTTAGGCAGTTGTAAACATCTTACATTTTATAGCCTATTGAACAAACCAGGATTTGGGTTATTGGTCACTAACTAAGAGGGGGTGTTAGGTTACTCATTGTCTTTTCTATGTTTTAATTGAGACCGTTTGGAGATTCGTTTATTATTTTGGTCTCGGCTATATGGCATCTTTTCCCAATACATTTTCAAACTCACCATTAACAAGTAATGTTGTACTTCCTAAAAACTTCCCACATAACGTCACAGCCTCTGTCATTCAAAGCTGGTCCTTCTCTCTCGATTTTATCTGTTTTTATACTAAAGAGATCAGGGGAGAGCGCGAACGCAGTCCCCCACTACCACAAATTATGCAGTCGAGATTCCCACATTTGGGGAATTCGCAGGGGTCAGCACAACCTAAGTGCAATGGTTGAGCCTCACCCTGGGTGAACCACCTTCTTGATCATGGTATCTCCCCTGCCAGGTAAGTATGAGTTCCATGGTTCCCCACAACAGACCAGACCGCCGGATACACTCTACACCATCATGGTTCATAAACACAAATCACTCATTCAACACACAAACAAATCTATATACAACAAATGAAACACACTCACTCATAAATACACTGTAATTCAGACAAACAACCCTGTGATCATACAATCTTACTAATAACACATAGTTCTACAGTTCCCATCATGCTCTGCTTCTGACTGAGGAACCAGAACTGCCACGTTCAGAAAATGGTTTCTTTGTTTGGCATGTAAAACAAAACAATCTTAACAATAACAGCAGATTTCAACAAGATGTGTTTTAATATTTTGAAACTAGTTATTTGCTGGTTTTACTGGAGCTATTTATAAACTGAACCGTACCTCACGAAAATCGACTCACATGGAACAGTCCATTATGGACGGTGAGGGGGTAAAAAACATGTAGAGTTATACAATGTACAGTACTGTGGTACAGACTGAATTCGTACAAGTGTGAGTTACAGGGTGAAGAAAACATCTGTTAATGATGAGAATGAATACAAAGTTGTCATCCTGACGCTCTCTATTCAGAGCCTAACGACAAACCGACTAATACTGCAGCTCATGAGAGTCGACTCACATGGAACAGTCCATTATAGACCGTATGGGGGCTAATATAAGCAGAGAAACAATATCTTATAGTAGTGAAATACAACTTTAAATACTCCTACATAATGAGGGGGAGGGGTTTACAGGAAGAACAAAACAACTTTTTATAATAATTAACGAAAATGAATTAAAAAAAGAGCCAATTGTCCTCGTGACACTCTCTAGCCAGAGCTTAACACTAAGAGCTGATTCTAATACAACGCTGCCACCTACTGGACAGATTATATTTTTACCAACAACAGACTGACGTCTTTCTCATCTGGCGTAATGGTCAGGGCAAAGAACGCGCAAAATAATCAAACAGTCCAGCTTAAGACGGAAGTCTGGAACATCAATATCACCTTTATCCTTACCGAAATACATTACTTCCCTTCTCACATACTCATGTTTACAATGAGAAATAGATCCAAGGCGTGACCAGGGCCAGTCCGAGCACATGAGTAATGTAGTGTCATCCGCATACTGAGCCACCTTTACCGTTTTTCCACCAGCCCCAGGATGGGACAAGCCATCTAACCCTGCATGGGCTCTAATAGCTGCTGCAAGTGGCTCTATATAAAGCATGTAAAGAATAGGTGAAAGAGGACACCCTTGTGTTACTCCACTATCTTGCAGTACCAAATCACTGAGGTGGCTGGTGACAGAAACACAGCCCCCAACCTCAGATTGCAATATATTGAGCCATTTCAAAAAGTCTTTCCCAAACCCTAATCTTTCCAAAACCCTCCCAATGAACTGGTGGTCTACTCGATCAAATGCCTTCTCCTGGTCCAAGCTCACAATTGCCAGAGGAACATTCCTGTCCTCAACCCAGGAGATTACATCCCGAATTAAGCATAAATTCCAGGTTACTGATCTCCCTGGTACGCCACAGGTCTGGTAACTATGGACCAGAAGTTCATTACCTTCTCCAGGCTTTCAGTCAGGGCCTTAGCAAAAAATGTTAAAGGTCTATACACAACATGGTTAGGGATCTCCAATTGGCGAGATCTACTGGATCTGCAGGAGACACCCCCTGTCCTCATGCTGTCAATGAGGAATCCTTGCCAGTGCACGTCCTTAGCCATTTTCACCATCTCTGGCCCCAAAACATCCCAAAGCCCAAGAGCTCATCATAACCGGAAACCTTACACTGGTTAATTTTTGGCTTTAAGATGAAGAAGAATAAAAATCTTTGCAATCTTGCCAAAGAGATCTCTAAAAGACACTGAAATAATTTTTCTTCTAGTATCTCCACATTTAATTTCCAGTATCCTTTACCCCAATTAGGGACATTAAAAGAAATTGTGGCCTCTATTGACATATGGTCCAGTCAAGTAAGATTTATTTATATAGCGCTTTGGACAATGGAGCATTGTCTCAAAGCAACTTTACAATTAAAGATTATCTCCTAATATCTACGTCCAATACCAAATTGAGCAAGCCTAGGGCGACAGTGGAAAGGAAAAACTCCCTAAGTGTTATGAGGAAGAAACCTTGGGAGGACCAAGACTCAAAAAGGGACCCAACCTCCTTGGGCGGCGTAGATGATAAATCTAAGAATGAAACTAAAGTCATGGAGTCACAGTTCAAATAAAATGTGAAATATGCACATCGACATCAAGTAGTCCGATACACAGAGTCACTCTAGGATCCTGAGTCTAAGCACAGTCGGAGTACCATCGTGGAAATAAAGAATCTTTACTAAAAACAATTAATAGAGACGTTAAAATATAATCTAAGTGACTGCATATTCTTCGACTATTATACCAAGAACAGCCCGAGTCGTAGGGATTACACATTTAAAAACCATCTACCAAGTTAAGACGACTAATAAGTTTCTTAAAATGGTTAAGGCTCACGTCCTCTCTTCCTTCTAAAAAAAAAACACTGAAGTCTTGCAGGCAATGTTTCCGCAATATTTCATGTTTCAAAAACGTTTATAAACTTAGGCATACAAATCATACAACTTAGAGTATACTTATTTAATTAATTTTTTAAAATCTAATTATTAATTACAATTGGTTTATTAAAACGAATGCATTGTTAATTAAGCACTGTCACAACCACTGCAAAATTTCATGCCATTCATTCACTCTCTTTCTTCTCTATTTAATCCTGAAAAGGATCTCAGAGTGTGTGTGTGTGTGTGCGCGCGCCTTATGATGGATTTGCGCCCTGTCTAGAGTTATTTCTGCCTTGCGCCTTATGCCGCCGCCTAAACACCGGCTCTGCTGCATTTAATTTTAATTATTTAAAACATTAAAAGTACACATTTTCTACTATATATTTTTAATTAACATTATCTAATAACAACGGACTTCACCGAGCTTTTCTTCTACGCTCCATTACCCCCACTCATTGAGCATTGAGTGACATGGCAAAGAAGGAGGAATCTGATTGGTCCACTTGTGTATTCGAAGCGCCGATTGGCTCTCACAGATGAGCAACTCCGCAGATAGTCTAAAATGCATAAAACTTAAAAACACCTCACATAATGTTAAGGATGTGTCACAGAATACATATAAATGAATAACTAAATTTTGAAAAAAAAAAAGTGTCAGATAGCACCTTATAATTCCACGAGGAAGTTGGACGATGTGTGTCAGTAGGCTCTTCAGTATCGGTGCAACACAATTGAAGTACAACAAAAAGTAAAATAAAAACGCGAACCCTTTAATGCGCATATGACGCTTCTACAACCCCAAATAGGGAGAAGTTCCACACAAAAAAGTAACGTAACTGTAAAACATAGTGCCTCTTATATTTACTTCGACTTGCATTTCATTACAGGTACTATGAACCCAAAATATTTCATATTTTTTTCTGAAGTTTATTGTATATACATCCATTCCTGCATTACAATAGTGCAACACATTCCACGTTAACAATGTACAGAAAATACACTGATATATCTGGACTCAGAGGCATCACTGATCAAGGCTTTTTTTACAGTACAAAATAACATGGAAAGGTATTTCTCCTGGTTTGGACATGCAAGTATGATAACTACACACAACTCACCAAAAACTAAAGCCGAACACCACATACTTTCGGCACTACAAAACAACCTCTAATACCAACTGAACCTCATAACACCAATGACTTAGTTTGAATCTGTCATTATACAGTAGAGATCAGGGGAGAGCGCGAACGCAGTCCCCCACTACCAGAAATTATGCAGTCGAGATTCCCACATTTGGGGAATTCGCAGGGGTCAGCACAACCTAAGTGCAATGGTTAAGCCTCACCCTGGGTGAACCACCTTCTTGATCATGGTATCTCCCCTGCCAGGTAAGTATGAGTTCCACAGCTCCCCACAACAAACCAGACCGCCGGATACACTCTACACCATCATGGTTCATAAACACAATCACTCATTCAACACACAAACAAATCTATATAACACAACTGAAACACGCACTCTCATAAATACACTGTAATTCAGGCACACAACCCTGCGATAACGCAAATGTTACTAATAACACACAGCTCCACAGTTCCCATCATGCTCTGCTTCCGACTGAGGAACTAGAGCTGCTTTGTTCAGACAATGGTTTCTTTGTTTGGCATGTAAACACAGAAACGTTTTTAACAATATCAGCAGATTTCAACCAGATGTTTTTTAGTTTGAATAGTATAAAACTTGTTGCCATTTGCTGGTTTTACTGGAGCTATTATATACAAACTGTAGCTCACGAGAACCGACTTGCATGGAACAGTCCATTATGGAAGGAGAGGGGTTCCAAACCCACAGAAAAGCCGCACTGTATAAGGTATTATATGCATTAAATGGAGTTGAATTGTACAAGTGCTCCCAATTTATAGGGTTACATTCCGACAAATCCATCATAAGCTGAATGTATTACAAACAAAGAAGTTTAATATATACTTTATATACACATCATAGCGGAGCCTACTATAAACATGCTAAAAAATGTATCTACAGTTCGGTGCAATCATTAACACAAAGCTTTACCAGAAGATAAGTGTTGAAAATAAAAACTGAAGATTTAGTCCACTGGTGAACTCGGGGAGCTGCTGCTCAGCTGGCTGCTGCATGGAAATCTGACATAAATCATTGTACCAAAAATGCTTAAAGAAGAATAATGTTATGGAATGTCAAAGTCCTGACATTAATCCAATAGTAATGCAGTGAAAGCATTTAATCATAGAAAATCCACCTACACCAAAGAGATGAAGCTATTCTGTACAGAAGAATGGGCTGAAAGTCCTCCAAGCTGATGTTCAGGACTGATCAACAGTTACCAGAAACATTTAGCTGCTTGCAGTTATCGCAGCCTTGAATAAGATACTGAAAGTGTCTCTTCACATTTCTGTAATACTAAATCCTGAACTAGAACACTGTAAAAGCGTTGGTAAAAGCTTGTGTTATTGATAGCTGCTTTGTGGAGGCACTTGTTGCTGGGCATTTGTCAGTCTCACTAGTTTTGGGCCATGCACTGTTCATATTTGGTATCAACATGATTGTGCTCCAAGAGATTGCCGTCATTACCGTTGGTCGCTGAATCCTTTTCAGCAGTGTTTACATCTTCCTTTTGTTCAGTGTCATCTTCTCTAAAGCCAAAATGTGCCCATGGTTACAGTCCAGTCAATTAAAGGTTCTGAAACTTGGTTTCAATTAATTTGGATTGGGTATAGAAACAAAAATTCATAGACCCGGTACTCGTTAAGAAAATAGAATTTTCATCCACTTAATGGTTCCGACTATCGCATTTTATGCTTCAAAAACATGGCCATAATTAGTGCTTTAATACATCTGCATTAAGGAAGCATCTATCTTCTAAGATCGGTGTGTCATGTGATCACGTACATCATCAAGTACTTTTGTTTGATACGCTCCACTAGCACACTAAACTTTGGTTCTACTCAGGAAAGGCTAAATGCAATATGTATGGAAAGTTGATCTGTTGAAAATGAGGTTGCACCTCCAACATGGCAAAACAAAGCATGACTACAAACTGACTACAATGTGCAAACTGCAAATTACAGAAGTGTGTCTATATGGAACAAGAAAGTGTACCTAATAAAATGAGCAGTGACCATATATCACAAAACAGTAAACATGCAGAGCAATTTGAAACTCCACGTTTGTTGAAAACATTTGTCTCTCTCACACACACACACACACACACACACACACACACACACACACACACACACACTCTCCTACCAATACCACCCAATCACATACCAGTGCCGCATTCAATTGTTTCTAATTTTATACAGTAGAGATCAGGGGAGAGCGCGAACGCAGTCCCCCACTACCAGAAATTATGCAGTCGAGATTCCCACATTTGGGGAATTCGCAAGGGTCAGCACAGCCTGAGTGCAATGGCTGAGCCTCGCCCTGGGTGAACCACCTTCTTGATCATGGTATCTCCCCTGCCAGGTAAGTATGAGTTCCACAGCTCCCCACAGCAGACCAGACCGCCGGATACACTCTACACCATCATGGTTCATAAACACAATCACTCATTCAACACTCAAACAAATCTATATAACACAACTGAAAGAGACTCACTCATAAATACACTGTAATTCAGACACACGACCCTGTGATCATACAATATTACTAAACAACACAGTCCCACAGTTCCCATCATGCTCTGCTCCTGAATGAGGAACTAGACCTCCCACGCTCAGAAAATGGTTTCTTTGTTTGTTACTTCTCTCAACATCTACAGAAACATACAATGTCTTATATTACAATGCCACTTAGAGATTTATATATTCATACTTTGAAATGCGAGAGGAAGTTAGAGAAAACCTTTCTAAAAAGAATAATGAATTGAATAAACGGAGGCCATTTTGTCCTCCGTGACGCTCTCCACACAGAGCTTAACACCGGGGACCGATTCTAATACAATGCTGCCACCTACTGGACCATTTATATTACTAGTAAGAACAGGACCAAGAAAGAAAAGGAGAACGCGCTACACAACTCATAAACGCTTCTAAAATGTACCCTCAGTCAGTAAAAATGAACAGGACTAAGTGTGCACTTTTTTAATTCGCATCTCATATTTGCAGAAACATCACATGCCTATAGTGCATAACCACCACAGAGCTGTAACAACACTGCACTCACTTTGATCCAAACAACACACAGTCACGCTAAAAAAACAGAAAAAATAAAAAACAGATTTAATTTCATCTACCCGTTACAAAAATCAATTTAATATATGGTCCTCAGACAGAGGTCGTATAAGATATTAAACTGATTAGAACAGATTTTTTTTTTTCTTTGTCACCATACATCTTTTTTACAGTTCACATTTTAATTTTGTCTGCATTTTTATCTTTACATTTAAATCCATAGATTGAATTTTCCTCATAAAACAGAATCATTTAAAAGTGCTCTCTTGAAAGTACATCAGTCAACATAAAAGGCAATTATAAATCATAGGGGCTTGTTTTAAAAAAAAAAAAAAAAAAAAAAAAAAAAAAAAAAAAAAAAAAAAAAAAAAAAAAAAAAAAAAGGGAACTTAAACAAACAACAGTTAAAACCAATCAATAAATTCCATAAACTGGCTGTAAATAAAACAGTTAAAAACACTTGTAACATACATCAACTAGTGATGCAACCTGGACACATTATCAGTGAGGTTACCCGGGATCACAGAGTGTTTCGGGCCTTTCAAACATCATACACTCTCCTCCGGGCAACCCAGCCAGGGGTGATCAACCCCCCCGCTTGTGTCCAGGAAGCGCTACCCTACCCACGGATCTCCTCGCCTGATCCACAGCCACCGCGAGGCAACTTCTGCCACCTCCGTGGCTTCCTTAATAGCTCTACGCTTATTGGCCCAAGTGATGCCCAGGATGTGTAGACCCTGCAGAGGGACTGGCCTGCGAACCCTTTGCATCCCACCTCAGTGGGCTCTCATCTTGCTCGCCATCCATTGCGACGACACTTCTCCAGCAGATCCTGGTATTTGGCCCTCTTCCGCTCATTGGCCTCCTCGATACGGTCTTCCCAGGGGACCGCAAGTTCTAGGAGCACCAACTGCTTGGAGTTTACTGAGGTCAGCACCACATCTGACCTTAAGAGATGTTTTGGCTACATTCTCTGGGAACCTTAATTGCTTCCCTAGGTCCACTCTCAGTTCCCAGTCTTGTGCCGTTGCTAGAAGGCCAGCAGAAGTCGTCCTGGCGGCAGCTGTTGGTTCTTCCCCAGATCTGACGAAGGAGATGGTCTTCTTCACTGGGCGGAGACGCTTGCACTGCGTAATCCCAATGCAGATGGTCTTTGCTACGGCCTTCAAGACCTGGTCATGCCGCCAACGGTAGCGCCCCTCGCTCAGGCCTCTTGGACAGCAACTCAATATGTGCTCCAGGGTCCCTTTCTTCTGGCACAGAGCACACACTGGAGACTCCACCTTCTCCCACAAGAACAGGTTGGACGGGCTTGGCAGTACGTCATAGACAGCCTGGACCAGAAATTTAATGCGCTGGGGCTCGGCTTTCCACAGCTCGGCCCAAGTGACTTTACGCTCCACTGCCTGCTCCCATCGCGTCCAGGCTTCCTGCTGCCGCATTCCCACCATCCTGCCTGCTCTCTCTTCTTCAACTGCTGCTCGCACTTCCTCCTGGAGCAGTGCTCTCCTATCTTTCTCCTTTGCCTTGTCGTAGCGAGGTGTTGTGCTGCAGCCCAGGCCTTCTCTTCCCCGCACCACTGTCACCAGCAGAGCTCTGTGCCACAGCCGTGACTCGGCAACTTCTACGGCCTTTACTGCTCTCCATTTCCACCTGGTCCTGACTTCAATCCCAGCTTGAGAGACTTTTGGGTCACATGACTCTGTATTGCAGCACCTCCCTAGTGCGGCTCACCTTGAATTCCTCATTCAGTCTGCTGATGGGGAGCTTCAGCATGTTGTTTTTCCCATACAGGGCGATGCTGCTCAGACTTCGCGGTAGACCCAGCCACTTCCTCAGGAACCTGCTGACCCTCTTCTCAAAGTCTTCGACTGTGGAAATCGGGACCTCGTACACTAAAAGGGGCCATATAATTCTTGGGAGGATACCATGCTGGTACACCCAGGCCTTGAGGTTGCCTGGGAGACCTGACTTGTCCACCATGGTTAACCAACCTTCCAACTTTCTTCTTCTTCTAATTCTTTTTCTTTACTTCTTAAAATAGTTCCTGTACTTTTAAAATATGATAAAACTGACATTTCCCTTTTCATCTCTCTAATTTCATCATTAAAATCAAACCCATTATTTAAAGGTTAAAATACCTCTGTAAGCATTTTTGCAGCTCCATCACGCATCTCTTCTCCCTGCATTGACTGTCTTTTTAAAAACACTGCCTGGTCTTGTCTTTGACCATTTCCCACCATTGTGCACGTGTGTCAAAACAGTCCTGGAGGGTCTGCCAGAAACTGTACTGCTCCCTGTAGCTCCCAACTACCTCCTCATCCAGCAGCAGGGAGCAGTACAGCTTCCAATGCCCTCCACCTACAGTCACACCAGTGGGAAAAGATAAGGTGCAAGATAGCATCCTGTGGTCAGAGAAAAACAGGCGAGTCAATGTATAAAATTCTTTGCGGGCAGTCTCTTGTAAAAACAGTCGATTCGGGAGGCCACTGCGCCAGGCGAAGCCCTCTCCTGGATGCACTTTCTTAAAATCAGTCCACTAATTTAAAATCTTTAACTACATTTTGTAATAAAACTGATGTTTTATCTACTTTAAAATCTTCCCCTGCCTGCTTTCTATCTTTTTTTTGATAAAACACAATTAAAATCCCCTCCCACAACTAACGGCACCCTCCCAAGTATGTGGGGCTGCAGGTTCTCTAAAAACTCATACCTTTAATTTTTTTCCGTAACACCATACACATTTAGAATGTTAAAATCTCGTCTTAAAAAAGTCAGATTCACTAAAAGAGCCCGGCCGTCCCTCACCACTGTGCTGCCCTTCACCAAGATACTTAGATTTTTTTTTTAAACGGCAAAACCATCGGCTCTGTTGTAGTGAGCGCCGCTCCAGAGAGGGGGACCGGCAGCCCAGCTCTGCTCCCAATCCCTGGAAGATCTCAGTAACAGCAAAGCACACTTGTAATAAAAACTTGATGACTTGATATAATTTAAAAAGGACAAGACACTCCGTGCTCTCACTGGGGTTCTCACACTTCTGACATTTATTGTCGAAATTGTGAGTGCTATGAGCACTATAGTTCAGTTAAAACGCATGTTTAAAAGACCTTGAATAAAAACCACAGAGGTATGCTAAACAATACTAAAACATTCTAAAATTTCTAAAACCTCATCCAATTTCTTGTGAGACTTCTTCCTCCTGGATTGCCACTAATCTAAGATCTGGAGGTTTATAAATCAAACTCGCCTCTCGGCACACGGAGTGATGCTCTTGCGGTACCCTTGGCGTGGATGTTCTAATCTTAACATGTAGAAATGAGACCTCATTAGGGGAACTAGAGGGCCACAGTCACTCCAAGTCCCCCGCAAAGGAGCTACTTGACTGCTCTGTTGCCCTCTGTCGCTTCAGACAGAGGAGACTCCGCAGGTCGTTACCACACTAAAGATTGATTATTTATATTACTACACAACAAAAAGGTGACATTTTGCAAATAAATTTTGTAATAAATGCACCTGGAACTGAAACATCTGTTCAACACAAAATCAAAAGGAAGGAATTTAAGTTTTATTGCCAACTCAGCACTTCAAAGGCTATAGCATTGGCATACTATGTTGTATTTATTGTTGCTGTCATTCCGGTTCAACATGTATCATAAAGTTTAGAATCCTCCTGTGGGTGCATGTTCGAAAGGTCCTTTATGCACTTGGTTGAAAAGCAGCAAAGTCTATATCAAGAATATGTTATCCTGGAGCATAAACAGCAATACCTATCGCATCATGAAATTTCTGTATCTTTGCAACTCCTACAACTACGAGACTTCACACAGTTTCCTTCAAGGCACCCATGCCATAGACGCCATCTAACCAGTGGTAATTTAGCTGACGAATGATTTGTCACAGTTTTCATCAACGACCCTTTTTTTCTAATGACAACGAGATGAATATGTTTGGCAGAGATGACATCCTGTCAGAGATGATTTACTTTTGCAGCAGGTAGGGAAAAGATCCAAACATAACTTTAGCATATGTGGAAAGGTGGGACGAGTCGGGTAGCAATCTGTACTGTATCTAGGGAAACAAACTCAACAATGTCAACACCTGGGAAGAGGAGAGTTTAATAAAGATCATAATATATAATTTATTCTATTCTACAATATCTCGTGTCCACACAGAGTTTGAAGCAGATTGGTGGAAACTGAGTTTGTGACCACTTTACTGTATACTGTTATTACCAATGCAGGCATACAGAACTGAGCTTATATCTTAATTCAATCTATTTAAACATCAGTCATTCCAGCTTGATTCTATTCTAGAATATCTGCTGAATGTCCACACAGAGTTTGAAGCAGCTCTTTGGTGGAAACAGTTATAATCACTTCAATGTATACTATTATTATCAATGCATGCATGTAGAAGTTTCATTTCTTCTGACTTAAATAATTCAAAGGTAACAGTTTAAAAAAAAGCATTTTACACATTACAACTTTTACATTTCATATTTCAGTCAACTGAATCTACTGTACATTTAACCAACTACAATCACATTATAATTAGTCGATTAAACTAGACAAAACTAAACAATTCAAAGCACTAAATTATGACTAACACTAAAATTTCATTTTAGTCAAAAGACTACCTCAAAAATAGCATTGCATCCAACAACACAGAAGTCTCCCATACAACCCATTTCTATCATTATACAGTAGAGATCAGGGGAGAGCGCGAACGCAGTCCCCCACTACCACAAATTATGCAGTCGAGATTCCCACATTTGGGGAATTCGCAGGGGTCAGCACAACCTAAGTGCAATGGTTGAGCCTCGCCCTGGGTGAACCACCTTCTTGATCATGGTATCTCCCCTGCCAGGTAAGTATGAGCTCCACAGCTCCCCACAACAGACCACACCGCCAGATACACTCTACACCATCATGGTTCATAAACACAATCATTCATTCAACACACAAACAAGTCTATATAACAATTTAAACACACAGACACACACTCACAAAAATACTGAGATTCAGACTCACAACCCTGTGATCATACAATCTTACTAACAACACACAGTCCCACAGTTCCCATCATGCTCTGCTTCTGACTGAGGAACCAGAACTGCCACATTCAGAAACTGGTTTCTTTGTTTAGGATGTACAAACAAAGTTTACAAAGATTTCAATCAATTACAGCACATTTCAACCACGTGTTTTAGTATAATTATTATTTGCTGGTTTTACTGGAGCTACTAAAACAAACATCAGACTTACATGGAACAGTCCATTACATTTACTCCTCAACATCTATAAAGAGATGCCTTGTACTTGCACAATGTCTTGTACTTCTGTGATACTTACAGAGTCAAATATACATACTTAGAAACGTGAGGGAAAAGTTACAGGGTAAAGAAAACAACGTTGAAAACCGATGAATGAAACTGAATAAAAGAAGGCCATTTTGTCCTCGTGGCGCTTTCTAGTCATAGCCTAACAACGGAAACGATTTTAATACAATGCTGCCACCTACTGGACAATTTATAGTAATACTACAAAGAGGACAGAAATAAAATGGGAAAACGCTAATTCAGACATTTATAAACATTTTTATAAATGTACCCCGTATAAAGCCAAACGAGCATAACTACTCGTTTTCTAAAATTCGCATCTCAAATTTACTGACACATGTTTATACTGCATAACCAACACTAATTTAAAAAGAACTTAGACAAACTTTGTCATTCCGAAGACACAAGCCTACACAGAACAAAATTTCGTTGCAAGTAGCTCGCACGTACTTTACAAGAGAAAGAGAATGCATTTTTTAAACATTTGTACATAAGTTGACTTGAAAACGTTTGAAATGAATAGTAGCATCGGGGGGAAAACAACAAAACAAGAATTAACTGCATAATATAAAGAACTATGAAACCTTAATATACACAGCTTTGAAACCTAATATACACAATACAATATGTTTTTTCTATTATGTTAAAACAGGATAAGCATTAATATACCAGACCTGTAAATACACTACATTCGCTATGATCTATACTGAACACAGACACGCTAAAACACAGATATTAGACGTTACATGTACATTGCATAATTTCCTCTCTTTTTAACAGATTTAGGGAAGGTGTGCACCGTTCCCGGAGGTACTGCAATACCAGGTCGATGCGTGGAGTGGACGGAGCAAGCCCCTATTCCATCTCCCTGTTCCAAAAATCAATTTAATATATGGTCCTCGGGTAGAGGACGTATCAGATATTAAACTGATAAGAACAGATACTACACTTGATCTTAGCCAAAAGGCCGAGAAGCGATACTGCAGCCCACAAACAACCAAGGGGCTCCATCTTCAAAACAACAAACACCAGCATGTTATTTACTCCCTTTTCATCATTAGTACACAATCAGTAGGACACAATTGGTGAGTAAATTAGCAAACACGAAGTTAATCCCAAATCCATCAGCGTATCAAACGACTTCACTCTGTGTACACAAACACGAAAACAAGAGGAAACAATAAAATGAGCTCACAGACTAACCAATCAGGAACGGGGATACAAATCTTTTTGTATTATAAACTCTCACCCAAGTGATGCTGCTTTTAAACCAACACTGAAACTGGATTAAAATATTTTTTTTCCAAAAAGTAACCCGGACAATGTGTCATGTACAAACGGATCGTTAAAAACGGTTTAGTGTAATGTAACGAGCCTCAGTGGCCAAACATGGTACTGCAGGAAAAACTCAAGGAAACACGTGGAAGTTTTACACAGCCTTCAAACTTAAATTAATACAAACGCTATATATATAAAAAATAAATAAAACAAACAAACAAAAAAACCCTCGGTAATATCAGTGTACAAGAAAGTATCACAAAACATACAGCTTTCTAACCTAACAACATTCTTCCATTCCGGGTCCAAAATGTGATTTTCTATCAAATTTCATACAGGCGCCACACAGCCGCCATTTTGGACATGAACTACACTAAAAGGCTAATTACAGCCTCAAATGCTTTACATTTAAACATTCAACATAAACTTCCGTTACATACAGTTAATTAGTTAACAATTAGGGTACTTATTAACCGGATATTTTGAGCGTCATAAACCACATTTTCTAACTAAAAATTAACACGCATTTCATTTATACTCCTTTTATTGGCAATTCTTGTGAGTAATAAAAACATCTACCAACTAAAATATCTTCAACTCTCAAACTGCCACATATATAGTTAAACTGGCACGCACTTACCCAATCACGTTGTATACTGACTCGTCACTATACTTGCCTGGTTTAATTGGAAAGTTACAATATTTGCGTGTGTGCTAAATTACATCTCGCTCCCTACAAACCTTTAAGTGCCCTAAAGACGGAACATGTGACGCCATTATAAAATTACAACTATTTCTGCACATTTGCACTCAACTTGCAACGTGTGTATAATACTTCCCTGAAAACATTAAATATTTTGATGAATGTACATCATACCACATTAAAAAAAAACAATATGGTGGAAAAAGTTTGTGAACTCACACCAGAGCTTGGTTCTGTCCTTTGCTGCTGCATCCTAATTTCCTGGGAGGCTTTCAATTAGTGTTCAATACAAGAAACTTGACTTCAATTTCACCACAAAAGCATAAATAATGCCAGATTCACAGTCTGCATCAGGTATGCAGGTTCACCTGATAAGAGGAAGACAAGTTCTGATTCTATGTACAGCAGCAGTGGTTGACATTGTAGAACATACGCAGGACTCCCACTACAGTCAGCCATTTTATCAAAATACAAAAGGTATTTCACATTAATGTAAATTCCCACAAGCTCCTTGGTTTAAATTCTTCAGCTAGATATCAGGTGAATTTGGTCATTTTTATTCGGTGACGTCAATAAGACCATAATGAGCGAAACAGCTTTTTCAATTGGTGTGATAATGGGCCATTGGTAAACACATTCCACAGACCTCTTACTGCCACACCTTTGCTTTATGTCCTCATCAGCACACAAACGATGATCACTTTCCACTGTCTCACACCTCCACTCCTCCATCCACACATCTATATCACATCTGATGAGATGAAATGGTGCTACAGAGACTGCATGCAGGCCAAGCCACAGGCCCAGATGTTATATGTGCTGAAGTATTGAAGGCTTGCGCAGGTCTGCTGTGTGATGTTCTGAAGTACATCTACTAGCTCAGTGTCAAAGACCAAGAACATGAAGGACGTTGATGACTAAAGACCTGTGCCTCTCACGTCACATCTGATGAAGTCCATGGAAACAACCAAAAGACTACCTTCAAAACAACAAACTACAGCACACCATATACTACTTATACTAAATCCACCTGAGAATGAAGTGACTTCAATGCATGCTGAACTCAAATACAAGAGGAAACAATAAAATGAGCTTAAGTCCTGATACTCAAGACACATTTAATAACGTAAATGTAAACAAAGTCACTGAATCACAAGTCCCCAAACCATATTCTGATCAAATATGAAACTTGATAAAAAAAAACTTGAATCTATGGCATGACAAGAAGTGAGCCTTTAAAACTGAAGGAACTCTGCGTGTCATCATCTGATCTAAATACCATTTAGAACAGAACACAGCTTTGGTTCGGAAGTTATGAAAGCTTGCTAAACATCACAAACTGTTCAATCTGTATTTGAACTTACACCAATATGGTTTGTTTACACACTGTATTTTCCGGGCTATAAAGCGCACCGGGTTATAAGGCGCATTAAATGAACCAAAACTCTTAAGTTCCGACGGAAGCTCAGTTTGGTCTTTACCTGGTGCAGGGCATCTTCTTGCTTCCTCCACTTCAGTACCATTGATTCGTTAATGTTGAATTCTCTCGCAGCTGCTCTATGACCATGTTGTACTGCGTGACCGATAGCGTTGTGTTTGAAATCCGCTTCGAAAATAAATAAATGAATGCACGTACCCTAATGCTGAAGCACATACCAGATAACTCCGCAATGCTGTGCACTACGTGGCCGTAAGCTTCGTAACTTAAGAAGGCCGTGCTAAAACATTTTGACAGATTTATGAGCGCTGTGTACCATCTACAATCGGTTCTAGGTCAGAAAGCACAACCAGAATTAATTCATAGATTAGGCGCACCGCATTTTAAGGCGCACTGTTGATTTTTGAGAGTTAAAGGATTTTAAGTGCGCCTTATGGTCCGAAAAATACGGTATTTGGGTTCAGTGTTAAAAATGCCAGTAAAGCAGAACTAAAATGCAATAATGTTTCTGCTTTGGTCTGGACTAAGCAAACTGAAGTACACGCATAAACACACCATTAATGGAACAGGCCCCAGCTCCATGTAGGAGTGCAATGACTAATCGACTACCAAATTAGTTGGCAACTAATTCAGCCGAATTGTCAGTGAAGTCATGTTTGTTTCTTGCTTTACCTAGGAATGTCTTTACATTGGTGCTTACTCGAGAGTTAACAAAAGCACGATGGCAGTCTCAAGACAAAAATCCTCAAGTGTGAGAGCATTTCATGCTTAACTAAAAAAAAAGTTGTCAATTGTACTACAATGTTTGTAAATGTTTGGCATGGAGACACATCCTCCATGTTGGAGCATTTGAAGCCCAAACACGTTAGCTCACTCAGTGAAAACGATTCATCCCAGTTAGTTAACTAATGCTAAAAGCTGTCCTACTTCATGATGAGCTGTAACATTTTCTCTTTCAAAATGCAAATTCTCTTCAATCATTAATGGAGTTGGAACAATGATGCAGGTAACTATTATTCACAACAAGCCTGTTCACATTCCAAATAATTTTTTACATGTTTAAACACTGCATCACTGTTTTAAATGTCAAGGCCACAAGTGTGTTCTAATTTCGCAAAAATAGGAAAGTTTGTTTGCCTCAAGTTCTCTGTGAACACTCAAAAACAATGTCAGGAGACAGTTGTTCATGAACATACAGGGGCGCTAAACGAAGGGTTATGGCTGAAATGGAACGTTTACCCAAAATCATTCAAATTTAATTGTTCATAGAGAACACGTTTGCTACAAATGTTCACCATTGTTTCGTGAACACTTTATGGCTCTATATATACACACTTGTAACAGGTATAATATTCGCCCACGTTTTTAAGCTGAAATCACATTTCTGTTTCGTTGTTGTTGATTGCGCCTTCAGCATGCTTCGTGTGCAAGAGGGAGCGAGACGGAGAGCGAGAGCATGACGTCAGAGTAGCGTGAATGATGGTTCGGAAGGACTCCAACAGTTTATTTGGTGATTGCTTAAGTCGAGGACTTGTCACCTACTTCGGTATACGGTAAAGTGTTCAGCGCTGTGTTAAACTTCTGTACCTGGAACGCAACGGGCGCTTACGGACAGTGAAGCATGGTGTGAGTGAGTCGTCAGTTACAGTTTAAAAAAAATAAAAAAATAAAAAAAATAAAAAAAAAGTGCTTCTCTGTGCTACTGTGGGTAAAACATGGACTAAAAGTTCATTTATTTATGTTTTGGTGAGATAGCCAATGCACTGGTGCATTGTTTCATCTTTTCATCATGTTGAGACTACCGTTTTATCCCGCTTTTACTACGTGGGCGTGGCGGCTTAGGGTGAACAAGGCCTGACGTGCGTTGCCAAACTACGGACCTGTCTTTGTCCCTGTTAAGCGGCTAGGGTCCTCAGCTCCTCCAGATCCTGAGTCTGGCGTGTTCCTGCTTCGTGTGGATCCTGGGTCTGGCGTGTTTCTGCTTCGTGGCCGGCGTTCCTGTGGACCCCGAGTTCAGAGTGTCCATGTTTCAAGTTTGTGGAGAGCTGCAGGCCCGAACCCTCAACCACCTCCTGTGAGACAACATCTCAGCGTGTGACATCATTCGTGCATCGGTCCAGGTTGGTGACTTCTTCACGACACAGATCCGTTCATCCAGCGGTTAAAGTGAAGTTCCCTGCCATACAGACATCTTCTACCGACAGATTATATGTTAACGCTGTCTTAGAAGTTTAAAAGGTTGAAAGTGTTCACTATAATTTCATTGGAGTGTATCGTTTTTGAACATCAATTGTCTTTATACCTTATTGCTAACTGAATTTGAGGTAAACATTTCACTTTTTGTTGGGATTTGAAGGACCTTCAGACATCAGACACCACAGTGATGCTGTTTTCAAACACTGTGCACTCTATTTGACATCTTCCATATTTACTTCACCTTATAGATGTACAGTCAGAGACGGCAGCTCATGTGTTGTTGCACAATTTGTTAGTCATCCTCCAATTCTTCATCAGTGCTCAGAGGATGATGCCTATGGGATGCTGGTGGCTGAACATTTGAGTGGGGTATTACTAGAGGATGGAAAACCTCCAAAACGGAGGGGCACAACTTCAAGTTGGAGAGCAGAACCCAAAGTGCTTTGCTATTGGTGGTTGGTTTGTGGGTTTTTCGGGACGCTAAAGTCGATGTTACTGCGGTCTTTAAACATAATGCTGTATGTAAACATTGATCCTGATGATAAAAACGTACAAAATTTTTATATTCTCTCTACTTTCAGTACATGGTCCAAACTCCCAGATCGTGAGGTCCATTTAATCTAAAATGCGTTGTGTGTGCAAGATCCATGACAGAAACGCATCGTAATCAGTAGTTCCTTCCTCTCAAGATTTCATGTTAAATATGTACAAGTCTAGCTAACATCCATTTGTGTTTATATTAAAATTAACTCTGTTTTGCTCCAATCCATTAACTTTTACAGTGACCGATTTTTGACCTATGCAGATTTGCTTTTATAAACATATTTATTTATTCATTAAAATAACATGCATTCATCAGAAACTGTTGTTTTCATATAATTTCATTAATAGCCACATCCCAATCAACATAGGTATGGCCATCAACCTACTTTGTGTGTATGAATACAATACCAACAACAACAATTATTACTGTAGTTATTATTGAGAAAAAGCTTCATTGTGCCACCCTACATCTTACTCTGTTGTGCAGAATGGAGATTGTTGTCTCATGCAAAGACCATCAATTGCTTTAAGAAAGTTTTCTCTAAGTTTTTCCTTGTCCTGCACTTTATTTATTTTTACAAATCTATATTTAATTTGGTTGCAGGGTCACATTAAAGATGGAAAACGTGTGAGAAGAGTACAAAATACAAACTAAAAAAGCAATGACATGCAAACAAAGCTTTTTAGACATTTTAATGTAAAAAATGCCAGTGAAACAAGTTATTCAACAGCACCCCCTCCTTCCTCTCCTTTTTTAAACCAACACAAAGGCATGTATAAACTACCTCCATGGTAAACACTTCTGCCTTTGTGCGACTAAATGTACCGAGTAGCATCCCAGAAGTTGAATCTCTTCATCTGGACAGGTTTTGTGGGAGAAACACCGTGACACCGAGGCAAATACTACTAGTGGAACTGATTACAGAAACAGCAATCTGCAACAACAACATCGTGGACATGGAAGCAGAACAACTGCAAATGAAAGTTTCAGCCTGCTTTAGCAACGCGAAGCCAACGCCGTCCAACATCAGCAGAGGGGAGAGAAATGCACTAATGACATCATCCTTCCAGCAGACAAAGGCTGGTGTACTGTTTTATTAAACCAGACAAACTTTCACGAGAAAGTTATGTTTCTACTTAGAGACACTAACACCTGTGAGCCCCTGAAATGAGATCCTGGTAGTGGGTAAAAGAAAAAGGTGATAGATTGTCTGAAGCTTTTAGAACAGGACAATGCTATTGACCGTCCTCTTTACCACAGATTATACCCAGGGGAGGCTACACCTAGTCTGTATGGTTTACCTAAAATACATAAACAGGATGTGCCATTACAGCCCATTGTGTGTATGAACAACTCCGTGACCTACAACATCGCCAAGTCTCTCGCATCAATCCTCAACCCATTGGTAGGCAGAACAGATCATCACATTCCGAACACCATGGATTTCGTGGATAAGGTAAGAAATGTCATCATGGAGACGGATGAAACAATGGTCTCATATGATGTCACGTCTCTCTTCATGTGCGTTCCAGTTGATGAGGCAGTAGAGGTAGTCAGAATGAAACAAAAGGATAACCCCACTCCTCGCAACAGGACCACCCTCAACTCGGACCAGGCGTGTTTGCTTCTGGAGTGGTGACTTCAATCCACCTATTTCACACAGAAAGAGCACAACTGGGTTCCCCAGTTTCATCTATCGTGGCCAACCTGTATATGGAAGAAGTAGAAAAGCAGGCACCAAGATCCAATTCAGGAACACCACCCAGCCATTGGTTCAGATATGTGGATGACACCTGGATTAAAATGAAATCTCAGGAAGTACCACATTTCACCGACCACATCAACTCAGTGGACAAACACATGAAGTTCACCTGGGAGGATGTTAAGAATGACAGGTTAGCCTTGGATTGTGAGGTTGTGATTCTAGATAGGGGACAATTGAAAGTCGATGTTTACCGTAAGCCAACACATACGGATCAGTACTTAAAGTTTGACTCTCAGCGGCCACTGGAGCACAAACTAATAGTCATCATGACACCATACCACTGAGCAGACAGCGTCCCCACTAACACATTGGCCAAAGATGGGGAGAAATCTCACATTAAGCAGGCCCTGGGCAAATGTGGTTATCCCAACTGGGCCTTTGTCAAAACGCCAGTAGGACACCCAAACAGTGGTTTATACCCACCTACAGGCCAGTGGCCACTCTTTCAAGAATGAAGACGTGCAGATCCTTGAAAGGGAGGAACGATAGTTTGAACGCGGAGTAAAAGAAGCCATTTTTGTAAAAAGGGAACGTTCATCCCAGAACCGAGGAGGGGGCCTCAGAGTACATCTCTCACCATCTTACAACAATCCTGTGTGAATGGCACATGTGGCCATTGTAATTAATGGGTATGGCAATCCGCATGTTAAACTGATCGCCGGTCCCACTTATGTAATGGTGTTGGCATCAGTCGTTGTGCAAAGGTGCTGTATATAAGACTGGGGAAGTTTTCCAACTAACTGAGACTGAAGAAGTCACTTAGATGAGTGACAAAACATTTCTCCCACAAAACCTTATGTCCAGATGAACAGATTCAACTTCTGGGATTTTCTTTCTTGGATTATTGGGCATGTATCAAGACATACAGAGTAGCAGTGTTTAAGGCCTAAAAACCTCAGTTGTGCAGTGTGGACAGTGATATAGTGCACATTTATTGCACTGCCTATCCAAGACCAGACTTTCAGTGGCTCTTATAATACTCACCTAACAAATATGCAAAACGAGTACAGAAAAAGTACTTTACTCTTTGTCCAGACTTTTTTTTTTTTTACTTACAACCATCTTTGTTACATGCATTTGTGTTTGAGCAATAACAACACTTAAGAAAGGGCAAACTCACTTGGAGTTAGAGCCAACCTGGAGCCGGTCCACCCTGCAGGAATACCCTATTGTAACATTTCAGGTACAAGGACTATTTCGAGTCCAGGAGTGAGAATGAGCAGATTAAAAACTCCAGCAGCACCACTATGTCTGATCCACTCATATCAGTGCCACACACAATAACACAATGCTGAGAATAATATGTAGTGGTCCAGTGGAACCCTGTCCATCAAAGAGCAGAGTAAAGGGGACTAAAAGTATGAAAATAAACAGATGCACTACAATCTAAAATTATAGAACTACATATGTAAACATGAGACTTCACAGTTTGTCATGACACCCTTGTCACAGACAACAACACACTTCTGTCATTATACAGTTTAAATCAGGGGAGAGCGCGAACGCAGTCCCCCACTACCACAAATTATGCAGTCGAGATTCCCACATTTGGGGAATTCGCAAGGGTCAGCACAGCCTGAGTGCAATGGCTGAGCCTCACCTTGGGTGAACCACCTTCTTGATCATGGTATCTCCCCTGCCAGGTAAGTATGAGCTCCACAGCTCCCCACAATAGAACAGATCGCCGGATACACTCCACACCATCATGGTTCGCAAACTCATTCATCATCAATCATTCATTCAACACACAAACAAATCTATATAACACAACTGAAACACACTCACTCATAAATACAATGTTATTCAGACTCACAACCCTGTGATCATATAATCTTACTAACAACACACAGTCCCACAGCTCCCATCATGCTCTGCTTCTGACTGAGGAACCAGACCTGCCACATTCAGAAACTGGTTTCTTTTTTAGGATGTACAAACAAAGTTTTAAAAGACTTCAATCAATTACAACACATTTCAACCAAGTGATTTAGTATCATTATTATTTGCTGTTTTTACTGGAGCTACTAAAACAAACTGCAGCTCACATGGAACAGTCCATTACATTTACTCCTCAACATCTATAAAGAGATGCACAAGGTCTTGTACTTCTGTGATACTTACAGATTCAAACATACATACTCAGAAACGTGAAAGAAGTTACAGCGTAAAGAAAACATCTTTTTAAAACGACGAATGAAACTGAATGAAAGGAGGTCATTTTGTCCTCGTGAAGCTCTCTATTCAGGGCCTAACAACGGAAACCGATTCTAATACAATGCTACCACCTACTGGACAATTTCTATTAATAACTAACAGGACAAAGAAAAAGTGGGAAAACGCTAATTCTGACATTTATTAACATGTTTATAAAATGTACCCGTATACAGTCAAACGAGCATAACTACTAGAAACGTGCACTTTTCCAAAATTCGCATGTCAAATTTACTGAAACAACATGTTTATACTGCATAACCAACACTGTGATTTAGTCTACAAGATGTTTTTATTTTTATTACATTAAAACAGGATAAGCATTAATATACCAGACCTGCAAATACACTATATTGGCTATGATCTATACTGAACACACAATCATGCTACGACATTAAAATACTATACTTTACATGTACATTACAGTACATTTCCTCTCTTTTTTTAACAGATTTAGGGAAGGTGCACCGTTCCCGGAGGTACTGCAATACCAGGTCGATGCGTGGAGTGGACGGAGCAAGCCCCTATTCCATCTCCCTGTTCCAAAAATCAATTTAATATATGGTCCTCGGGTAGAGGACGTATCAGATATTAAACTGATAAGAACAGATACTACACTTGATCTTAGCCAAAAGGCCGAAGCGATACTGCAGCCCACAAACAACCAAGGGGCTCCATCTTCAAAACAACAAATACCAGCATGCTATTTACTCCTTTTTCATCATTAGTACACAATTCAATTGTTAAGTAATTTAGCAAACACGACGTTTATCCCAAATCCATCAGCGTATCAAACGACTTCAAAGTCTGTGTACACAAACACGAAATCAAGAGGAAACAATTAAATGAGCTCACAGACTAACCAATCAGGAACGGGGATACAAATCTTTTTGTATTATAAACTCTCACCCAAGTGATGCTGCTTTTAAACCAACACTGAAACTGGATTAAAATATTTTTTTCCAAAAAGTAACCCGGACAATGTGTAATTTACAAACGGATCGTTAAAAACGGTTTAGTGTAATGTAACGAGCCTCAGTGGCCAAACATGGTACTGCAGGAAAAACTCAAGGAAACACGTGGAAGTTTTACACAGCCTTCAAACTTAAATGAATACAAACACTATAAAAATAAATAAACAAATAAATAAATAAATAACTCGGCAATATCAGTGTACAAGAAAGTATCACAAAACATACAGCTTTCTAAATTAACAACATTCTTCCATTCAGAGTCCAAAATGTGATTTTTCTATCAAATTTCATACAGGCGCCACACAGCCGCCATTTTGGACATGAACTACACTAAAAGGCTAATTACAGCCTCAAATGCTTTACATTTAAACATTCAACATAAACTTCCGTTACATACAGTTAATTAGTTAACAAGTATGGTACTTATTAACCGGATATTTTGAGCATCGTAAACCACATTTTCTAACTAAAAATTAACACGCATTTCATTTATACTCCTTTTATTGGCAATTCTTGTGAGTAATAAAAACATCTACCAACTAAAATATCTTCAACTTCAAACTGCCACATGTATAGTTAAACTGGCACGCACTTACCCAATCACGTTGTATACTGACTCGTCACTATACTTCCCTGGTTTAATTGGAAAGTTACAATATTTGCGTGTGTGCTAAATTACATCTCGCTCCCTACAAACCTTTAAGTGCCCTAAAGACGGAACATGTGACGCCATTATAAAATTACAACTATTTCTGCACATTTGCACTCAACTTCCAACGTGTGTATAATACTTCCCTGAAAACATTAAATATTTTGATGAATGTACATCATACCACATAAAAAAAACAATATGGGGGAAAAAGTTTGTGAACTCACACCAGAGCTTGGTTCTGTCCTTTGCTGCTGCATCCTAATTTCCTGGGAGGCTTTCAATTAGTGTTCCAATACAAGAAACTTGACTTCAATTTCACCACAAAAGCATAAATGATTCACAGTCTGCATCAGGTATGCAGGTTCACCTGATAAGAGGAAGACAAGTTCTGATTCTATGTACAGCAGCAGTGATTGACATTGTAGAACATACGCAGGACTCCCACTACAGTCAGCCATTTTATCAAAATACAGAGGTCATTCACATTAATGTAAATTCCCACAAGCTGCTTGGTTTAAATTCTTCAGCTAGATATCAGGTGAATTTGGTCATTCTTACTCAGTGACGTCAATAAGACCATAATGAGCGAAACAGCTTTTTCCAATTGGTGTGATAATGGGCCATTGGTAAACACATTCCACAGACCTCTTACTGCCACACCTTTGCTTTATGTCCTCATCAGCACACAAACGATGATCACCTTCCACTGTCTCACACCTCCACTCCTCCATCCACACATCTATATCACATCTGATGAGATGAAATGGAGCTACAGAGACTGCATGTAGGCCAAGCCACAGGCCCAGATGTTATATGTGCTGAAGTATTGAAGACTTGCGCAGGTCTGCTGTGTGATGTTCTGAAGTACATCTACTAGCTCAGTGTCAAAGACCAAGAACATGAAGGACGTTGATGACTAAAGACCTGTGCCTCTCATGTCACATCTGATGAAGTCCATGGAAACAACCAAAAGACTACCTTCAAAACAACAAACTACAGCACACCATATACTACTTATACTAAATCCACCTGAGAATGAAATGACTTCAATGCATGCTGAACTCAAATACAAGAGGAAACAATAAAATGAGCTTAAGTCCTGATACTCATTTAATAATGTAAATGTAAACAAAGTCACTGAATCACAAGTCCCCAAACCATATTCTGATCAAATATGAAACTTGATCAAAAAACTTGAAATCTGTGGCATGACAAGAAGTGAGCCTTTAAAAGTCAAGGAACTCTGCGTGTCATCCTCTGATCAAAATACCATTTAGAACGGAACACAGATTGGTGCAGAAGTTATGAAAGCTTGCAAAACAAATTTTTTTTTTTACATATTTAGGTTCAGTGTTAAAAATGCCTGCATGAACTCCAGGTAAACCAGAAGTAAAATGCGACAATGTATCGGTTTCTGCTTTGGTCTGGGCTAAGCAAACTGAACTACAAGCATAAACACATCATTAATGGAATAGGCCCCAGCTCCATGTAGGAGTGCGATGACTAATCGACTACCAAATTAGTTGGCAACTAATTCAGCCGAATTGTCAGTGAAATCATGTTTGTTTCTCGCTCTACCTAGGAATGTCTTTACATTGGTGCTTACTCGAGAGTTAACAAAAACTTCATGGCAGCCTCAAGATGAAAATCCTCAAGTGTGAGAGCATGTCATGATTAACTCTGGAAAAAAAAGGTTGTCAATTGTACTACAATATTTGTAAATCTGACCTGTTGGCATGGACGCACATCCTCTATGTTGGAGCATTCGAAGGGCGAACAGTGGAAAAATGATTCATCCCAGTTAGTTAATAAATGCTAAAAGCTGTCCTACTTCATGATGAGCTGTAACATTTTCTCTTTCAAAATGCAAATTCTCTTCAATCATTAATGGAGTTGGAACGATGATGCAGGTAACTATTATTCACAACGAGCCTGTTCACATTCAAGATAATGTTTACATTTTTAAACATCGCATCACTGTCTTAATGTCAAGGCCACAAGTGCGTTCAAATTTCACAAAAATAGGAAAGCAGTTTGTTTGCCTGTGAACACTCAAAAACAATTTCAGGAGATAGTTGTCCATGAACATACAGGGGAGCTAAACGAAGGGTTATGGTTGAAATGGAACGTTTACCCGAAATCTTTCAAATTTAACTATTCATAGAGAACACATTTGCCACAAATGTCCATCATTGTTTCGCGAACACTTTATGGCTCTATATATACTTAACAGGTATAATATTCCCCAACTTTTTTAGCTGAAATCGCGTTTCTGTTGTGTTGTTGTTGATTGCGCCTTCAGCCTATCAGAATGCATGGCGTCGGAGTACCGTGAATGACGGTTCGGACGTTTTGTGCCATTACAAGTAAATAACTTCTGATAACCTTTAAATAAGGACTCGAACAGTTTATTCAGTGATTGCTTAAGTCGAGGACTTGTCACCTACTTCGATATATGGTAAAAACTTCTGTACCTGGAACGCAATGGGCGCTTACGGACAGTGAAGCATGGCGTGAGTGAATCGTCAGTCACAGCTTAAAAAAAAACGTGCTTCTCTGTGCTACTGTGGGTAAAACATGGACTAAAAGTTAATTTCTTTATGTTTTGGTGAGATAGCCTATGCACTGGTGTTCACTATAATTTCATTGGAGTGTATCATTTTTGAATAACAATTGTCTTTATACCTTATTGCTAACTGAATTTCAGGTAAACATTTCACTTTTTGTGGGGATTTGAAGGACCTTTGTTGGTGCATCCACACACACACACACACACACACACACACACACACACACACACACACACACACATATATGGACCCGTAAAAGGACTATACAAAAAATAAATAAATAAAAAACACACTTCACACACATTCTTACTATCTCTCGTCACAAAAACAGACCTTTGAAACAAAAAATCTAAAGCTTAACTAAGGTATTTACCTAGGAGTAGGGGCGTTTCTCCTGTCTTGCTAGATCTGGGGAGGGTGGGTACAAAACTGAGTTGTTATGGGCTATTCAGCTCCCAAGTTATACTTCAGGTTTCCTCCATGACCTTCATACTTCCTGAAGCCCACCTCACCACATATTGAGCATCCACTTACATTGCAGCAGGATAGGCACAAACACACTTGCTAAGGTGAGTACTGAGATGAAGTATCGCGGGTGGGGACCTAGATCCTGTCACTTCCTCGGTCTTCCCAGGTAAAGCGCTACATTTATCCCCTATTAAACAAGGCATAAATCCCTCGCTCACATACTGTTTTGGTTTGGTTTAATTTTAGTGCTGCTACTTTTTGAACATCAACGGTTTTATATTGACAGTAAAACATATTGAAGTTCCATCTTTTGTATTAGCAGGAAAGTTAATTAAAACAGAATTTTTGAACAAGGTATTTGTTTGTCATCTTCATCGCTATTTAACAAATGCATAAAACAGCCTCAATCTAAACTTCTGGTAATTAAGTAACAATAATCCAAATATTTGTTTATTCATTTCAAGAACTGACTATCAAAAAGCGATTTGTTGCCATCCTAATTCCATGCTACACATCACAAACATACCTGCATCCTCACCGCAGAACTATCTGAAATGGCCAGTGAAACTGAGTACAATCTGAACAAACAATGAACGAGCCTAAAAAAACTAAGGAAAGAAAGATTTCAACTGTCTGTTCAAACACAGCCAATGTGGAAACATACAAAAAAAAAGTTCAGACAAATCACTTCACTCTGCACCATTTCTGGCTACAAATTTGTTGCACCCAGCCTGTCGGTTGATGTTGATCCTTACTTCTGCAGCTTTTTCGTTTTTTGGTTTGTCAGTTTATGGAGCAGTAGCAGTGATGCAACCGAGCACAACTATCAGAGATCAGCAGAAGAATTGAACTTTTCGCTGCGCTTCATGATCTAAAAGGGCCTCTTATAGAACAGGCATGTGTCAACAGGCCTGTATATATTATATATGATACAACTAAGAGATCACAGACGACTCAATTATGGAACCCCTCGTGTTGGTTCTGTGTGAGAGAAAAAATATATATATATTCGCAAGAAAAAAAAAAAAAGGATTTCTCCAGGACCAAATATGCGAAAACACACCTTTCACTTTACACCACCATGGTTCTGTACTTATTGTCCTTTTGAGCAGTTCCACTTACTGTGTAGAAACATTCTGTAGTTTTACACTTAGAGTAGTCTATCTGTACATACTTTGTGAGTTCCTTTATTCTGTTTCCTATTGATCAGGACCCACAGAGCACCAATATTGGTCAGGTGTTATTTGGGTGATGGATAATTCTCCAAACACTGCCATGACACACAAAGTGGTGACATGAAGTGGTAGTGTGTCAATATGTGTTTTGCTGGTATGAGTGGATCAGACACCACAGTGATGCTGTTTTCAAACACTGTGCACTCTATTTGACAGCTTCCATATTTACTCCACCTTATAGATGTAGAGTCAGAGACGGCAGCTCATCTGTTGTTGCACAATTTATGTTAGTCATCCTCCAATTCTTCATCAGTGCTCAGAGGATGATGCCTATGGCATGCTGGTGGCTGAACATTTGAGTGGGGGATGGAAAACCTCCAAAACGGAGGGGCACAACTTCAAGTTGGAGGGCAGAACCCAAAGTGCTTTGCTATTGGTGGTTGGTTTGTGGGTTTTTCGGGACGCTAAAGTCGATGTTACTGCGGTCTTTAAACATTATGCTGTATGTAAACATTGATCCTGATGACAAAAACGTTCAAAATTTTTATATTCTCTCTACTTTCAGTACATGGTCCAAACTCCCAGATCGCGAGGTCCATTTGATCTAAAATGCGTTGTGTGTGCAAGATCCATGACAGAAACGCATCGTAATCAGTAGTTCCTTCCTCTCAAGATTTCATGTTAAATATGTACAAGTCTAGCTAACATCCATTTGTGTTGATATTAAAATTAACTCTAACTCTATTTTGCTTCAATCCATTAACTTTTACAGTGACCGATATTTGACCTATGCAGATTTGCTTTTATAAACATATTTATTTATTCATTAAAATAACATCCATTCATCAGAAACTGTTGTTTTCATATAATTTCATTAATAGCCACATCCCAATCAACATAGGTATGGCCATCAATCTACTTTGTGTGTATGAATACAATACCAACAACAACAATTATGATTGAGAAAAAGCTTCATTGTGCCACCCTACATCTTACTCTGTTGTGCAGAATGGAGATTGTGGTCTCATGCAAAGACCATCAGTTGCTTTAAGAAAGTTTTCTCTAAGTTTTTCCTTGTCCTGCACTTTTCATTTATTTTTTACAAATTTATATTTTTAACGTGTGAGACGAGTACAAAATACAAACTAAAAAAAGCAATGACATGCAAACATTAACCACAAAAGCTTTTTAGACATTTTAATGTAAAAAATGCTAGTGAAACAAGTTATTCAACAGCACCCCCTCCTTCCTCTACTTTTTAAAACCAACACAAAAGGCATGTATAGACTACCTCCATGGTAAACACTTCGGCCTTTGTGCAACTAAATGTACCGAGTAGCATCCCAGACGTTGAATCTGTTCATCTGGACAGGTTTTGTGGTAGAAACACCGTGACAGAGGCAAATACTACTAGTGAAACTGATTACAGAAACAGCAATCTGCAACAACAACATCGTGGACATGGAAGCAGAACAACTGCAAATGAAAGTTTCAGCCTGCTTTAGGAACGTGAAGCCAACGCCGTCCAACATCAGCAGAGGGGAGAGAAATGCACTAATGACATCATCCTTCCAGCAGACAAAGGCTGGTGTACTGTTTTATTAAACCAGACAAACTTTCACGAGAAAGTTATGTTTCTACTTAGAGACACTAACACCTGTGAGCCCCTGAAATGAGATCCTGGTAGTGGGTAAAAGAAAAAGGTGATAGATTGTCTGAAGCTTTTAGAACAGGACAATGCTATTGACCGTCCTCTTTACCACAGATTATACCCAGGGGAGGCTACACCTAGTCTGTATGGTTTACCTAAAATACATAAACAGGATGTGCCATTACAGCCCATTGTGTGTATGAACAACTCCGTGACCTACAACATCGCCAAGTCTCTCGCATCAATCCTCAACCCATTGGTAGGCAGCACAGATCATCACATTCCGAACACCATGGATTTCGTGGATAAGGTAAGAAATGTCATCATGGAGACGGATGAAACAATGGTCTCATATGATGTCACGTCTCTCTTCATGTGCGTTCCAGTTGATGAGGCAGTAGAGGTAGTCGGAATGAAACAAAAGGATAACCCCACTCCTCGCAACAGGACCACCCTCAACTCGGACCAGGCGTGTTTGCTTCTGGAGTGGTGACTTCAATCCACCTATTTCACACAGAAAGAGCACAACTGGGTTCCCCAGTTTCATCTATCGTGGCCAACCTGTATATGGAAGAAGTAGAAAAGCAGGCACCAAGATCCTATTCAGGAACACCACCCAGCCATTGGTTCAGATATGTGGATGACACCTGGATTAAAATGAAATCTCAGGAAGTACCACATTTCACCGACCACATCAACTCAGTGGACAAACACATGAAGTTCACCTGGGAGGATGTGAAGAATGACAGGTTAGCCTTGGATTGTGAGGTTGTGATTCTAGATAGGGGACAATTGAAAGTCGATGTTTACCGTAAGCCAACACATACGGATCAGTACTTAAAGTTTGACTCTCAGCGGCCACTGGAGCACAAACTAATCGTCATCATGACACCGTACCACTGAGCAGACACCGTACCACTGAGCAGACAGCATCCCCACTAACACAGTGGCCAAAGATGGGGAGAAATCTCACATTAAGCAGGCCCTGGGCAAATGTGGTTATCCCAACTGGGCCTTTGTCAAAACGCCAGTAGGACACCCAAACAGTGGTTTATACCCACCTATAGGCCAGTGGCCACTCTTTCAAGAATGAAGACGTGCAGATCCTTGAAAGGGAGGAACGATAGTTTGAACGCGGAGTAAAAGAAGTCATTTTTGTAAAAAGGGAACGTTCATCCCAGAACCGAGGAGGGGGCCTCAGAGTACATCTCTCACCATCTTACAACAATCCTGTGTGAATGGCACATGTGGCCATTGTAATTAATGGGTATGGCAATCTGCATGTTAAACTGATCGCCGGTCCCACTTATGTAATGGTGTTGGCATCAGTCGTTGTGCAAAGGTGCTGTATATAAGACTGGGAAAGTTTTCCAACTAGCTGAGACTGAAGAAGTCACTTAGATGAGTGACAAAACATTTCTCCCACAAACCCTTATGTCCAGATGAACAGATTCAACTTCTGGGATTTTCTTTCTTGGATTATTGAGCATGTATCAAGACATACCGAGTAGCAGTGTTTGAGGCCTAAAAACCTCAGTTGTGCAGTGTGGACAGTGATATAGTGCACATTTATTGCACTGCCTATCCAAGACCAGACTTTCAGTGGCTCTTATAATACTCACCTAACAAATATGCAAAACAAGTACAAAAAAGTACTTTACTCTTTGTCCAGACTTTTTTTTACTTACAACCATCTTTTTTACATACATTTGTGTTTGACCAATAACAACACTTAAAGGGCAAACTCACTTGGAGTTAAGGCCAACCTGGAGCCGGTCCATCCTGCAAGAATACCTTATTGTAACATTTCAGGTACAAGGACTATTTTGAGTCCAGGAGTGAGAATGAGCAGATTAAAAACTCCAGCAGCACCACTATGTCTGATCCACTCATATCAGTGCCACACACAATAACACAATGAGGGTTACTGCAGGGCTGAGAATATGTAGTGGTCCAGTGGGGTCCTGTCCATTAAAGAGCAGAGTAATGGGGACTAAAAGTATGACGAGAGACAGATGCACTACAATCTAAAATTGTAGAACTACATATGTAAACATGACACCAACCCATTTCTGTTGTTATACAGTATAAATCAGGGGAGAGCGCGAACGCAGTCCCCCACTACCACAAATTATGCAGTCGAGATTCCCACATTTGGGGAATTCGCAAGGGTCAGCACAGCCTGAGTGCAATGGCTGAGCCTCACCTTGGGTGAACCACCTTCTTGATCATGGTATCTCCCCTGCCAGGTAAGTATGAATTCCACAGCTCCCCCACAACAGAACAGATCGCCAGATACACTCTACACTATCATGGTTCGCAAACTCATTCATCATCAATCATTCATTCAACACACAAACAAATCTATATAACACAACTGAAACACACTCACTCAAAAATACACCGTTATTCAGACACACAACGCTGTGATCATACAATCTTCTTAACAACATACAGTTCCCATCATGCTCTGCTTCAGAATGAGAAACTAGAACTGCCATGCTCAGACAATGGTTTCTTTGTTTAGGATTTACAAAAAAAGTATAAAAGACTTCAGTTACAACACATTCCAACCACATGTTTTAGTTTATTAAAAGCGAATTGCTATTTAAAAGCTAACTGTCTAACTATCTTTTTGCTAGTTTTACTGCAGCTACTAAAACAAACTGCAGCTCATAACAGCAGACTCACATTGAACAGTCCATTACATTTACTCCTCACCATCTATAAACAGATGCACACAAAGTTACAGCTTAAAGAAAACATCTTAAAACGACGAATGAAACTGAATAAAAGGAGGCCATTTTGTCCTCGTGAAGCTCTCTATTCAGAGCCTAACAACGGAAACCGATTATAATACAATACTGCCACCTACTGGACAATTTATATTGATAGCACTAACAGGACAAAGAAAGTGGGAAAACGCTAATTCCGACATTTATAATATTTTTTTATAAAATGTACCAGAATACAGAGCAGAACTACCAGAAACGTGCACTTTTCCAAAATTCGCATCTCAAATTTACTGAAACATGTTTATACTGCATAACCAACACTGTCTGATTTAGAAAGTAGTCTACAAGATGTTTTTTTGTATTACGTTAAAACACGATAACCAGATATGCAAATACACTACATTCGCTATGATCTATACTGAACACACATAAACGCGAGGGAAAAGTTACAGGGTAAAGAAAACATATTTTTAAAACGACGAATGAAACTGAATAAAAGGAGAACACTTTGTCCTCGTGACGCTCTCTATTCAGAGCCTTCACTCTGTAAACATGACGTTTAAAAAACATCTTTTTAATACGACGAATGAAACTGAATAACCTCGTGAGCCTTTCTATTCAGAGTCAAACAACGGAAACCGATTCTAATACAATGCTGCCACCTACTGGACTATTAATACTACAAACAGGACAGAGAAATAAAATAGCAAAACGCTAATTCACACTTACTGAAACAACATTTATACTGCATAACCAACATTGTCTGACTTAAAAAAGTAGTCTACAAGATGTTTTTTGGTCTATTACGTTAAAACACGATACCCAGACATTCGTAGTGTACACACATTCATGGTACGACATGATTTGTCAGTTTTCGTCAACGACCCTTTTTTTTCTAATGAAAACAAGGGACAATGACTAAATTAAAACTAATGAAAAAAGACAAAAACTAAAACGAAATGAATTGACACTTGTCAACTAATAAAAACGAGACGAAAATGCTTGGCAGAGACGATATACAGTCAGACATAACTTACTTTTGCAGTAGGAAGGGAAAAGATCCGACCATAACTCTAGCATATGTGGAAAGGTAGTGATCCAATCAGTAATGCTGTAAGACGCACACATTTGATGTAACCATGAGAAGACCATACAAATAGCCTCTGTACTGTTTCTCAGGAAACCAACTTAATGTCAACACCTGGGAGAAGGAAAGTTTAATGAAGATCATTATTATCATTATTATCATTTATTCTATTCTACAATATCTTGTGTGCACACAGAGTTTGAAGCAGATTGGTGGAAACTGAGTTTGTGATACAGACCTACAGACAGACCTGAGCTTACATCTTAATTAGAGCTAATTATACATCATTCATTCAACTTGCTTCTACTCTACAATATCTGCTGAATGTCCACACCGAGTTTGAAGCAGCTCTATGGTGGAGTTATGGTCACTTGAATGTATACTATTATTATCAATGCATGCATGTAGATGTTTCATTTCAGCTGACTTAAATAATTCAAGGGAAATGTTTAAAAAATAAAATAAAAACCACATTTATGCATTACAACTTTTACATTTCATATTTTAGTTAACTGAATCTACTGTACATTTACCCAACTATAATCATATTATAATTAGTCAATTAAGATAAAAACATTTCAGAGCACAATTATGACTAGAGCGAAGTATCATTTTAGTCAAAAGACTATCTCAAAATGAACACTGCATCAAACCCCACAAAAGTCTCTCCAACATCCCATCTCTGTTTTTATACAGTAGAGATCAGGGGAGAGCGCGAACGCAGTCCCCCACTACCACAAATTATGCAGTCGAGATTCCCACATTTGGGGAATTCGCAGGGGTCAGCACAACCTAAGTGCAATGGTTGAGCCTCACCCTGGGTGAACCACCTTCTTGATCATGGTATCTCCCCTGCCAGGTAAGTATGAGTTCCACAGCTCCCCACAACAGACCAGACCGCCAGATACACTCTACACCATCATGGTTCATAAACACAATCATTCATTCAACACACAAACAAATCTATAGAACAACTGAAACACACAAACACACACTCACAAAAATACTGAGATTCAGACACACAACCCTGTGATCATACAATCTTACTAATAACACACAGTCCCACAGTTCCCATCATGCTCTGCTTCTGACTGAGGAACCAGAACTGCCACATTCAGAAACTGGTTTCTTTTTTAGGATGTACAAAAAAAGTTTAAAAAGACTTCAGTCAATTACAACACATTTCAACCACGTGTTTTAGTATAATTATTATTTGTTGGTTTTACTGCAGCTACTAAAACAAACTGCAGCTCATAACAGCAGACTCACATGAAACAGTCCATTACATTCACTCCTCAACATCTATAAACAGATGCACACAATGTCTTGGACTTCTGTGATACTTACAGATTCAAATATACATACTTAGAAACGTGAGGGAAAAGTTACACGGTAAAGAAAACATCTTTTTGAATAAAAGGAGGACACTTTGTATCGTGACGCTCTCTATTCAGAGCCTTCACTCTGTAAACATGACGTTTAAAAACATCTTTTTAATACGACGAATGAAACTGAATAACAATGTCCTCGTGAGCCTTTCTATTAAGAGCCTAACAACGGAAACCGATTCTAATACAATGCTGCCACCTACTGGACAATTTCAATTAATATTACAAACAAGACAGAAATAAAATAGCAAAACGCTAATTCAAACATTTGTAAACATTTTTTATAAATGTACCCGTATACAGTCAAACGAGCATAACTACTAGAAACGTGCACTTTTAAATTCACATCTCAAACTTACTGAAACAACATGTTTATACTGCATAACCAACTGACTTTAAAAAGTAGTCTACAAGATGTTTTTTTCTATTACATTAAAACACGATACCCAGACATGCAAATACACGGCATTCGCTATGATCTATACTGAACACACAATCATGCTACGACATTAAAATACTATACTTTACATGTACATTACAGTACATTTCCTCTCTTTTTTTTTAACAGATTTAGGAAGGTGCACCGTTCCCGGGAGGTACTGCAATACCAGGTCGATGCGTGGAGTGGACGGAGCAAGCCCCTATTCCATCTCCCTGTTCCAAAAATCAATTTAATATATGGTCCTCGGGTAGAGGACGTATCAGATATTAAACTGATAAGAACAGATACTACACTTGATCTTAGCCAAAAGGCCGAGAAGCGATACTGCAGCCCACAAACAACCAAGGGGCCCTATCTTCAAAACAACAAACACCAGCATGTTATTTACTCCTTTTTCATCATTAGTACACAATCAGTAGGACACAATTGGTGAGTAATGTAGCAAACACGAAGTTTATACTAAATCCATCAGAGTATCAAACGACTTCAAAGTCTGTGTACACAAAGACAAGAGGAAATAAAATGAGCTTCCAGACTGACCAATCAGGAACGGTTATACACATTCATTGGTATTTTAAGCTCTCACCCACAGTGATGTTGCTTTAAAACCAACACTGAAACCGGTTTAAAATACTTTTAATAAAAACATTTACTCTGAACCATGTGTCATTTACAAAAGGATCGTTAAAAGCAGATTTATCGTAATATAGCGCGTAATATACAGTGGCCAAATGTGGTACTGCAAGGAAAACTCAAATACGTGGAGGTTTTACACAAGCTTGCAAACTTGTATGAATACAAAAGTTATCAATAAAAAATCCCTCAATATCAGTATACAAGAAATTCTGTTCGAGGTCCAAAATATTATTTTTTTTTTTAAAGCAAATAAATTAGGCTACCAAATTTCATATGCTTCACATGGCCACCATTTTTGATATGAATTACACTAAAATGTAATTACAAAAAAAAAAAAAAAAAAAAAAAAACTCAAATGTTTTACATGTAATCACTCAATATAAACTTCAGATACACACACTTAATACGTTACAATTATGATACTTATTAGTCCGGACAGTTTGCGTGTTTTTCAATACATTCTCGAACCGAAAATTAACATAAGTTTTCTTTATACTTAGTTTTCTGCAAATTAACGTCAGTAAAAACATCTAAATATTTTAAACTCTCAACCTGCCACAAACACAGAATCGTTAAACTCACACACTTACCCAATCACGTTGTACGACTCCTCACTTCACCTGGCTGCTTATATATTTGTCCCAATTACCTTTCTCCCTACAAACTAGAAACCTTTTCAGTGCCCTATAGACATAACACACTTACTCCTATACATTTGCACCCACTGGTATAAATGTTTAACCTCTAAAGTGTGTATAATACTTCCACAAAACATAAAATATTCTGTAAACTGTACATCACCATGCCATGTAATAAATACAATATGGGAAAAGTCTGTGAACTCAACCACATCCACTCTCCACTGCTACAACATCCTAATTTTCTGGAAGGTTTTCAATTAATCTTCAAACATGAAATGTCATTCATTTCACCACAATACCCTAAATAAGGCCAGATTCACAGTCTGCAGCATGTTCCTTTCAGGTTCACCTGATTAGAAGTTCTGATGCTGTGTACATCAGCAATGGTCGATATTGTAGAACACAGACTCACAATACAGACAGATACTTTATGAAATTGTAGAGAAGGATTTTCACACTCCTGATGTGAATTCCAACAAGCTGCATAGTTTAAAATGGCTCATCACAAAGAACATAATGAGCCAAATACCTTCTTCAATAGGTTTGATAGCGGGCCATTGGCAAACAACCCCCCTCCCCCTCAAGACCTCTTACCACCACACCTTCTGTATTGTTCCAGTGTCAAAGACCAAGAACTCCAAGGAGCTTAATGTCTAAAGACCTGTAGCTCTAATATCACAGCTGATGAACTCAATGGAAACAACACACAACCAACAAAAAGACTGTACCTTTAAGACAAACTCCATGCTATTTACTACTAGGGTTGCACAATTTGACCTAAATTTCATATCACAATATACAGCCATGTGAAAAAATTAGGACACTATGGAATCCTGTATATACTTTAACATATTTGGACATGTGGATATTTATTTTTTTCCACATAAGAAACTAAAACAAAAAAATTAAACCTATAACCCCCGAACCCTGCTCACTTACATTACAGTCTGTCACAGTTTTAGTATTCTTACAACCAGGTAATAAAATAGACAATGACAATAAACACAGCAAGACACACACACACACACACACACATAACCCACTTCATTTGCACTCTGCACTTTATCAGGGACAATTCATACCTGGAAAACTGTTCATCTCGGACTTTCTATCATTCAAGCTATACTTATATTCATTACTTGCATAATTTTGACCATAAACCTGCACTCAAGTTTCCAGTGTATATAATGGTGCTAGTTTTTCTTCTTATTTCATTTATATATTACTGTATAGTACAACTGTGAGGGATTGAGCACCCAAGTATTTTACTCACCTTTCACACCTGTGTTAAAGTGACGTGTGACAATAAAGGATTTGATTTGATTAAAAGGGGGAAAGAAGCAAAAAGAGCTTAGATCAGTAATCATACCAATGGTACAGATAGACAACAAGACAATTCTTATCAAATAATATTCATACAATCTAACTTTCCCACACCAGTAAGGACAGGCTGTCAGATAATAAAAAAAAAAAATCTATAACCCTCAAGTCTCATAGTCCAACAAATCTTTTCTAGAGTCAGATAATACTTAAATCTTCAATCCATTGTCCAAAAGTAGGCGGAGACTCATCCTTCCATTTAAGCAGTACTAAGCCTTCTGGCCAAGAAGACCGCAAATGCAATCACACCTTCTGCAGATTTGGTAATACCGGTGTCCTGTGCTATCACTCCAAAAACTGCTACGAGAGGAGAGGGCTGGATGGGTGTTCTTATGGCGTCCGAAAGGAAAGAAAATCTAGACTATTAATTTGGGACACAACCAAAACATGCGCGAAAGAGTAACTAGTTCCGTTTTACATCCGTCACACACAGGGTCAACATCTGGCATGAATGGTTAGCTTTAATTTAGACCAATGTAGACGAACAATTTTAAACCGCATCACAGTACGTCTCAAGCAAATAGAAGATTGAATTCTACACAGGACTCTTTCTTATGCTTCTCCAGCTACGTGGGTGCTCAAATCCTCCTCCCATTGCTATTTCAATATATTCAAAGGCCCCATATATTCTGAAATAATTAAAGAATACACAGTCCACGTTTGAGTCCACGTTAATTTCCAATAAATTATGCATAAGGGATTTAAATGGCAGTGTAGGAAATTGGTGACAGTGTGATGAAATGAAACTACGAAGCTGTAAATATCTGTAAAAGTGTGATGAAGGAATATTCCAGTTTTTAATAAGCTGTTCAAAAGATGCAAACGTATTATCCACAAAAAGGTCTTTTACTGTATACAAATCGTTATCTGCCCACATCTCAAAAGCTTTATCCACTACTGAGGGAGTGAACATATTACTCCTTGTTCTCAGGGAAGATATTGAGAGCTATTTAAGAGAAAATGCTTTACTAAATTGTTTCCAAATTTTTCACAATTATATTAGATGTATATCTAGATACTGATTCAATCATTGGAGACGCCGAACACAATATGTAACGAAACATGACTGCACGATCCCCTTTCCAAAAGTTGCAGTCCCAAACACTTGAGGAGTGAATCCAGTATAACAATGTCTGAATATTAAAGGCCCAGTAATAAAAGTCTAGCAACGACAAACTACCACATGAACAATGTCTCTGTAATCTCTTTTTACGAATTCTGGGAGTTTTAATTATTCCATATAAATTCCACAATTATTTTATCAATATTTCTGAAAAACAATTTTGCTAAAAACATAATGGAGAATATCCGCATAATCACGTCTTCACGTAACTTTATAGCCAGTGGTTCTATAGTCAGGGCAAAAAGAAGCGGTGAGATAGGGCAACCTTGCCTGGTACCTCGTCTCAGGGTGAAAAAGAGAGATAGGTTAGTATTTGTACGAATAGCTGCTAACAACAAGGTATAAACAACTTTAATCCATCTAATAAAGTTTGGGCCGAAACCAAATTTTTCAAAAACTAAAGAGAGATAATCCCTCTCCACTCGATCAAATGCTTTTGCAGCATCTAATGAAAGTAATATCTCTGGAACATCAGATGGAGTGGGTTTGTAAAGGATATTGCATAAACGACACATACTGAAATACAACTGTCTCCTTTTTATAAAAGCCATTTGATCAGTAGCCATTATAAAGGGTGAAACATTTTCCTGTCTATGAGCCAGCATTTTGGCAACTAACTTGCAATCAACATTAAGAAGTGATAATGGGCGATAAGAACAACATTCAAGTGGGTTGTCGTCATTTTTAAGGATTAAGCAAATCACCGCCTGTCTCATGGTAAGAGGTAAAGAACCAGATGCAAATAATTCTTCAAACTGAGAGTAAAAGCGGAGCCAGTTCTTTAGCAAGTTTCTTGAAAAATTCACTGGAAAACTCATCAGGGCTTGGACAGTTCCCACTCTGCAAGAACTTAATTGCAACAAATGACTCATCTATGAAGAGAGGGCAATTAAGCTGTGTCACAGCCTCAACATCAATTAAGGAGGTATTTAACTGGCTGAAAAACGAATTCAAAAGCGATTCATCCCCAAGTGATTCAAAAGTGTAAAGCTTGGAGTAGAAATTAAAAAAAGATTTATTAATTTGCGAATGCTCCCTATATTTAATACCTGATTCGTCATTTATTTCTGCTATAGTCTGATTCGCAGTTTTTAGACATAACTGATGGGCCAATGACTTCCCAGTCTTCTCCCCATGTTCACACATTTTATATTAGTTGTATTAAATCAGTTTTCAGCATACTTGGTAGATAGGAGGTTATATTCTGTTTGCAGCGGTAGACGTTGTTTATACAAGTCTGGGACATTACACCATCCAGCTTCATAATTTCATCTGCCAACTTCACAACGCGTTGGATTTGTCTCTTCCTTGTAAAAGAGGAATAAGATAGTATCTGTCCTCTTAAATATGCCTTCACTGTTTCCCATAGAGCTGATGGAGACATTCCCGGGGTCGTCATATGTTCCAAAAAGACGGATATTTCATTGGAAATAAATTTCACAAAGTGCTCATCAGAAAGTAATGTGTTTAAATGTCAGGGGCGGTACCTGACTGGCATACATAGAGTCATGGTTAATGGAGAATGGTCAGATATTACCATGGCCTGATACTCACATTCAGTAACTAATGGTAGAAGGTTCTTATCCACAAAAAAGGAATCTATACAAGAATACGTTTTAAGAACTTGAAAGAAAAAGAAGTAGCTTCTAGATGTAGGGTTACGGAATTACCAGACATCAGCCATGCCATAAGCGTCCAAGAACACATTAACTGAATGTGCTGATTTAGAAAGCTCTTGCCGGGCAGGTGAACTCCGATCCAAAATTGACATCACACCGTTCATACACCCCGCCCCCCCTAAGATAGTGTGTCCATGTTTGGTAATTTGTAGAACATATTTGTAAAAAACGGTTGACGCCGTTTTAAACGTATTATTAAACCAGTAGTTCTGAACGAGAGTTTCCTCCATGACTTACTTTCGCTATGCATGTATATTGCAAGCAGCACACTCTGAAGAGCTTCCACGCTAAAGATATGGCTGCATCATACATGCATCCCTACTCAGTTTCCCTACCTACCGTACAATCAATACAGAGAGAGAGAGAGAGACTATTTATTTCACTAGCACTCAAAACACAACAGAAACGTAACACTTCCTTATCATGGACCTGCATTAGTGCTGATCTCATAATAAACAAACCCACGAGCCAATGAGCTGCGTTTAGGCTACAAATTAACTGACTTCTATAGACTACCCACATCAATTAAAGTTACTAACAACACTGTGCTGTTTGTGCCGCTGTCGTGCGCTGAAGACTTTAAACATGACCGGCACAGAATCGGTTATATGAGACTGATCCAACCACCGGTGATCATGCTTAAATAAAAAACAACAAACAAGTGTCCAATCTCTAAAACATGATTTTTCCAATGGTGGTTAAAGACGTTAGTTGTGTTTGAGTCCGTCATGGGAACTGAACTGAGGCATAGCTTGCAAAGTACACATTTCTGATCTGTGCCAGACTTTTCAGACCCAAACTATGTCCATGCGACACAAGTAGCTCCTCTTAAGTATGAGCTCCTTGTTTTTGTGTTTGCTGATCTCTACTGTTCGAAATTACCCCATTATACTGTGTTCACCCTCATCCAGTTCATTTATGTCACCTTAATGATGCATCTCCCAAAGAACAAAAAGGAGGAGAACAGCGTGTATTTTGGCGACACAATGAAATGGACAATAGAGCATCACATTAAAAAAGACGTTTTTCTATTGACATATCGTATTGCACAGCCCCATATACTACTTTTGGTTATTTATATTACTATAGATAGATAACTTTATTAATCCCAGAGGGAAATTCCTGTGTTACAGCAGCAAAGTCAGACAAAAAGGGGAGAGCAACATATAAATATACATAGGGAGCAGTGTTATAATATAATTATAGCAAAAAGTATGATCCTTAGGCAGTAATGACCCGGCACAGTGGAGAAGAGTTGTACAGTGTGATAGCTGTTGTTATAAATGATCTCCTGAACCTCTCCTTTTTACAGCGGAGCTGGATGAGTCTATTACTGAAAGTGCTCCTCTGTCTGATCAGCAGGTCATGTAGAGGATGTGAGGTGTTGTCCAGAATAGCAGTGAGTTTAAGTGTTCTCCTTTCAACCACCTCCTCAAAACCATCTAGTGAGCAGCCCATAACTGAACCTGCCTTCCTGATCAGTTTGTTGAGCTTATTCTTGTCTCCTCCTCTGATGCTGTTTCCCCAGCAAACCGCAGCGAAGAAGATAGCGCTGGCGACAACTGACTGGTAGAAGATTACTAGTAGTTTGCTGCACACATTAAAGGACCTGAGCTTCCTCAGAAAGTAGAATCTGCTCATCCCCTTCCTGTATACGGTCTCTAAGTTGGCCTTCCAATCCAGTTTGTTATCCAGTAGGACACCCAGATACTTATAGGTGTCAACTTGCTCAACTGACTGATAGGGCTGCCACGATTAGTCGACTAGTCACGATTATGTCGACTATTAAAATCGTCGACGACCAATTTAATAGTCGATGCGTCGTTTTTTTATTTTACTTTGTTTTTCTCTCCAAACTGCTGTGGCACCGTCCACTGCCACATCTGCCTTTCTTTTTTTGACACACATGCGCAGTAGTTGTAGACGGGGTAGACCGTGATGTCACACGAAGTTATACCAGACGGGCTCTGGTATCATGGGTACCCGGTAACGGAGCTCAAAACTGTGGGATCATTTTATGAAAACGAAAGAGAAAAGTGTGCAATGCAATATCTGCAAGGCAGAACTTGCCTTCCACGGCAGCACAACTGCGATGCATGAGCACCTGAAAAGGAAGCATGTTGTGGCTGATTATGACAATGATGAAGAGGGGCCGTCATCTCGGTACGCAAAATGGCTAGTTAGCTGCTACAATTAGCGTAAACAGAAAGTTAACTTGCTACTTACTCATATTGATAGCTGTAAACGTTAACATGAGCGATGACGATTTGATTCATTAGCTTTAGCACACATATTTCATGTATTTTCTGTAACGTTATAACAGTGATGTGTTTGAATAGGAACGCTAATGTTTTCTAACGTTACGTTTCAGTGCTAAAAAAAAGTACGTTCTTCAATGTACGGCTTTGTTACAAAGTAACAAAATTTTGTTATATTTGAGTCAGTGAGACCAAAACTTTATTTTTGTGAATAATTCCTTAGTTGCAGGTACCTACCTCATTGATTTAAATGCAGCTATGTTTGATGCCAGAGACAAATGAAGGAAAAGAAAACCCTAAAAAAAAAATGTATTTATTTTTGTGTTATTTAAGCCAGTGCCTTATCCTTATTTCACTCAGTTGTTTACACTTACGCGACAAACACAGTTAAATAATTGTTTGTTGCAAACAAGCTGCATATTTCATTAAAGGTTTAATGAACTATTATCTTAATTGTCTTTATTTTTAGTTAGCTAATGTTTAGGTGTATGTTTTATATTCAATTAGCGTATGATCCGATTAGTCGACTAATCGAAAATAATAATCGGTGATTAGTCGACTATAAAAATAATCGTTTGTGGCAGCCCTACTGACTGACCCTTAAAGGATTTACCGTGGTCCTCTTCCTCCTGAAGTCCATAACCATCTCCTTGGTTTTGGTCACATTGAGGAGCAGCTGGTTCCTCTCACACCAATCAACAAAGCTGTTGACCAGGTGTATGTATTCACCTTCTTGTCCATCCCTGATGCACTCTACCACTGCAGAGTCATCCGAAAACTTCTGAAGATGGTAGAGGTCTGACCTGTACTGGAAGTCAGTGGTGTACAGGGTGAAGAGGAAGGGGGAGAGAACATATTTTTGCAATACAACAATAAGGTGACATTTTGCAAATAAAGTTTATAATAAATCCACTCGAGACTGAAACATCTATTCAACACAAAATCAAAAGAGTTTAAGTTTTATTGCCAACTCAGCACTTCAATGGCTAGAGCGTTGGCATACTATGCTGTATTTATTGTTCCGATCATTATGTGTGTTGAAATCCAACATGTATCACAAAGTTTTGAATCCTCCTGGGGGTGCATGTTCAAAAAGGTCCTTTATGCACTTGGTTGAAAAGTAGAAAAGTCTATATCAAAAATATGTTATTCTGGAGCACAAACAGCAATACCTATCTTTGCAACTCCAACAATTAAAAGACTACACACAGTTTCCTTCAAGGCACCCATGCCATAGACACCATCTAACCAGTGGTAATTTAGCTGCCGAATGATTTGGCAGTTTATGAACGACCCTTTTTTTTCTATTGAAAACAAGACGATGACTAAATTAAAATTCATTAAAAAGGACAAAAACTAAAACAAAATGAACTGACACTGAGATGAAAATGCTTGGCAGAAACGACATTCAGTCAGATCTGATTTACTCTTGTAGCAGGTAGGGAAAAGATCCAACCATAACTCTAGCATAGCGATCCAATCAGTAATTCTGTAAGACCCACACATTTGATCTAACCGCGGGAAGACCGTACAAAAGTCTCTGTACTGTTTCTCAGAAAACCAACTCAACAATGTTAACACCTGGGAGGAGGAAGTGTGTTGATATATTGGCACATTGCTCATTTTGACGTCAAAGAAAACAACACTCCTTGTAAACAGTGTGGGGCGACTATCCCCAATCAAAACACGACAAACTGGAAATGACATCTGTAAGCGTGCCATCCTGAAGCCGGGGTTATGCCATCCGCACCTAAATGGCTTCAGCCCCCATTTCAGCAGTATTACGGTAATGCATTGCAAACGCACTCAAAATTCATTATGTTCAGGCCAATATTTCAGCGGGGATGTAGGGGGTGCATTCAGTAGGAATGAAAATATGTTGAGTTCATTTTACACCGTAATTATGAATAAATGCATATAAAGCATGCACATATATCTGACCTTATATGTTTAATAAAGCTCATATGTCATTTATTCTATTCTACAATATCTCATGTCCACACAGAGTTTGAAGCAGATTGGTGAAAACTGAGTTTGTGACCACTTTACTGTATACTGTTATTATCAATGCAGACATACAGAACTGAGCTTATATCTTAATTAGATCAAATTATGCATAATTCTTTCCAACTTAATTCTATTCTACAATATCTGCTGAATGTCTACACCAAGTTTGAAGCAGCTCTACGGTAGAAGTTGAGTTATAATCACTTGAATGTATACTATTTTTACCAATGCATGTAGATGTTTCAGATTGTCTGAATTTAAGGGAATCGTTTAAAAAACTAAAACTAAATTTGCTGTCAATTTACATTTCACCCAACCCCACAAAAGTGACAACATTTATGCATTACAACTTTTACATTTCATATTTTAGTTAGCTGAATCTACTGTACATTTAGCCAACTATAATCGTACTATAATTAGTCAATTAAACTAGACAAAGCTAAAAACAATTCAGAGCACAATTATGACTAAAGCAAAGTTTCATTTTAGTCAAAAGACTACCTCAAAATTAACACTGCATCCAACACCACAAAAGTCTCTCCAACAACCCATTTCTGTTGTTATACAGTAAAGATCAGGGGAGAGCGCGAACGCAGTCCCCCACTACCAGAAATTATGCAGTCGAGATTCCCACATTTGGGGAATTCGCAGGGGTCAGCACAACCTAAGTGCAATGGCTGAGCCTCACCCTGGGTGAACCACCTTCTTGATCATGGTATCTCCCCTGCCAGGTAAGTATGAGTTCCACAGCTCCCCACAACAGACCAGACCGCCGGATACACTCTACACCATCATGGTTCATAAACACAATCATTCATTCAACACACAAACAAATCTATAGAACAACTGAAACACACAAATACACACTCACAAAAATACTGAGATTCAGACTCACAACCCTGTGATCATACAATCTTACTAATAACACACAGTCCCACAGTTCCCATCATGCTCTGCTTCTGAATGAGGAACCAGACCTGCCACATTCAGAAACTGGTTTCTTTTTTTAGGATGTACAAAAAAAGTTTAACAAAACTTCAGTCAATTACAACACATTTCAACAACGTGTTTTAGTATAATTATTATTTGTTGGTTTTACTGCAGCTACTAAAACAAACTGCAGCTCATAACAGCAGACTCACATGGAACAGTCCATTACATTCACTCCTCAACATCTATAAACAGATGCACACAATGTCTTGGACTTCTGTGATACTTATAGATTCAAATATACATACTTAGAAACGTGAGGGAAAAGTTACACGGTAAAGAAAACATCTTTTTGAATAAAAGGAGGACACTGTCCTCGTGACGCTCTCTATTCAGAGCCTTCACTCTGTAAACATGACGTTTAAAAACATCTTTTTAATACGACGAATGAAACTGAATAACAATGTCCTCGTGAGCCTTTCTATTAAGAGCCTAACAACGGAAACCGATTCTAATACAATGCTGCCACCTACTGGACAATTTCAATTAATATTACAAACAAGACAGAAATAAAATAGCAAAACGCTAATTCAAACATTTGTAAACATTTTTTATAAATGTACCCGTATACAGTCAAACGAGCATAACTACTAGAAACGTGCACTTTTAAATTCACATCTCAAACTTACTGAAACAACATGTTTATACTGCATAACCAACTGACTTAAAAAAGTAGTCTACAAGATGTTTTTTTTTAATTACATTAAAACACGATACCCAGACATGCAAATACACGGCATTCGCTATGGTCTATACTGAACACACAATCAAAGCACGACATTAAAATACTATACTTTACATGTACATTACAGTACATTTCCTCTCTTTTTTAACAGATTTAGGAAGGTGCACCGTTCCCGGAGGTACTGCAATACCAGGTCGATGCGTGGAGTGGACGGAGCAAGCCCCTATTCCATCTCCCTGTTCCAAAAATCAATTTAATATATGGTCCTCGGGTAGAGGACGTATCAGATATTAAACTGATAAGAACAGATACTACACTTGATCTTAGCCAAAAGGCCGAGAAGCGATACTGCAGCCAACAAACAACCAAGGGGCCCTATCTTCAAAACAACAAACACCAGCATGTTATTTACTCCTTTTTCATCATTAGTACACAATCAGTAGGACACAATTGGTGAGTAATTTAGTAAACACGAAGTTTATACTAAATCCATCAGAGTATCAAACGACTTCAAAGTCTGTGAACACAAACACAAGAGGAAATAATAAAATGAGCTCACAGACTGACCAATCAGAAACGGGGATACAAATCCATTACTATTTTAAAAACTCTCACCCACAGTGATGTTGCTTTAAAACCAACACTGAAATCGGTTTAAAATACTTTTATCAAATAAGTACCGCGAACCATGTGTCATTCACAAACGGATCGTTAAAAGCAGATTTATGGTAATATAACGCGCCTCAGTGGCCAAATGTGGCACTGCAGAAAAACTCGAAGACACGTGGAGGTTTACACTAGCTCTCAAACGTCTATGACTTCCAATATTAAAAAGAAAAAACTCAATTTTGTATACAAACGTATCACAACAAACAGCTTTCTAACAACTCTGTTCCGTTCGAGGTCCAAAATGTAATTTTTAAAAAGCAAATAAATTAGGATACCAAATTTCACATACGTCACACGGCCGCCATTTTAGACATGAACTACACTAAAATGTTTAGAAGACCGCGGCTGTTAATTACACTCAATACCCACTCAATATAAACTTCAGATACACACACTTAATACGTTAAAATTATGATACTTTTGTCGGATAGCCGGATAGTTTGCGTGTTTTTAAATGCATTCTATAACCGAAAATTAACACACGTCTTCTTTATACTTACTTTTCTGCAAATTAACGTAAAAACAAAAATCTAAATATTTTACTCTCTCAACCTGACACGAACACAGAATCGTTAATTAAACTCACACTCGCTTACACAAACATGTTGTACACCGACTCATCACTTCACCTGGCTGCTTTAATTGGAAAGTTACAATCTCACAATCTCCCTATAAACTAGAAACTCTTCGAGTGCCCTATAGACATAACACATTTACTATTTCTATACATTTGCACTCACTTATATAAATGTTCAACCTGTAAATTGTGTATAATACTGCCACAAACAAATGACATATTTTGTAAACTGTACATCACCATGCCATGTAATAAATACAATATGAGGAAAAGTTTGTGAACTCAACCACATCCACTCTCTACTGCGACAACATCCTAACATCCTAAGCCCCATTTCTTATTACACGTTGAATTATACACACTCAACAAGTAAGAGCTACTTTCTTATTGTTGTGGATTTGTTGGACACGTGCCTTTGTGGCTGCAGGGGCCACACAATTTTGTACCCATATAATTATTTACATCTTATATATTTGCATTTCTAATTGTGGTGATGTCACTCGTTCAGACTAAGTCTCTTTAAGACATGATTTTGCAGGTGCGTCTCAGCCTAACTGAGAAAGTACAAAATGTTCTTTGGCCTTGGAAGTGTTCACCAGTTTTGCAAAGTGTGGGTATGTGTGTGCGTAAGATTTTTTATACAGAGGCTTGCTCTAATCTCCAGTAACTTATGTTATTTCACATGTTCATGTGTATAATTACTCAGTTATTTGTAATTTGATTAATAAGCAAATTTATTCCAAGTGATCCTTTTATTCTGTAAATGCATATGATGAATAACTATTTTTGATGTTAAAGTGTTAGTTTTAAGCTTTTACATGGTCACAGAGATTAATCATGATCTGGATTTGGTTTATTATGTAAGAATTGAATACAATTTATATGTAGAAATTAGAGATTTGATGCTGAAACTAAAAACTGGGATAAAGTTCACTTGCCAGGTCAGGATGACCCGAGGGGGGAGACAATGGAGGAATAAGGGTGGGGCGCCTGGGCAGCAGGTGTTCTAAAAGTTGGAAAACAATGATGACAATGTCTGACCTTGACTGAGTTGTATATAAGGGCCAGAGATTTGTGGCTCTTTGGCTTCTTCGCACCGCTGCTGCGGTGTGAGGATGTCCTTTATTGCTTGCAAAAAAATTGTCTGCTTCTCCTCTGAAACTTTGATTCTGCTTGAGTGTGATTTTTGATTAAGTGAGCAGCATGCATTCTGTCAAAAAACCACGACATTATATTCAATTTCAGCCTTAATTTAGAAACTTTGTGAAAACATAAATGTACATATGGTTAATAGAAATGCACCAAGTGCAACTTTCTTGGCAGATTCCAATTTCTGTTTTTTTAAACATATGACCGGCTTTTCCAGTTTTTCTTTCTATCTAAGAGTTATAAATGACAGCATACAGAAACATTTTGGTTCAACTTTCTTTTATTCAATGCTAAAGAAAGATAGCAGGGGATGCTGGCTTGTGCCTTGCTCTGCACTCTCGCTAGCTTTAACCTCTCTGCCTTTCTTAGCTTAGTCAAACTCCACATATTTCAAATATGTCATTAAACCAGTTGTTCTGAAAATTTTCGGAGATGTTCCTCCCTGGCTTACTTTCGCTATGCATGTATATTGCAAGCAGCACGCTATGAAGAGCTTCCACACTAAAGATATGGCTGTGCTATCAATGCATCCCTACTCAGTTTCCCTTCCTACAGTGCTATCAATACAGAGAGAGACCATTTAGTTCACTAGCACTCAAAACAACCAAATTGTAACACTTCCTAATCATGGACCTGCATTAGTGCCAATCTCATTATAAACCCCACGAGCCACTGAGCTGTGTTTTGGCTACAAACTGATTTCTGTAGACTACACACTTTCATTTATACTTTATGCTAATTAGTATATATTCATAGATATATTAAATTTGTAGCCATATAATGATACATAATCGTATTAATTTGTAGCCATAATTAACATTTTAATTAACTAATTATACTGTGTGTGTTTTACTGTATGGCTCTGTCCATCAATAATAATTTAAACTAGGTCAAACCATGTGTGGATGTTTTGACTGCAGGGCCCTACACTTTGTATACTTCATTTGGGAATTAGTAGTCAGAAGAGTATTTGTTCCGGCCTATGGAGTATAGTTTCCCTTGGGCTGTCTAGGAGCGGCCTGTCAATTAAATTCATATCTTATCTCAAAGGGTGAGGATGACCATGAGCTTCTCTAAAATGTACAAATAATCAGTGAATTAACCAAAACAATCTCACTCTCTCCAAACCGTTAACCAAAACAATCTTACTATCTCTAAACTGTAGTAGAGGGGGCACACAGTTGTGTGTGTGTGCGCGCTAAGTGCATTGTACATGGACAGGCTGTAAATATATTATAGTTTAACTATAGAATATACTATTTTGGCATAGCCATACAATGTATTTGAGTAGAGCAATATGTGGGATATGCATTAGTGATGACAACTAGATGGTAAAATTGAACATTTGTATAAAAAGGATGTGTAGGAACCGACGCCACCATTAAAATGTTGGCAAGGGAATTGGGCAGCTTTCAAGAGAAAAACAACCCAAGGTCAGGGCTAACAGACCTGAGTAGGGGAGGAGATTCTCTGGGGTTTGGAGAACAATTGTGACAATGTCTAGACTTAATGTACTGAACAGTATATAAAGAACATGAGAACTGTTGATCATTAGCATCTTCGCATCGCTGTTATGATGTGTGGTTGTCTATGGTGGAGTTATAGTCACTTGAATGTATACCATTATTATCAATGCATGCATGTAGATGTTTCATTTCGGCTGACTTAAATAATTCAAGGGAAACGTTTAAAAAAAAAAAATAAAATTATGCATTACAACTTTTACATTTCATATTTTAGTTAACTGAATGAATCTACTGTACATTTAGCCAACTATAATCGTATTATAATTAGTCAATTAAACCAGACAAAGCTAAAAACAATTCAGAGCATAATTATGACTAAAGCGAAGTTTCATTTTAGTCAAAAGACTACCTCAAAATTAACACTGCATCCAACACCACAAAAGTCTCTCCAACAACCCATTTCTGTTGTTATACAGTACAAATCAGGGGAGAGCGCGAACGCAGTCCCCCACTACCACAAATTATGCAGTCGAGATTCCCACATTTGGGGAATTCGCAGGGGTCAGCACAACCTAAGTGCAATGGTTGAGCCTCACCCTGGGTGAACCACCTTCTTGATCATGGTATCTCCCCTGCCAGGTAAGTATGAGTTCCACAGCTCCCCACAACAGACCAGACCGCCGGATACACTCTACACCATCATGGTTCATAAACACAATCATTCATCCAACGCAAACAAATCTATATAACACAACTGAAACACACAGACACACACTCACAAAAATACTGAGATTCATTGACTGAGACTCACAACCCCGTGATCATACAATCTTACTAACAACACACAGTTCCCATCATGCTCTGCTTCTGACTGAGGAACCAGAACTGCCACATTCAGAAACTGGTTTCTTTTTTCAGGATGTACAAAAAAAAAAAAAAAAAGTTTTAAAAGACTTCAATCAATTACAGCACATTTCAACCACGTGTTTCAGTATAATTATTATTTGCTGGTTTTACTGGAGCTACTAAAACAAACTGCAGCTCATAACAACAGACTCGCATGGAACAGTCCATTACATTTACTCCTCAACATCTATAAAGAGATGCACAACGTCTTGTAGTTCTGTGATACTTACAGATTAAAATATACATACTTAGAAACGTGAGGGAAAAGTTACAGGGTAAAGAAAACATCTTTTTAATACGACGAATGAAACTGAATAACCTCGTGAGCCTTTCTATTAAGAGTCAAACAACGGAAACCGATTCTAATACAATGCTGCCACCTACTGGACAATTTCTATTAATACTACAAACAGGACAGAGAAATAAAATAGCAAAACGCTAATTCAAACTTACTGAAACAACATTTATACTGCATAACCAACATTGTCTGACTTAAAAAAGTAGTCTACAAGATGTTTTTTTGGTCTATTACGTTAAAACACGATACCCAGACATGCAAATACACTACATTCGCTATGATCTATACTGAACACACAATCAAAGCACGACAACAAAATACTAAACGTTACATGTACATTACATAATTTCCTCTCTTTTTAACAGATTTAGGGAAGGTGCACCGTTCCCGGAGGTACTGCAATACCAGGTCGATGCGTGGAGTGGACGGAGCAAGCCCCTATTCCATCTCCCTGTTCCAAAAATCAATTTAATATATGGTCCTCGGGTAGAGGACGTATCAGATATTAAACTGATAAGAACAGATACTACACTTGATCTTAGCCAAAAGGCCGAAGCGATACTGCAGCCAACAAACAACCAAGGGGCTCCATCTTCAAAACAACAAACACCAACATGTTATTTACTCCTTTTCATCATTAGTACACAATCAGTAAAACACAATTGGTGAGTAATTTAGCAAACACGAACTTTATACTAAATTCATCAGAGTATCAAACGATTTCAAAGTCTGGGTACACAAACACAAGAGGAAATAATAAAATGAGCTCACAGACTGACCAATCAGAAACGGGGATACAAATACATTACTATTTTAAACTCTGACGCACAGAGATTGCTTTAAAACCAACACTGAGACCGATTTACTTTTATACTTTTACCAACTAAATACTGTGAACCATGTGTCATTTACAAACGGATCGTTAAAAGCAGATTTATGGTAATATAACGCGTCTCTTAGTGGCCAAATGTGGTACTGCAGAAAAACTCAAGAAAACAAGTGGAGGTTGTAGACGGGCTTTCAAACTTGTATGCCTTCAAATATTAATAAAGAAACTCGGCAATATTAGTGTATACAAACGTATCACAAAAACAGCTTTCTAACAACCCTGTTCCGTTCGAGGTCCAAAATGTGATTTTTAAAAAGCAAATAAATTAGGTTACCAAATTTCACATGCGTCACATGGCCGCCATTTTAGACATGAACTACACTAAAATGTTTAGAATACCCCGGCTGTTAATTACAGAAAAACTCAAATGTTTTACATGTAATCACTAAATATAAACTTCAGATACACACACTTAATACGTTACAATTTTGATACTCATTAGTCCGGATAGTTTGCGTGTTTTTAAATACATTCTCTAACAAAAATTAACATACGTTTTTTTTATACATGCAAATTAATGCAATTAATACATGCATTATATATGCAAATTAACGTGAGTAAAAACATCTAAATATTTTAAACTCCCAACCTGCCACAAACACAGAAACGTTCGTTAAACTCACACACACTTACCCAATCACCTTGTACACCCACTCATCACTTCACCTGGCTACTTTAATTAAAGTTACAATCTTTGCACGTGTCCTAATCACCTTTCTTCCTACAAACTAGAAACCTTTTCAGTGCCCTATAGACATAACACACTAATTTCTATACATTTGATCTTGTAGAACATAAACAACACTCCCAATAGGTATTTTATGAAATTGTAGAGAAGGATTTTCACACTCCTGATGTGAATTCCAACAAGCTGCATGGTTTAAAATGGCTCTTCAGCTAGACACCAGGTCTAGCTTATTCAGTAACATCACTAAGAACATAATGAACTAAACGCCTTCAATAGGTTTGATAGTGGGCCATTGGCAACCACCACCCCCCCCCTCCCCCTAGACCTGTTACCACCACACATTTGCTTGATCACCTTCCACCATTTCACACCTCCCCTCCTCATCCAGACATCTATATCACATCTGATAAAGTGAAAAGGAGGCTACAGAGACTGCATGCAAGAAAAGCGACGAGCCCAGGTGTGTGTGGTTTTTTTGAAGTACAATTACAGCAGGTCCTGGTGCTTTGGATCACCTCCTGTATGGTTCCAGCGCCTAAAACCAAGAACTTGATGTCTCAAGACATGTAGCGCTAATATTTAGTAATTGAAGGAACTTTATTGACTTAAATAACCATTTACTACTTTTGATTATTATTACACAATTAAAAAGTTGGAAAAATTTTGCAAATACAAAGTTTATACTAAATCCACCTGAGAATGAAACTTCTTCAGTGTCTGTTCACTCAAACACAAAATCAAAAGGAAATTAAAATGAGCTACGCTCCTCATACTCAAGACAAATGAAATGACCTAGTGTAAACAGGGTCACTGAATCACAAGTCTCCAAACCGTATTTCGATCAAATCTGAAACCACATGGCTTGAATCTGTTTGGGAAAAGACAGATTCATTGTAAATCTGTTCTACTTAAAGCTGATTTGAGCTGACATTTAACAGATGCCTTATCCAGAGCAACTTACAATTGACACATTATTACAGTCCAAGCAATTTTGGGTTATGGATTAAGGGTTAAGCCTTAACCTTTAACCCTTGCTCAATGACCCAACAGTGGCAGCAGTTGAACCCTGGGCCTAATGGTACATAGTCCAATACCTTAACCGCTAGGGCACCACAGTCCCTTTTTTCTGCCACTGACCGTCTCAACATAAACCCCAGGGCTAAGCCACAATAAATCCACATGTAAATGCACCAAATATGTATTGATATCTCATTTGAATCTGGTTGCTCAAAGTACTCCAGTGGGAAGTTTGAGTTGCGTTGTTTCCACATATTAAACAAGTGTAAAGGCATCCATCTCACCCAAAGCCAAAAATCTTTTTCAGTAAATTACAGCACCATTTGGACAACTGCACAATTTAAATACAATTATTGTGTTATAAAGGAAGAAAGCTGCTGATTGTAAGAGAAATGTCTTATTTTTATATTTACTATCGCTATTTAATAAAGCAAAAGTTTTTCTCATCCGATTACTCGATTAATTGATGAAATAATCAGTAGAATACTCTAAATAATATCCAGTGAGTGGCAGTTTTCTGGGTGAAAGTACTTTGTTGATGCCAGAGGTCAGAGAAAAGCCAGCCTGGTTCAAGCTGGTAGAGGGCAACACAACACACTAAAATAATCGATAGCTGCAACACTATACTATATTAATCATGTTTAACCGTCATGTGCTGCTAAACATTAACTCTCGAAGTTGGCACTGCCCTTTTATTTCAAATACATTTAAAGTGAGTATGTAAAAATCGCAGTGTTTGCTGTAGCAAACTTCTGCAAATAAAGATTATAAACAATACAGGAAGAGGGTCCAATATCATGAACTGATTTACATATTTTGCGGTACACAGCAATTAGATTTCAATTTTGTACTTTTGTCTATGCCCTGGATGTCTCGTCTTGCACCATGTCCTGTCTTGAACTGTGTCCTTCTGTAATTGCACTGGAGATATAGCCAAAAGGTATTTTGTTGTACTGTACAACCCTGGTTCAGCATAATGACAATAAAGTTGAATTGAATTTGACTGAACGGAGACACATTTGACTATTCAGTGTATATGGGGTCATAGTTTATGTAGTTAAAATCTTACCACGATACAATCCAGATACAAGACACATGAAAATACAAAGTATAGCTGGGGTCATAGCCTCAGATTGGTCAAAAGTGGCAATACAGGGAAACCACGTCCAAACAGCATGAGAATGTATATGTTCCATAGGTCTCTATTAAATTATACTCTCTGGTCACTTTATTATGTACACCTGTTCAAATATCTAATCAGCCAATCACATGGCAGCAACTCAATATATTTAGGCATGTTGTCCTGGTAAGATGACCTGCAGAAGTTCAATCAGAGCATCAGAATGGGGAAGAAAGCTGAGTTGAGTGACTCTAAGCATGGCATGGTTATTTATGCTAGACAGGTTGGTCTGAGTATTTCAAAAACTGCTGACTTACTGGGATTTTCATGCACAGCCATCTCTAGGGTTTGCTGAGAATGATCCGAAAAAGAAAAAATATCCAGTGGGTGGCAGTTTTCTGGGTGAAAGTACTTTGTTGATGCCAGAGGTCAGAGAATAGCCAGCCTGGTTCAAGCTGGTAGAAGGCAATACAGCACACTGAACTTTGAAGCAGCTACAGCACCACAACGCCACAAAGTGTGCCTCTCCTGTCAGCTAAGAACAGGCAACTGAGGCTACCATTCATGAAACCAATTTGGTCTATTTAACCTTATTAAATTCTTAAGACATTTGGTCTGTGGACTGTGGTAGCCTAGTGGGTAAAGTACTGGACTATGGACCAAAAGAAACTGGACTGGACTGGTAAGGTCCTGGACTATGGACCAAAAGGTCCAGGGTTCAAATCCCACCAAGCTACCACTGTTGGGTCCTTGAGAAAGGCCCTTAACCCACAATTGGACCGTAAGTCGCTCTGGATAAGGGTGTCTGCTAAATGCTGTAAATGAAATAAATGAAATGAAATTCTAAAGTAAAATTCGGATGTTGTCTGGTCACACATGCTACTGAACAGGCAAACACACCAGCATAAATCAATACCACTCATGCATGGCTCACAAAAGGTAGGCTACATCTCAAATCAACAAAACCGTTCTGTTCACGGTCCAAAATGTGCAAAAAAAACAACAACACACAGTTTCATATAACACAAAAACAATAATCAGAAGTCTCACCAGAAGCACATGTAGTACTTACAGATGATAGAAAAATTTAATCAACCAAAAAAAAAAAAAAGCACAGAACCCCGACTACAAATTATTAGAAAGGCAACCTAATAAATATTTAACAATTTAAAAAATAAGTTAACAATTTACAGTCATTTCATGCGCACAATATATAGGTTACTAGTGTTAGTATTACTGTACAGCATGTCTACTGCTACAACCAGGGGCAGGAGTTCGGGAGCCCAGTGTTGCTAATTTACCGACATTGACGCTATTTGGCGACTTTATCCCTACTGCGAAAATGACGAATAAACTAGTATGCCAACTAATATATGACGTTATATGGAGACTTTTATATTTTTTGAGCATGTTAAAGCTACTTTCGTATAAAAAAATGGCAACAGTGGACGTACCTTGGAGTGGAGACGCAGCCAGTTGAAGTGCAGCCGCGGTCGCGCCATCCGCACTTTGAAAAAGCTCAGGCGCGCTTCGTCACTGAGCGTTTTGGTGCGCATCTAAACGCTCTTTTACGGTACTCGGTTGCGAAGTAGCATACTTTTTCTGTAGAGATTGAAAATGGAAAACATTAGTTTTGCAAACATAACTTAGAGATCTAATGCACAAAAAATACAGTAAAGACAACGTGTTACAATATGTAGAACAAACTAAAAATGTTGCAAATTCAGAGAGCAAAAACAAAACAAAAAAAAGAAAAAGAAAAATCTATAGTTTCAGTAAAATCCCAATATATTTTTTATCACTTTCCTGCCTACTCATAATACCACTTCCTTGTGTTTTTGCTTTGACAGTATGAAGAAACAATATAGCAAGTTATGCTTATGACTAAATGTAAAGTTTCATAAAATAAGCAAATAAAATTGTTATCAAATCTCTCTACTACAATCTTAAAGAACACATACTCCTGTAGTCATTACATTCATTTCAAATTTTTTTTACTGTAGGAATTTGGAGAAATGGAATGGCAAACTTATGTAAAGTTTCAGTTTGGTTCTATATACATCACTATTTGAAGTATAATAAAATAACCAAATCAAAGTGTTATAAAATTACTCTACTACAGTCTTGAAGAACTCTTACTCCTGTACGGAATATGTGGGTTTCAAGTGCTTTTACTGTAAGAATTTGTAGTAACGGGTTGGCAAACGTATGTGAAGTGCCTATTCGGTTCTGTATATACCACATTTTGAAGTGCAATAAAATAAGCAAATCAAATTGTTATCTGCACTCTGCCATATACCTGAAGAACACCTCCTCCTGAAATGTGTTTCAGACATTTATACTGTAGGGATTTGGATTAATGGGATAGGAAATATGTTTGAAATAGTGACTCATTTATATACAGTGGGGCAAAAAAGTATTTAGTCAGCCACTGATTGTGCAAGTTCTCCTACTTAGAAAGATGAGAGAGGTCTGTAATTTTCATCATAGGTGCACTTCAACTATGAAAAACAAATTGAGAAAAAAATCTACGAAATCACACCGTAGGATTTTTAAACAATTGAATTGTAAATCATGGTGGAAAATAAGTATTTGGTCAGCCACCAACAAGCAAAATTTCTGGCTCTCAGAGACCTGTTACTTCTTCTTTAAGAAGCTCTTCTGTCCTCCACTCCTTACCTGTATTATTGGCAGCTGTTTGACCTCGTTATCTGTATGAAAGACACCTGTCCACAGCCTCAAACAGTCAGACTCCAAACTCAACCATGGCCAAGACCAAAGAGCTGTCGAAAGACACCAGGAAGAAAACTGTAGACCTGCACCAGGCTGGGAAGAGTGAATCTACAATAGGCAAGCAGGTTGGTATGAATAAATCAACTGTGGGAGCAATTGTAAGAAAATGGAAGACATACAAGACCATTGATAATCTCCCTCGATCTGGGGACCTACACAAGATCTCATCCTGTGGGCTCAAAATGATCATGAGACTGGTGAGCAAAAATCTAAGAACTACATGGAGGGACCTGATGAATGACCTGCAGAGAGCTGGGACCAAAGTAACAAAGGCTACCATCAGTAACACACTATGCCGAGAGGGACTCGGATCCTGCGGTGCCAGACGTGTCCCCCTGCTTAAGCCAGTACATGTCCAGGTCCATCTTAACTTTTCCAGAGAGCATATGGATGACCCAGAAGAGGATTGGGAGAATATCATGTGGTCAGATGAAACCAAAATAGAACTTTTTGGTAAAAACTCAACTGGTGGTGTTTGGAGGAAGAAGAATGCTGAGTTGCATCCCAAGAACACCATACCTACTGTGAAACATTGGGGTGGAAACAATGTTTTGGGGGTGTTTTTCTGCAAAGGGGACAGGACGACTGATCCGTGTTGGAAGGAGGCTTTAGGGGTAAAATCTCCTTCCATCAGTGCCAGCATTGAAGATGGAACGTGGCTAGGGCTTCCAGCATGACAATCATCCCAAACACAAAGCTCCGGCAACAAAGGATCGGCTCTGTAAAAAGCATTTCAAGGTCCTGGAGTGGCCTAGCCAGTCTCCAGACCTCAACCCCATAGAAAATTTGAAAGTCAATGTTGCCCAGCAACAGACCCAAAACATCACTGCTCTAGAGGAGATCTGCATGGAGAAATGGGCCAAAATACCAGCTACAGTGTGCAAACCTGGTGAAGACTTACAGGAAATGTTTGACCTCTGTCATTCCATGTTACAAAGTACTGAGTTGAACTTTTGTTATTGACCAAATACTTATTTTCCACCATGATTTACAATGAAATCCTTTAAAAATCCTACAATGTGATTTCCTGGATTTTATTTCTCATTTTGTCTCTCATAGCTGAAGTGTACCTATGACAAATTACAGACCTCTCTCATCTTTCTAAGTAGGAGAACTTGCACAATCAGTGGGTGACTAAATACGTTTTTGCCCCACTGTATACACTACATACAGTACTGTGCAACGAGTAGATCAGACACACAAAAACATCACAACACAAAACAGCACAGGAAGAAGCTAAATCATTTAAGAATAGTAGAAAAAAAATACTAGCAAATACTAGCATGCTGGCAAAAATTAACAAGGAAAAAGATTTGTACCAAGGTTACAGATTTTAGGCACAGGTTTGAAGAAGGTTCAAGAGGATTTATAAACAGGTATTATAAAGTCCTTTGCATACACGCACAGACACTTTAAAAACACTGTCATAATGCTATTCATACTCATTATTGTATTTTGCTACTGTGTATATAACTGCTTTCTTTTTATTCTTTATTTACTTTTTCTTGTAGAGTGTTGCACTAAATTTAGCTGTATGCAAGTATAATGACAATAAAAGGCTTCTATAAAGCTGGACCTACATAGAAAATGGAAAAATAAAGACAGAATTTATCTGATAATTTGATTTTGGTTAATTTGGGGAACTTTAAAATTAGACAGATGCATAATTTCCCATCTAATTTCTTCATACTGTCAAATTAAAAACACAAGGAAGTGTTATTAGAGTAGGTAGGAACGTGATTTTAAAAATATATTGGAATTTAACCGAAACTATAGATTTTTATTTTTGTTTCTCTGAATTTCCAACATTTTTAGAGTGTTATACATACAGATAACTTTATTGTATATTTTTGTGCATTAGACCTCTGTGAGTTATGTTTATCAAGCTGTAAAACTCCACAGCAAATTATTTCCAATCTCTGGAGTAAAAACACGAGCGGGTTCGCAACAGAATACCGTAAAAGAGCGTTTAGACGCGCCCTATAACCCTCAGTGTAGATAGCGCGCCTGAGCCTTTTCGAATTGCAGATGGCGTGTCCGCGGTGACTAAGACCTCCATTCTGAGCGAAAATGAACAATTCCTGCAGCTACAATAAAGTGGCCGTGTTACATAGTAAACAAGGTCCTGCTTTACTTTGCCTTAAAGTAATAAAGCAAAAACTGTACGTATTTCTAACGGTTTATTAGACAAACACGGGCATTTACCTTCCTTAACGGCACTACTGAATAGCCCTACAAATTGTATCAAGTCTACTATAGCACAGAATAATGTTACCTCTCCTAATATGCTCCTCCCTGGATATTTCATCATCCACATTTAACTTAATCTCATCTGCTGTGCTCCTAAATTTAAACGGTAAATGGCACAGCAGGATAATACTGATCTGAGTCCCAGTATGGCGCCAGGTTGGGTGTCACACGTAGAAACAATTGGGTGTGTTTGAGGACCTGGAGACAGGCGCAGTTATGGCCTTGCTTCCTGTCCAAGGCATGCACACATCTCACTTGGGATATGTGCCAGGTTAATAGAATGTTTGATTAATCTGCATTTATTTCACATTGTGTAGCTCTATTCTGTAAACGTTTTTGCTGAGATGTTGCTCCTACGCATTTCCACTTCACAATATCATTCACAATCCGAGTTTCATTTCAACAGTTGCACTAGCATGTTTAGCTGTGCCTTACGGAGGAGAGCTGATGTTGCAACACTGACCCCTACCCAGACCTGCAATGGACTGGCACCCCATTAAAGGTACATGCCCGCCTCCGACATGTGAATTCCGTGCTAGAATCCTGATCCCCATGCAAGCCTGGGAAAACTGGGAAGAAATGAATTAGGACATGGCACTCGCATGGAGCAGCAATTCATAAATCAAAAAAACTAAAACAGTGCCAAAAAAATCTTACCCAAAGAAGCAACTATGCATTATTTTATCTGCCATTTAACTTGTAATGGGTGTAAACACATTTCATGTAAAGTATGTAAAGAGATCTATCTATTATCATACAAACAGAAATATCATGTGCAGCCTTGGTGGCTCACTGGGTAGTGTTAGCTGCTGGAAAATGATGTAACAGCGGGCCTGAGTTACAGCTGGTCCATCCAACATAAAAACCTGTACTAAGTGTAATGCATGAATGGTGCACTGTGGCGACTCCTAACGGGAACATGTCTAAGAGGATTTGCAGCCTTGGTGGCTCAATGGGTAATGTCACCTGCAGAAAATGGCAGTGTCAGAGATCCTGGTTAAATCATGGTAAGGCTTGCAATGTGAAGGTTGAGTGGTGTTCACAGCAAAACCCTGTCCACTGGGAGTGTATGGCCAACACCAGTTGCAGGCCAACCAAGATTTTATACAACCAGAAAAATCATGCCATATGTCAAAAATGTTTAATTCAGAAATCATATGGAAACTGTGCAGCTAAAATTATTTTTATTATCATTTCATTGTTAAGGATTTGGTATCATAAATCCTCTGGGATAAAGCAAATCAAAACATTATTCAATAGATTAACTGACAAAATACTCCACCTCACTACCAGAACACACACATTGTTCATGCGCTTTTTGCTGATATGGTCAAAGTACAGTCAACATAGATGTGGTTTTAGGATGAGTGTAATTACAGAGATGTCTCCAGACTGTGCATGGGGCTACCAGGAGGCTGAGGAATTCCAGTCTTAGTTAAGTCCTTGTGGCGAGGCAGGGAGCTGCTGTTTGCAGCATTATTGTTTTGGTTAAGTGAAGACAGGACAGGAGAAGAGGCTGGTGGTACAGCATTGCGTTTTGCGGGTGCGTCCTCCTCAGACTCAGTTTCGTCAATGAGAGGGATGGCCTGCTCAGAATCTTCGATGCGAAACTCTGGGTGGGTCATGAAGTTATGGATGGAGCTTCGTGATTCTGGAGGCTCCAGGCCTTCGTACGGAGACAAGGCTTCCCGAAAGGCATTCACAACACGGATCTGTCAAAGCAAGTTTGAGAGGCAAAAATACCAAACTGGAGTAAAAGTCAAACAACATAGAAAAGTACAAAACATAAAGTAACACGTGACACTATACTCGAGAAATTGTGCCATTCAGTAGAGACGTACCACCAAAACCATTGGGCAATGCCAGACAACATATACAGTACTGAAAAACATGCACTTTGTAGTTATACAGTTAAAGACTGTAGTCCATCTGGTTCTCTGTATTCTTTGTTAGTCCCCTTTACTCTGTTCTCTAATGGTCAAGACCCCCACAGATCAGGTACTATTTGGGTGGTGGATCATTCTCAGCACTGCCACGACACTGAGGTTATGGTGGTGTGTTAGTGTGTTGAGCTGGTACGAGTGGATCAGACGCAGCAGTGCTGCTGGAGTTTCAAAACACTGCTCACTCATTGTTCACTTTATTAGAGACATTCACCTCATTGCTCCACCCTGCAGATGTAAAGTTAGAGACAGCAGCTCATCTGTTTGTGCAGTTTGTGTTAGTCATCCTCTAATCCATCAATGCTCACAGAATGCTGCCTACAGGATGCTGGTGGCTAGACATTTTTGACTGATGGACTACAGTCCAGCAGCAACACGGAAATGGTTTAAAACTCCAGCAGCACTGCAGTGTCTGATCCACTCATGGTGGTGGTGGTAGTGTTTTTGCACTGATATATCAGAGTCACTGCGATGCTGAGAATGATCCACTACCCACATAGTACCTGATTTGTGATGGTCCTGTGGGGGTCCTGACCATTAGAGAACAGAGTAAAGGGGACTAACAAAATATATAGAGAAACAAATGGACTACAGTCTGTAATTGTAGAACTAGTGCAGTGACCACTAAAACATAAATTTAAAAAAATGTAGAATATATACTAAAAAATATTGAAAGCCTAAGACTTTTTGCACAGTATTGTATGTCCGTGGTACAGTGCATATATAACCCACTATAAAGACTGATCAAATGGCTTGGGTCATAATCAATACCCATGTTGCTCTATGGTGTTTGCGCGACATCCAAGTCACATAACGCACAATGTCATGGAACGTATAGTGGACGTTAAGTCACACATAATTGTAATGCTTACGACAAATTCTTTAAATGGACAGCAAGACAAATTGTTCATCACAATAATTTGAAAGCCAGTCTTCAACTAAAATTTCATGAGACACACTTGAATGTCTGCTGCATCCAGATAAGGAAAACATCAAGTAGTGCAACATCCCGCTTTTAAGAAACAGTGGTACCTCTGTTCTCATCATTAATGTTTCCCATAAAAAAATAATGTAAATTGAATTAATCTGTTCCAGACCCCCAGAAAATCCACACTGTATAAGGCATTATATGCATTAATGGAGTTGTACTGTACAGGTGCTGCCTAATTTACGATGGAGATATGTTCCGACAAATCCATCATAATTAAATGCATCATGAACTGAGGAGTTTAAGGAGTGTTTGTTAGAGCGTCTATACTGAGCGTCTGTACTGTAAAAGCACTTACTGTATTGGTGAACTTGCAGCGCTAGCACAGCTGCTAATGCTAACTTCAGCCTGTCTGTCTTCTGGAGTATCAACTTTCTGTTTTTATGACCCATCAATCTTTTTATGACCTATTGAGTCTTATTAGCACTAAGAACAGAACTAAGAATACATTTTTGTGGTCAAAATGCATTGAGAACCATGGTACCACGGTATGTCTTTCTTTTAGATTTTGCACATCAGACTTGGGACTTGCCTGCGTCTGGATTCTGTTGAGACCCCTGCACCAGAGGACCTGTCCTCTCCTCAGTTCCATCTCAGCATGGTCAATCTCATCCAGGTCCTCCAATTCCTTTAACTCCTCCTCTGGAATTTCCTCTTTCTGAGTTCCATGGCCAGCGGTTTTCAAAAACTTCAATCGACTTGTGGGAATGGTGGTGACTAACTGTGAATTAGTAACAAACAAACAGAAATTCTCAATGGGACTACAAAACACCAACTTTATTTTTCTTTAGTGACACAAAATCCAATAATAAAAACAAACTAAGACAAGCACTGCTTCCCAATACTGCACCAAATGTCTCCTTAATGTATTAATTACATGGCAGAATTCTATACTGCAGTATGCATAAATTATCTAGGTTTCCTTTATCCTCCATTCATCTTCCCTCATGCTCAGAGAGAGGAGTTGAAAAGAATAGCAAATAAAGAAAATGTGAGAGAACAATTAAAGAAATGTCAAGAAGATTTAAAGTGACTTTAGCCTCACCTGACCCCAGAGAAGGCATCCAAAGCCAAGAAAAACACACCATAGCCACTGATCAATACTAAGGCTTACACAGCTGAAGGGCTTCCCTCCAAACTGCACAATCAGAAACTGCAATGAAAGTAAATACAAGTTAAGAAGGAATACTGCTTAAAAAAAAAAAAAAAAAAAAAAAAAAACACCATTCTAATTATTAAGATTTTCTTTGCTGACTATAATGACAAGCAGGCAATTTTCTTATGCAGTTGAGTTCAGACACGTATGAATCAGTGACCTCAGCACTGCCATCTTACTTTACCTGAACTACAAATGTTCCTAATACAATGGAACAGAAGATCAGGTTGTTGAAGATGCCATCAAACACATTCCTTTCTCCATGGATCTTGCGGGCGTTCATCTCATTAAAGAGCTGCATCATGACGAAGGTGTTGAAAATGATTGTGTAGTGTTCTGAAGGAGGGGCATGTAACGGAGCATTCCTACCACTGTCGACGTCAAAGATCTGCTCACCTGTTAGGGAAGAAAAAAAAAAATGACGCAAATGTAATAGAAGAAATTTGAATGTGCAGTACTGTGCAAAAGTCTTAGGCCACCATTAGATTAGATATGGCATTGTTTTAGCAATGGTATAATGACCATGTATAATTATTTTTCACAGTCTCTATTAGAATACATGTGGAAGACACAGTACATTTGTATAGAGTATAAAAACACAAAAAAAAAATCTGAAAGAAACAGCTTCTATAGGCTACAGTGCAGTATTTCGTGTGACCTCCCCTTACAGTTGAGCAATAACAGCATCTGGCAGCTTCATCGGGATATCAAGTTGACTCTTCTACAGTCTGAAGAAGCTTGATAAGGAATGGTCTTTTTGGAAGGGTATCAGCCAAGAAACCATTTTTTTGGAAGGGGAACAGGGTGAAAAGGCTAAGATATCCTAAAGGCTCGAATGGAGATCAGTGTAAAGAGTACTATGGAGTGACTAATCTAAGTTTGAACATTTTGGGTCTAATTGTCTACAACATGTTATATATGGTCATTATACCACTGCAAAAACAACAAATATAACAGTGCCCTAAGACTTTTGCACAGTATTGTATTAGACAGACGAGTCAAAAAAAAAGCCCTTTTATTTCTATGTTCCGTGGATCGCGTTACAAGTTTTACAGTGACATTTACTCGAGTAGCACTTTCATGTTTACTTAACCAGTGGAACAATGTTATTGGCAGCATCACGACTCTGAATGTACTTCTCACCAGCAAACAACAGAGTGAAGATGATGGTGAGTTGGTAAACTGCATGGCCCAGAATGTTTTTCATCATGGTTCTGGAGATGAGAGGCTTGTTGCGACCATAGGGTTTCCTCAGTAGCAGGGCCTCAGTGGGCGGCTCAGTGGCTAAAGCCAGCGATGCAAACGTGTCCATTATTAAGTTCACCCACAACATTTGCACTGCTTTCAGTGGAGAGTCCTGTGGACAGGAACACACAGCGGGTAAATAAAAAAAAATGGAGGAAAAAACATCAAAAATCAACTTGACACATTGAAAATTTAATTCTGAGACCTACATGCTCCCTGAAATCCTTTGGCACTGGACTTCTTGTTGTCTCACGCACTAGACTCATGACATTGAGTGGCAGGTCGCCCAGTGCTTCTGCTCCTAAACTATGGAACTCCCTTCCACAATCACTACAGGACTGCTAGTCTTCCTTTAAAATTCACCTTAAAAACTTTCTCTTCTGTCTAATCTTTTTTTAACGTATTTATTTATGTTTTGTTTCCTCTCTTTGTTAGGCATCCTTGGGTTCTTGAAAAGTGCTATAGAAATTGAACGTATTATATTATTATTATTATTATTATTATTACTCAACTGAAGCGTAAATTTTTAGGCAGCATAATTTGTGTTTAATCACGAACACTTAACCTTGACAATACACATAGTAAAATACAGTAAGTCAAGTTACAATCCAAGCAACTTAGGGTAAACGGCATTGTTCAAGGCTCCAACAGCGGCAGCTTTTGCAACTTTGTCAAAGCGAGGGCTTGAACCCTCAACCTTCTGGTCAATAGTGCACTACCTAGGTCACTGCTCCACCATTTTTTTTCCTCTTCTTATTTATATTTATATATACACACACATACATACACATACACATATACACATATATATATATATATATATATATATATATATATATATATATATATATATATACACACACACACACACACACACACACACACAGGTCCTTCTCAAAAAATTTGCATATTGTGATAAAGTTAATTCTTTTCCGTAATGTAATGATAAAAATTAAACCTTCATATATTTTAGATTCATTGCACACCAACTGAAATATTTCAAGTCTTTTATTGTTTTAATACTGATGATTTTGGCATACAGCTCATGAAAACCCATCCACCCAACCCAATCTCACAAAATTAGCATATCATGAAAAGGTTCTCTAAACAAGCTATTAACATAATCATCTGAATCAACGAATGAACTCTAAACACCTGCAAAAGATTCCTGAGGCTTTTGAAAACTCCCAGCCTGGTTCATTACTCAAAACCGCAATCATGGGTAAGACTGCCGACCTGACTACTGTCCAGAAGGCCATCATTGACACCCTCAAGCAAGATGGTAAGACACAAAGAAATTTCTGAACGAATAGGCTGTTCCCAGAGTGCTGTATCAAGGCACCTCAGTGGGAAGTCTGTGGGAAGGAAAAAGTGTGGCAGAAAACGCTGCACAACGAGAAGAGGTGACCGGACCCTGAGGAGGATTGTGGAGAAGGGCCGATTCCAGAGCCACCGTGCACAGGCGTGTGCAGGAAATGGGCTACAGGTGCCGCATTCCCCAGGGGTAAAGCCACTTTTGAACCAGAAACAGCGGCAGAAGCGCCTGACCTGGCTACAGAGAAGCAGCAAACTGGACTGTTGCTCCAGTGGTCCAAAGTACTTTTTTTCAGATGAAAGCAAATTTTGCATGTCATTCGGAAATCAAGGTGCCAGAGTCTGGAGGAAGACTGGGGAGAAGGAAATGCCAAAATGTCTGAAGTCCAGTGTCAAGTACCCACAGTCAGTGATGGTCTGGGGTGCCATGTCAGCTGCTGGTGTTGGTCCACTGTGTTTTATCAAGGGCAGGGTCAATGCATCTAGCTATCATGAGATTTTGGAGCACTTCATGCTTCCATCTGCTGAAGAGCTTTATGAAGATGAAGAGTTCATTTTTCAGCATGACCTGGCACCTGCTCACAGTGCCAAAACCACTGGTAAATGGTTTACTGACCATGGTATTACTGTGCTCAACTGGCCTGCCCACTCTCCTGACCTGAACCCGATAGAGAATCTGTGCGATATTGTGAAGAGGAAGTTGAGAGACGCAAGACCCAACACTCTGGATGAGCTTAAGGCCGCTATCGAAGCATCCTGGGCCTCCATAACACCTCAGCAGTGCCACAGGCTGATTGCTTCCATGCCACGCCGCATTGAAGCAGTCATTTCTGCAAAAGGATTCTCGTAAAAGTATTGAATGCATAACTGAACATAATAATCTGAGGTTGACTTTTTTTGTATTATTAAAAACACTTTTCTTTTATTGGTCGGATGAAATATGCTAATTTTGTGAGATTTTGGGGTTTAAATTTTAAATTTGGGGTTTTCATGAGCTGTATGCCAAATCATCAGTATTAAAACAATAAAAGACTTGAAATATTTCAGTTGGTGTGCAATGAATCTAAGATATATGAAAGTTTAATTTTTATCATTACATTACGGAAAATAACTAACTTTATCACAATATGCTAATTTTTTGAGAAGGACCAGTATATATATGACAGTAAAATAGGACATTTTTAAACCACTAACTTGTGTGATACAGGCACCGGTGAATGCCACAATCACAGCCACTACGTTGACTGTCAGCTGAAATTGCAGGAACTTGGAGATGCTGTCATAGACATTTCTCCCCCACATCACAGCTTTCACAATGCTGGTGAAGTTGTCATCTGTCAAGATAATGTCTGAAGCCTCTTTGGCCACATCTGTTCCAGCAATACCCTAAAGAAACATGACAGATCAACATGGCAAGTAACTGTCAGCATTCATTAATGTTTGTGTTTATTCTTATTCTGTCTTGTTTTTTTTTTTTGGCTGTATTACACGGCAATAAATAGTGTCATTCAACAGGTTGACTATTTTTAACAACATACCATTGCAAAACCAACATCTGCTTTCTTCAAGGCAGGGCCATCATTTGTTCCATCACCTGTCACAGCAACTACTTGCCTTTGCTCTGCAACAGTGCTATCAATGATACCTGAAGGGGGAAAAAAGGAACATTTTATTAGAACCCTGTGTTTACACCAGTGAGTGACAGGAAACTCAAGACTTGACTTAAAGGTGTATGGAGAGCTTCTGTTGATGGTGAATGGCCACTGTCCAGCTCAGTACAGTATATTGCTTACAGTATATTCTATAACTCTCTACAGCATATTGCATAATTACTAAGGCACACTGCTTTGCTTTTACTGTTATTACTAACACATTGATACAGGTACTGTTTATTTATTATAATGTGTTAATAAAATGAAAAGGACGAAAGATACATAAACGCCTTATTTGGAGTGGATTAGTTTATCAGGGGTACATGTGAGATTTCTGCAGTTATCAGATTATTAAAGTGGCCATCTAAACAGCATACTCCGATTTCCCAGAACGGATTAAGGTCTAGAAAACAGATTAGGAAATCCAATAAATAGAGATGGGTTTTAGTTCAGTATGCCCTTACTCTGATTTCAATCAGTTTTCTCAGTCTGCGCAGGTATGCAAACGTAGCCCGGAAGTGGAAAGTTGCCAGGTCTGCTTATTCTACCTAATTATGACGTTTTTGTGTTAGACATACGTTTTATTTTTCTATAAAATTAAAGATTCCTCTCTGACATTTTAGTAGATCACTTGTGTTGGGCTTCTTGTTTTTTTTTTGAGCCAATTAGATTATTCTGGGATTGTTTCCATTGACCTTGTTGGTTGTTCTCTTGTGGAATCTGGCAACCCTGGAATTAGACGCGGCACTTCCGCAATGGCTACCAAACATTTTTCGGGCACACTATGAAACAGTAAATAATGAGGAAATGAAGAATTTACATAAAACCGTAATAATAATGATAAAATAATGGGGATGTCAGTTTGTGTATTTGGTATGATAAAAATACTAAACATTTATTAACAAAAACAAATACAAAAATAATTAGGTTACATTTTATGTCACATCCTTCTGTGAAATTATTGGCTGGTTGCAAACTGGAAATCCGAACAAAAGACTGAGGAGTTGCGTGAAAAACAGTAAATAATTGTTCCTGATATTTACTCAAACGAGGAGGGAGAAAAGATACAGCTGATCCAGGCAGAAATAAAAATCACAGTCTAGTATCTGTAAATGGGGAAATTAATCCAGGATGCTGTCCAGATAGTGTTTAAGAGGGAATTTATTGTTAAAAGGGAATAAGTGCAGGATTTTGTCACTTAATAGAATAATTCGAATTTGCAATCAGTTAAGAATATCTCAATTTGAGTGTTGCTTGTCAGTCTAGCTACGTGTCCACTGCTGTTATTACTGGAGCTGTGGCAGAAAGACTTTTATGCTCTTTTATTTTCATATGTCAGCATTGAGTGAGTTATATTTATGGAATAATTACCTACGTTTAACATAATTAAAATGCGACAAAAACGTTTACCGTACCTTCTACAGCTTACCTTTTACTAATGTATGCTTGTCAGTTGGAGAGGATCTTGCCAGTACACGCAGTTTGGGCCAAATCTTGTCGATACGCTCCTGCTCGATCTGAAAATAGTATTTGTCAAGGAATGAAAGCTGCCTGACATGAAAGAATTTAGAGCCAAAGTATGACATACTTTATAGATGTTAATCAAAGCGTAGATAAAATTTTGATTAGCTAAATTCAGAACACATCCGAAATTTATATACATTTTAGCTCATCCTGACATGACCATACCTCTCCAAGTTCATTGCGTATACGCCTGTTGAACTCTTTACCCTCAAGGCACAAGAAATCATCTCCAGGATGGAGGATGCCACACTTGGAGGCAATAGCACGAGCAGTGTTAATGTTGTCCCCAGTAACCATGCGTACTGTGATGCCTGCTCGCTGACACTTTTTAATGGCATCAGGAACCTGGCACGATAAAGAACACCCACGTGAGATACCAACACTATATACTGACATACAGTAATGAGCACTCGTGTGGGCAAGCTGTCTGTTATCAGTGTGTCCTTGTGGGTCATTTCTATCAACCAGTTTCCATTTCTGTGGCAGAAATATCTGCACTCACTCAGACATACATTGCATAAGCCACTGAAACTGTAAAATGAGACTCAGGTGAGTGTTTACCTCTGGTCGTACAGGGTCTTCGATGCCCACAACACAGATGCAGGTGAGGCCTGTGAGGATGTCGACCTCGTTGTCCCAGTCTGGTTCTCCCTCTGAAGCAGGAAAGTCTCTGTAGGCCAAGCAGATTGTCCTCAAGCCTTCTGAAGCCATGGGCTCAATCACCTTCTCCAGCATGTCATCTCGATCCCTGGGCTTGAAGACCTTGGGATCGCCGGTCGCTGACAAAACTTTACAACATCTGCAAACACAGCAAGCAAATGCTGTTTATATATAGGTGTATTTACAATTTCACTGCTAGTGATGCGACAGTTAAAACTTAGGAAAGAACTAATATCTATCTTGGAAAGATCTCAAAACCTTATTTAAAAGATATTACTTGTTCTTATTACAAATATCTAGTGTTCACCCATTGTTACAAATTTGCCATCATACAGAAATCTCAAGTGTTTTGTAGTCTTATTTGAAGGTGTTTCCTATCTGATCCAATCTTTCTTCTTTCCTTCTATAAATTTATTTTTAGTTATAAAAAACAAAGTGTATGATTTACATCTTAGAGTACAGAATATCCAGACTACACAGCAGGAGAATATCTAAACTATATAAAATACATTCTATGTATATTTTTTGTGCAAACGTACTTCTTCAGGAGAATTTCAGAGGCTCCTTTGCTGAACATCCGGTAGCCTCCATCAAAATTTCTCACGACGGTGCTCATGGATTTTCTCACGGAGTTGAAAGTGTACACTTTAAAGAGGTTCTCCTCAGGATATGCATTACGAAGGGTTTGGTAGTCTTTGTGGAGGTCAAGAGCAAATCCCAGCAAGGCACATTCAGTTTTGTTTCCCACTTGACAGGGAAGTCCACCTTCCTTTTCAGGAGGCTACAAACACACGAGAAATTTACTCAGGAATTCAGCTTAAACTGTAGCTAACACAAATATACTTTTGAATAGAGGATAATCATTATAAAAATCGGTTTCAAAATATGATACAGTCTACAAAATAATGGTCACCATTTAAGAGCTGGAGTTGCTTAGTGCTAGTTATTAGTGATGGCTGCAAAGCTGATGAGATGGGTCACTTTTGCAACATCGTGGATGATTGCCAGACCGGCCTCTGCTATCTTCAACAGAGGAATTCATGCCTTTAAGTGACATCCAACCCAGCCAGAAGACTTACAAGCTGTATTAGACTGCTGTGACACCCGAGTGCCTAATACAAGTACAGTAGTACTTCGGTGCTCGACCACCTCGGAACTCGCTGAATTTGATTCCCGACACATTTAGACTAGTACAATTTGTCTCGGTTCTCGCCTTTTGCTCGGTACTCGGCCCACAAGTTACTAAACTTGTATGAGTTTGCCATAGAGTGAGTGTTTTGCTTTTACATTTCTCTTTCAATCCATTAATCAATCAATTAAATGAGATTTTTCAACTCTATGATAAATTTAGCTTTGTGTTAATTATTTTTTTGGCCAACTGTAGGTTAATGTAATTGTTTTAAACAGTAACTTATCTTTCATTACTTATCATAGGTGCTGCTGTTATACACTATAGACTGCTCTACCAAACACTCGTTAAACTCTTTGTTGTTGACTATCATTAATGCGTGTAATGACGTATACAGTGTGGATTTTCTGGAGGTCTGGAATAAATGAATTCAATTTACATTATTTCTTATGGGAAAAATGTAGTCGGTACTCGCCACTTTTGGTTCTCGACAAGCCTTCTAGAACAAATTAATGACTAGAACCGAGGTACTAGTGTATTGATAATTATATGTTTTGAATAATTTATTATCTAATCTGTAATTGTGTTTTTAAATTTAATTATTGCCTGACTGCAATAATTTGATCCAACCTCAGTTAACTGAGCCAATATGGCCTTTTCAAGGTCAAATCTGTTACAGAAAACAGAATGTTAATATATACTACACAGTTGTATCATTTAAAGCACTAACAAAGGGAAAGAGTAAAACCTGAATCATATTGTAGAATGTTTAAGAAATTTTGTTCAGCTCATATGTAATTAAATACATTCAATTACTTGGATGAAAGCTTGACTGTGGGTGTCATTGCAGTTAACTTCTGAAAACATTTTGAACAATCTTAGTATACTTTTTTTACAAAATGATCAAATAAAAAAATCTGTTTGAAATACGTTTCACATTTACATTTATAGCATTTAGCAGACGCCCTTATCCAGAGGGACTTACAACTGATAGTGTCTTACAATCCAAGCAATTGTGGGTTAAGGGTCTTGCTCAAGGACTCAACAGTGGCAGCCTGGTAGAGGTGGGATTTGAACCCTAGGTTTTCAGGTCCATAGTCCATTATCTTAACCGCTAGGCTACCACAGTCCCACATTTGACCATTGACTTATTTGCTAGCAACTGCAGCTATAAAAGTTAACAAGTCACCACTTCCCCCAATGTTCCAGTTTGCCATTTTGGCAGATATGGGTAAAAACAGCTATTCTAGAGTGTAATAGATGAGTAACTATAGGTTAATGTAGGAGTATCAGATTAGGTACAATAACTACATTACAAAGTTTATTTGCCAAATATTATTCAGTCGGTATTTGTAAACTGTTTATATAAAATCCAATAACAGTGACAAGCCTATTAAGTAACATGCACACTGTACTATTTATAGCTCCTCACCATGATTTTAGTGGTGTAAGCACAGTTAATGCTGATACCCATGATAAGCAGGTCCATGATCTTGGCTGGAATGAGATCAGGTTCAGGGAGTTTCCTGTAGTACCTGTCTCCAACATACACCTGCACCACAGTCATTCTGTTCATGGTTAATGTGCCTGTCTTATCTGAGCAGATGGCAGTGGCATTGCCCATTGTCTCACATGCATCCAGGTGTCTCACCAAGTTGTTATCGTTCATCATTTTCTAAAAGACAAAATCAAAAAGAGGCACTTTATAGCCTTCCATAACTAAAAGAAGTAATAGCTAAAAATCTGACCATTCACACAATGTCAATCAATGTCATTTAAGCTAGCATTCAAAAATAATTTATTTGCGATCCTAAAACATGAAGGGCTCCATTATATCGATGACTTAATTTGGATAGTTTAAATTCTAAAGTGCATCAGTGCATACACATTAAAGTTAGAAAATCTGTTGCCCTACACAGATGCATAAATTCGTTCAATATACAGGTATAAAAATGACCTGCCAGGAAATATCAACTCTATGGTTGCCAGGTTGCTTCTCAGTAAAGTCATGAATTTTCTCAAATGTATTTAAGCTGTACACATTAACAAAACGACTTGCAATTAAGTTTTTTTATTTTATTTTGGAGGAGATATGCTGGGGCAGATTTAAACAATTTTTTTTAAATTAACACAGTCCTCAAATGGCATTCCACAAACGGTACAGTACTGTGCAAAAGTCTCAGGAATTATATTTTTTTACAATTTATATTCTGTTTATTCTTTATTTAAGTTTTAGTGATCACTGCACTTTGTAGTTCTACAATTACAGACTGTAGTCCATCTGTTTCTCTACATACTTTGTCATTCCCTTTTACTGGTCGTAATGGTCAGGACCCCAGTATTACCATCACACATCAGGTACTATTAGGGTGATGGATCATTCTCAGCACTGCAGTGACACTGACATAGTGGTTCCTGATACTAGTGGATCAGACCCTGCAGTGCTGCTGGAATTTTAAACCACCTCAGTGTCACTGCTGGACTGAAAATAGTACACCAGCAAACAATGTTCAGCCACCAGCATCCTGCAGGCAGTGTCCTGTGAGCAGTGAACAGTGTTTTAAAACTCCAGCAGCACTGCTGTGTATGATTCACTTGTACTAGCTCAGCACACACGAGCACACCACCACCACGTCAGTGTCAATGCAGTGCTAAGAAAGATCCACCACTCAAATAGTACCTGATCTGTGGTGGTCCTGTGGGGCTCCTGACCATTAGAGAACAGAGTAAAGAGGAAAAATAAAGTATGTAGAGAAACAGAAGGACTACAGTCTGTAAATGTAGAACTACAAAGTGCAGTGAAAGAATAAGCAGAATATAAATTGAAAAATAGAATGCCTAAGGCAATTACAGAGATACTCATTTTCTAATCACACTTTTGTTTGAACCTAGATTGCTAAAGGCACATGCATCACACAACATACTTTCACAGAGTAGGCTAATGAGATGGTCACAGCAAGGGGAAGTCCCTCAGGCACAGCGACAACCAACACAGTGACTCCTATGATGAAGAACTTGACCAAGAACTGGATGTAGACCGGAGTGCAGTCTTTGATCCATGGAAGCCCCTGAATCCAGAATGTGTCCACCACAAATAATACCACCAAGATAATGACTGTGATGGTTGACATGAAAAGACCTAGAGGTGGAGTAAAACACATGGCAAGTAGACATTTACAAGCAGCTATTTAGAAGTGAAAGTCCAAACTTAACAGCTTAACATGCATCATTCCACTGTAACAAATGTGATACCACCCATTTGCCACTCTGATGCCCTTTTGCACAAGACTATCGCTGGATGCACTTCACGTGTTCTGTTTTTATGTGGCAGTCAAACAGGAGGTTAAACAATTTACTGACACTGAACAGAATGACAGGGTGGCACGGTGGGTAGCCCTGTCACCTCACAGCAAGACGGTCCTGGGTTCAATCCCCAGGTGGAGTGGTCCTTTCTGTGTGAAGTCTGCATGCCCTCCTGTTTCTAGGGTATTCCAGTTTCCCACAGTCCAAAAACATGTTAGGTTAATTGGTGTCTCTAAAGTGCCCCTAGTGTATGAGTGTATGTGCCTTACAATGGATTGGCACCCTGTCTAGGGTTGTTCATGCTTTGCGCTCTATGGACTAAGCGGATAAGAAAGTGAGTGAATGAATGAATGAACAGCATTGCAGGGTGGTACGGTGACTCGGTGGGTAGCACTATTGCCTCACAGCAAGGAGGTCCTGTGTTCAATCCCAGGTGGAGCCTTTGTGGAGTTTGCATGTCCTCCCCGTGTCCACGTGGGTTTACACCAGGTGCTCCGGTTTCCTCCCAAAGACATGCGTGTTAGGTTAATTGGTGGCTCTAAAGTGCCCCTTGTGTGAGTCCTACGATGGATCAGCACCCTGTCTAGGGTTGTTCCTGCCATGCGCCCTATGCCGCCAAAACCTGTACCATGGGCCAAAAAGATGTTACACACACACACACACACACACACACACACACACACACACTTTCCTTCTAACCTGCTTTTCCAATTTGTACAGCTAGTTTGGTGAGTTTTCCTTGAAGGACAGATTTCTCTTTCTTTGGAAGACTGGGTTTCTTCTTTTCCTCAACCACAGCGCCATCCTCACCACCGAGAAGCTGACCTTCACCACCAACTCCATCCTTACCTACACAACCAATAACAGCGTCAGTGAGCACACCATGGACATACTAAGAGCAACGAACTGAAAATGAGTTACAGGTGGCATGTAAAGCAAGTAATTTGTTACATTAAAGGGGCATAACATACAAAACACAATTATTTTCCCTCAGGAAATTGTAAAACAAAAGAGGTTGTTGTTGTTCTTTTTATTAATGAATTTATTATACTTTTTATTTATAATATATTAAGAACTTCATAATTTGCCCTGGTGGGTTATTATTGAATATTTATCTCATGTTCATTGCTGTATATTTGCAGTTTGCAGTTTGTTTCTAGCAATTAGCGTGAAATTAAGGTAACTTGGCTTTTTAGAGGATCATTGTTATACACACTGTAGCTCCTTGAGAAAGCACATGCCTTGTCATCCCAAGATCCTAGGATCAAATCCCTATCTGTGGGACCACACAAGCATATAAAGTGAATCCACATGAGCCCACTCTCTCATATATTTGTGGACTGTGGTGGCTCAGTGGTTAAGGTCCTGGATTGTGGACCAGAATTTCCAGGGTTCAAATCCCACCTTCACCAAGCTAGCAGTGTTGGGTCCGTGAGCAAGGCAGTTAATCCATAATTGTATGGCATAAATGTATAAATGACAAATGGAATGGGTGCAGGCTCTGAAGGGATTAAAGCAATGTGAGGAAAATGTATGAATAATAGTGTTGTTTCACAGAAAATTATTCAAGTTGGTTTAAATAAATTTAACAACATGATTCCACTTGGTTCATGTATTACCCTGATCATCAACAGTATTAGTATGTCTCATGTACTAATCAGTTACACTGTAGATCAAGTGGTCTTGCCTTTCATCAATCAGATACAAGTGACCGTGTGGAGCAAGTGGATTAGATACAATATTAGACACACTGTGGCTGTCTGTGGTATGGTATGCTCACAGTACTTAATCCCAGGTCAATGATTACTTTAGCCCAGCCAAGGTTTGCTCTAAGCCAATTTATATACAGCTAATTAAGTACATTTTAAATAGCTATTTTAAAGTACATCCTAACACGTTCAATAAAATAGCACTCACAGTCAGAAATGTTAAAAATTGTTCAGAATTCTGCAGAACTAATCTGTATGTGTAGGGTTACATATGCAAAAAAGCAGTATTATTACATAGTACAGCTCTGTAGTCTTCATGACAGCAATCACTATAAAAGGCTGAAGCACACCCGCCTGTTGGCCACTAGAGTACATGCAGAACACTTTCAGATTTCAGTAAAACAACAAAGATGCCAAGTGGAACATCCAGTGAAGGCTGTAGGTCAACTCTCCACTTAAGCAAGCTGAGGACTCAGTATCAACTTCGTGGATTATACAAGATGTTACACACAATACAATAAAATGTGTTATAACGTACTCACCATTGTTTTGCTCTGTGACATCTTGTTTTTTGTCTGGTGAATAAAGAAATGGCACAGTCACATTATATACATGATTAAGTACATATAAGTTGAAAGATGCTACGCATTATGTTGTATGCTGTACTGCTTATGCATTACTGCTAGAGAAAGTCAACTACAAATCTAGGCACTATTTACAGTGAAGGGAGTCTGGGAACACAACACATAAGGCATAACAGACGTTTTAAATATAATTGGGGACACAAAATATTTTAAAGCTCATATACAAGCAGCAATAATGATTATTACTCAGAGTAAAGATGTGAAGGATAGAGATTATCTTGCTATAACAAAAGCTGGAGAGTTCTATTAATTAATGTACTGAAGAAAGTAGAGGATCAATATTTTGTCGAATCTCACATTTTTTGTGATCTCTCTTCTCCTTCCTTTGCCTTTCTTTTTCTTTCTTCTCCTCCTTCTCTCTCTTCTTCCTCTCTTTTTCCTCTTTATCCTCCTCACTTTCCTCCTCCCCGGCACCGAGAAGGGTGAAGATGATTCCAGTTTGAGAGTTCACACCCACAGCGGTAACCAACATCCTTCCTGAGCCCTCCATCACATGAGTGCCTGATGTAACAGAACAGCAATTACAACACTGACATGTTTCACAACAACCCTACAATAAAATGATACTAAAGATGGTTTAAAAAGTGTCAGGTATCAGCTACAAATAATCTGTAAGGAATCAACATTAATGAACCCGTGTTTACTATATAATGTACTATAGTGAGTCAAACCCATTTATGGAGAGTGAAACACATTTTCTTAGCTGTTGTATTGGAAAAGAGTATTCTGCTAGTTACTTCTGCCTGATAAAAATGGTAAACTACTAAAGACCTGAGAGTAGCATAGGATCTTTGTCCAGTGTCTTTTTGACATGGTCAGACTCTCCTGTGAGGGAACTCTCATCGATTTTCAGATCATTGCCTTGGATTAGCACTCCGTCAGCAGGAAGGAGGTCACCTGAGTTAACCAGCACAAACCAGATGATCAGGCATCAGACACAACATACAGCTACTTCACAACCAGAATTTTTTTTTCCAGTCAAAACAGGAGAGGCAGGAGGCAAAGGAATCTAAACATGCTTAGACAAAGAAACCACAAAATCACGGTCACAGAGTGTTACAGCGTGTTCACTTAGTTACAAAAAGTACTGTGTGTTCAAGGATTTTCTCAGTGTGCCTCCATGTGTGTAGACGAAAGAGAGAGACCAGTCACACAAATTAAAACAATGTCACACGTTTAAATGTACAGCAAAACAGTGATTATCCACTACTGTTTTGCAAAATTTATTTCAAAAAAGAGCTTACCTGAAAAGCAGTGTTGTGCGTGAACGAGTTCAAAAGAACGCGTTCATTGAACACGCTCATTTTTTCGTGAACGTTGAACTGAACGCAACACATTTTTTAATAAAGAACTTGAACGTGAATTAGTTCACATTATGTGTCATGAACGGCAGACACACTGTAAATGAACGTTGGGAATTGTTTTCCATTGAAAAACTGAGTGACATCTGTTTTCTCTTTTGAAACGCAATGAGAGAAAGTTCCTCCCTCCTGTATTCTCGCTGTGCCGCTTAAATCATGTATCACCAGACAGAAATGGTTTGACATTTGTGTGCGCAATGCAATTGCGGGCAACGTAGTGTCCGGCTGAGAATAGTTAACATACTGGCTAGTTAATAACATACTGGCTTCCGCACATGACGTTACCCGTGATGAATTGCAGCAGAGCAGAGGTAGGCATAGCAACGCCGCGTACACAATTGCAGTGTCATGAGCAAATGTCTACAATGAGCAGTTTCAAAGAACGTATAGTGATTTCTAGCTTGTAGTGTGAAAAAAAGTATTTATTTGAATATCTCACGAAAAAAGTAAAATGAACTGAACTTTGAACTAGTTCAGAATTAAAATTGTGAACTTTGAACGTGAACTGTTCACTTTGAGCATGTATGAACCGAACTTGAACTAGTTCAGAAAAGCTGTGAACTGGCACAACACTGCTGAAAAGCACCTTTAAGGATTGGCCAAAATTATGTTCTCGGTCACATTTTCCATTCTTTTTCACAAATAGCATTTTCTGTTTTACTTATTTTAATGTCTTTCTTCTAAGACACACAACTTGTGTGTGGCACATGAAACAAAAAGTGAAAAATTCACTGGAAAGCCCCTAACCTACAGTGGTGCTTGAAAGTTTGTGAACCCTTTAGAATTTTCTATATTTCTGCAAAAATATGACCTAAAACATTATCAGAATTTCACACAAATCCTAAAAGAAGATAAAGAGAACCCAGTTAAACAAAAATCCCTCCCCAGGATCAAGATCACTCCAAGAGCAAGGTGTGTAATAATTGGCGATGTCACCAGGACCCCAGGGTGACTTCTAAGCAACTGAAGGCATCTCTCACATTGGCTAATGTTAATGTTCATGAGTCCACCATCAGAAGAACACTGAACAAATAGTGTGTATGGCAGGGTTGCAAGGAGAAAGCCACTGCTCTCCAAAAAGAACATTGCTGCTCGTCTGCAGTTTGCTAAAGATCACGTGGACAAGCCAGAAGGCTATTGGAAAAATGTTTTGTGGATGGATGAGACCAAAAAAAGAACTTTTGGTTTAAAAGAACAGGGTCATGTTGGAGAAAGGAAAACAATGCATTCCAGCATAAGAACCTTAACCCATCTGTGAAACATGGTGGTGGTAGTATCATGGATTGGGCCTGTTTTACTGCATCTGGGACAGGACGGCTTGCCTTCATTGATCGAACAATGAATTCTGAATTATATATCAGAGAATTCTAAAGGAAACTGTCAGGACACCTGTCCATGAATTGAATCTCAAGAGAAGGTGGGTCATGCAGCAAGACAACGACCCTAAGCACAAAAGTCGTTCTACCAAAGAATGGTTAAAGAAGAATAAAGTTCATGTTTTGGAATGTCAAAGTCAAAGTCCTGACCTTAATCCAAACAAAATGATGTGGAAGGAACTGAAGTGAGCAGTTAATGTGAGGAAACCCACCAACATCCCAGAGCTGAAGCTGTTCTGTATGGAGGAATGGGCTAAAATTCCTCCAAGTCTACTTTCAGGATTTGTGTGAAAATCTGATGTTTTAGGTCATATTTATGCAGACATATAGAAAATTCTAAAAGGTTCACAAACTTTCAAGCACCACTGTACAACAAACTTGGCTAATCTCTAGACTGCTTAATGCCACACCAATACACCTTTATATGGGCTGTAATATATTCCACCTACATTAATATATACAAGATACCCTAAGCCAATTCAAGATTAAAACACCTTAATTTTTATATTAAAAGGGGGCATATACAGAAGTGTAAATCTCACTTCTTCAGTGCTTGTGCATATACATTTGGTATCTTGAGTGCCTATCATCCTACACACTGTGAAACCAGACTGCCCAGTCATTTTCAGTAGTACAATGTTACCTCGGTTCTCGTCGTTAATTAGTTCCTGAAGGTTTGTCGAGAATTGAAAACGACGAGTAATGAGCAAATTCTTCCCATAAGGAATAATGTAAATTGAATTAATCCGCTCCAGACCCAGAAAAAATCCACACCGTATAAGGCATTATATGCATTAATGGAACTGTATTGTACAGGTTCTTCCTGATTTATGATGGGGATATGTTACGACAAATCCATCGTAAGTCAAGTGTGTCATGAGCTGATAAGTTTAACGAGTGTTTGTTAGAGCGTTTACACTGTATCATAACGGAAATATGACACACTATATAAAGATATGATATTTTATACTAAAGTGTTACAAAATCTCACATAATTTAGTGAGTAATGGATTGAAAGTAAAAAGTAAAGGCAACACTTACTCTATTGATGAACTCTGGGTACTAGCATAGCTGCTAAGCTAACTGCAGCCTGTCTTCTAGAGCATTCAATTCCTGTTTTGCTTTCGGTTGGCTCTTATAAACTAACCTTTTTAGGACACATGGAGATTGATTTGCACTAAGAATACAGTACTGTAGATCTAAAAAAAAAAAAATAAAAATAAAAAAAAGAAAGACTACTGTGAACCTGAATTACCGTGAACTGAATCGTGACTCATGATTCACGAATGGTGAATTAAGTTTTGGCTGAAACGCAGCTCAACTCGTACAAGTTTAACCAATTGTGCCAAATACCAAGCAACTGAACCAAGACAAATCTTTCTACTCAAAATATGTTGAGAACCAAATTTGACAAGTACTGAGGTGGTCAAAAATTGAGGTACCACTGTATATCTAGGTCTGAAAACCTGAGACTGTTCAGACTTGGCTTGGTTTCATACGTCTCACATCTGGTCATTACAATGACCACCCATTGAGCATCTCTACCCACGACTTCCACTTGATTGTTCAGAAAAGGGTTGTTTTGACAGGGTGAGTAAGGTGCTCTGGTCCTTGGGACATTTTGTCCAAAACATGTCACAAACATTTTATTGATCTTAAACTTAAATATTACATGTGACATTAAGGTACACCACTCAGGTTTCTCCTCATATCGTCAAAAAGGACATGTGGCAAAGATAACAATTAACTCTCTACAAGGCCCTTTGAATAATTTGACTCATTTGGTGATTATGCATGTTAATATTCCAGAAAAAGAAATTGAAACTTTTTTATTGAAACTTTACCATATTTCACTTGTGCAATGTCTCCAACCACCATCTCAGTTACAGGAATTTGAATGACCTGGCCTCCTCGCACGACGGTAAACTTTTGCTCCTGTTCAATGCGGCTCTGTAAGCCCCGAAACTGCTTTTCTTTGCTCCAGTCATTAAAGGCAGTGACAAGCACCACACAGACAACAGATAGCAGAATGGCAGCGCCCTCAATCCATCCAGCCTCTGCTTCATTCTCATCCTCCACTCCTCCTGCAGCTCGTCCACAATCTGCCACAGACAATACAGTCAGTCCAGCACTACAGGGCAGAAGATTCAATGCAGATTTATTTACATATTCTACTCAGAATATTACGTTTTCTTAAGGCATTGCATAAGTCTTGAAAGTGTTCTGATATCATAAAGCTTTTAGTACCATTTTGCAAAGCTGCTTTTTTAAGCAACTTATGCAGGAAATTTTATTTAAATATTTAACTAATTCCCTTATTTGACTGACTAAGACCAATCACTGATAAGCAGCCCACTCCTGTTTTATGGTAAGAATGTTCTACATATTACTATTGGACAACATTACAATGTATACCTACAACTAGTAAAACATTACTGTACTCTTATTCAAAAGTATCAAGACACTTTAATGAATTGCAGATACAGTGGGGCAAAAAGGTATTTATTCAGCCATGGATTGTGCAAGTTCTCAAACTTAGAAATATGAGAGAGGTCTGTAATTTTCATCATAGGTACACTTCAACTATGAGAGACAAAATAAGAAAAAATCCATGAAATCACATTGAAGGATTTTTAAACAATTGAATTGTAAAACATGGTGCAAAATAAGTATTTGGTCACCCACAAACAAGCAAGATTTCTGGCTCTCACAGACCTGTAACTTCTTTAAGAAGCTCGTCTGTTCTGCACTCGTTACCTGTACTAATGGTACCCGTTTGACCTCGTTACCTGTATAAAAGACACCTGTCCACAGCCTCAAACAGTCAGACTCCAAACTCAACCATGGCCAAGACCAAAGAGCTGTCAAAAGACACCAGGAAGAAAACTGTAGACCTGCACCAGGCTGGGAAGAGTGAATCTACAATAGGCAAGCAGGTTGGTGTGAATAAATCAACTGTGGGAGCAATTGTAAAAAAATAGAAGACATCAACACCATTGATAATCTCCCTCGATCTGGGGCACCACGCAAGATCTTATCCCATGGGGTCAAAATGATCATGAGAACGGTGAGCAAAAATCCCAGAACTACACAGAGGGACCTGATAAATGACCTGCAGAGAGCTGGGACCAAAGTAACAAAGGCTACCATCAGAAACACACTACGCAGAGATAGACTCAGATCCTGCAGTGCCAGGCGTGTCCCCCTGCTTAAGACGGTACATGTCCAGGCTCGTCTGAAGTTTGCCAGAGAGCATATGGATGATCCAGAAGAGGACTGGGAGAATATCATGTGGTCAGATGAAACCAAAATAGAACTTTTGGGTAACAACTCAACTGGGGAAGGAAGAATACTGAGTTGCATCCCAAGAACAATATACCTACTGTGAAGCATGGGGGTGGAAACATCATGCTTTGGGGCTGTTTTTCTGCAAAGGGGACAGGACGACTGATCCGTGTTAAGGGAAGAATGAACGGGGCAATGTATTGTGAGATTTTAAACCAAAACCTCCTTCCATCAGTGAGAGCATTGAAGATGGAACGTGGCGGTCAGCATAACAATGATTCCAAACACACTGTTCGAGCAACAAAGGAGTGGCTCTGTAAAAAGCATTTCAAGGTCCTGGAGTGGCCTAGCCAGACTTCAAACCTCAACCCCATAGAAAATTTGTGGAGGGAGTTGAAAACCCATGTTGGCCAGCGATAGCCAAAAAACATCACTGCTCTAGAGGAGATCTGCATGGAGGAATAGGCCAAAATACCAGCTACAGTGTGTGCAAACCTGGTGAAGTCTTACAGGAAACCTTTGACCTCTGTCATTGCCAACAAAAGTGATGTTAAAGTATTGAGTTGAACTTTTGTTATTGACCAAATACTTATTTTTCACCATAATTTACAATTAAATTCTTTAAAAATCCTACAATGTGAGTTTTTGGATTTTTTTCTCATTTTGGCTGTCATAGTTGAAGTGTACCCATGATGAAAATTACAGACCTCTCTTATCTTTCTAAGTAGAACTTGCACAATTAGTGGCTGACCAAATACTTTTTTCCCCACTGTACATTCTAAATATATATATATATTTAATTGCTCAGCATATCATAAAAAAGGAATAAACATAAAATTATACATGCATGAACTGTATACTATAAACAAACTTGAATCTACATGCACCATTAAACTACATCAAATGTAAGATTCTTGTAAATCTGAAAGCTGGGAACTGTTATAATTTTTTGACAATTGCCTGAAAGGTAATTCTATAATACAGCTAACAAAAGGGGTTTGTAGAGTAGTTTAATCATGCAGAATCATGCAAACTCACTTTCTCTTTCTGAGCTGGGAGGTTTATAGAAGGAAAGGCCTAATGAAATTATGGCTGCAACTTCTAAAATAATAAGAGTCACATCTTGTAGCGCTTCCCACACTAACTGAAGGAATGTTTTTGGCTTTTTGGGAGGAATAAAGTTCCTTCCAAATACTTCATTTCTTCTTGCAATGTCATCAGCACTTCCAGTCAATCCTACATGAGGGAAAAAACAACAACAAAAAAAAAAACCCAATCAATTTCACTACATAATTTCAAATTTTGTCAGTAGCAAACTTGTCAAATTCACATATTAAATCACATACGCACACACATGCAAGAGATTTTTGAAACATAAATTGAACACAATATGCAATTTACATGGTTGACCAGTACCAAAGAGCAACAGTCCACAAGATGGCTATGGTCAAGAATCTGAGATGCATGGTAGGATCAGTTGGAATTCTTCATTTACACATCAGTATGTACAGTAATTGTATACCAAATTAACATTACTGAATTGTTGGTCTTATATGTTGATACTGATGGACAAGATTCTCCTATATGTAATCAACTCCTTACTACCCATGAGCACACTGACTTTAGACAGGGTGTTTGTGAAGTAAAAATAAAAATAAATAAAAATAAATAAATAAAAACAATTCTTACAGGACTTAGTATAATTATTCAATTATTAGTTTTGCATTGTTAACCTAAAATAATGATTATGTTTTTTAGAATGAATGATTATTATTCTTTGCTTAGTTAAGGAAACCACAAAATCAAGGTTACAGTGGTAAAGTGTAGCAATGATTTATTCACTTGCTCCAGTAAGTACATGATGTTCAGGGACATGGATGGATTGATGGCATTGTAAGGTTAGTTTCAAGTGGGATAATGTTTCACACAAAAAAACCCCAAAACAAAACAAAACAAACAAAAAAAAACAAAACACACCTTTGTAACTAATCAATAATTAGTCCTGATTTGTTATCCTAATGAAATAAATACATTATGTCATCTACAATAAATTACTATTCAATATAATGCATTATTTTGTTCATACTCTGGGGGTGTACACAAGATCAAATAAAATATTTAAAGATACAGTGTTTGCCCCCTTCCTGATTTCCTTTTTTTTTTTTGCATGTTTGTCACACTTAAGTGTTTCAGAACATTAAACCAAATGTAAATATTAGTCAGACAGCACAACTAACAGTTTTTAAATGAACATATTTATTATTAAGAGGGAAAAAAATCCAAACCTACATGGCCCTGTGTGAAAAAGTGATTGCCCCCCCGTAAAAACATAACAACTATGGTTCATCACACCCGAGTTCACTGTCTCTAGCCACACCCAGCCTTGATTATTGCCACACCTGTTGTCAATCAGGACATCACTTAAACAGGACCTGCCTGACAAAGTGAAGTAAACCAAAAGATCCTTAAAACCTACACATCATTCCGAGATCCAAAGAAATTCAGGAACAAGTGGTAGGCTAGCGGTTAAGGTACTGGACTATGGACCAAAAGGGACCAAAAGGTCCAGGGTTTAAATCCCACCTCTGCCAAGCTGCCAGTGTTGGGTCCTTGAGCAAGGCCCTTAACCCACAATTGCTTGGATTGTAAGACTGTATCAATTGTAAGTCGCTCTGGATAAGGGCGTCTGCTAAATGCTGTAAATGTAAAAACAAGTGAGAAAGTAAGTAATTGAGATCTATCAGTGTGGAAAGGATTATAAAGCCATTTCTAAGGTTTTGGGACTCCAGCAAACGACAGTGAGAGCCATTATCCACAAATGGCGAAGACATGGAACAGTGGTGAACCTTCCCAGGAGTGACTAAAATTACTCCAAGAGCGCTGTGATGACTCACCCAAGAGGTCACAAAAGACCCCACAACAACATCCAAAGAACTGCAGGCCTCACTTGCCTCAGTTAAGGTCAGTGTTCATGTCTGAGCTACTGAGCGAAAAAAAAAACATTAAAGCTCGTCTCAATTTTTCTAGAACACATCTCAATGATCCCCAAGACTTTTGGGAAAACATTCTGTGGAACATTCTGTGGTCCCATTACATCTGGCATAAAAGTAACAGAGCATTTAAAAAAAGAACATTATACCAACAGTAAAATATGGTGGTGGTAGTGTGATGGTCTGGGGCTATTTTGCTGCTTCAGGACCTGGAAGACTTGCTGTGATAAATGGAACTATGAATTCCGCTGTCTACCAAAAAAGCTGAAACGTACTTGGGTTCTGCAGCAGGACAATAATCCAAAACACACCAGCAAGTCCACCTCTGAATGGCTGAAGTAAACCAAAATGAAGACTTGAGTGGCCTAGTCAAAGTCATGACCTGAATCCTATTGAGATGCTGTGGCATGACCTTAAAAAGGCCGTTCATGCTTGAAAACCCTCCAATGTATCTGAATTACAACAATTTTGCAAGGATGAGTCGCCAAAATTCCTCCACAATGCTGTAAAAGACTTATTTGGAGTTATCGCAAACGCTTGGTTTCAGTTTTTGCTGCTAAGGGTGGCCCAACCAGTTATTAGGTTTAGGGGGCAATCACTTTTTCACACAGGGCCATGTAGGTTTGGATTTTTTTCTCCCTTAATAATAAGCACATTCATTTAAAAATTGCATTTTGTGTCTTTGACTAATATTTAAATTGGTTTGATGTTTCGAAACACTTAAGTGTGACAAACATCCAAAAAAATAGGAAATCAGGATGAACAGATATTGGTTTTCCAAAATCTTTGGCAACTCTTCTGATGTTTTTGTTCTGTCAGAACTTGAATGGTTCATTTAAAATGTGCATAAATGTTATATTTAAGTTTAACTTATGTTGACTTCATTTCCAAAAGTCAACAAAACATGTAATTTGACTAACATGCCTAAACAATTGAATAAGACAAGATTTGGTTACTCATTATTGGATTTCAATATCAGTATTCATGCATTTACTGTTTTGGGTGACTGGTGACTGCTCAGTTTCATTCTTAATGAAGGGTAGATAGTGTTCATGCAGATAAATAGCACACAGGCTTGGGTTCTTAACTAAACACCTAAAGTGAATTAAGGTTTAGTACCTAATCAGTATACATACCAAATATAAATTTTACTCAGAATAAATGAGAGTCAAGTCAACTTTATTTCTATAGAGCTTTTTATAATGGAGCATTTTCTCAAAGCAGCTTTACAATTTCAGATTATCTTCTAAATTATAAATCCAATCCCAAACTGAGCAAGCCTGAGGCGACAGGGGAAAGGAAAAACTCCCTAAACATTAAAAAGAAGAAATCTTGAGGACCAAGACTCAAAAAGGGACGCAACCTCCTTGGGCAGCTTAGAGGTTACATGTATGAATTAAGTTAACCAAATTATCTAATTAATAGTAATATTTTAAATAAACAAAAACTAAAATATTAACAGAAAATATATTTATAAATATAATAAATAAAATAAAATAAAATAACAGGTACACTAACACTTTAGAGAAAATGAAATATGAAGAGAATAATAAAATAAAGTATATAAAAGCTATAGCGTATAAGTCAATAATGAAAAGAAAAATGCATGCTGATTAATAATTAAACATTTCTTTTACCTTTCAAACTTTGATGGTATTATAACCACATCACTATGTACCTCACTTTTTAGGCCAGGCCCCCAACAGAGTTCATTTACTCATTCATTTTCATATCTGGTTAATCCCTTTCCGTGGGGAGCCGAGACCTAACCGGTAGCACAGTGCGCAAGGCAGAACCAACACAAGACAAGCCACCAATACCTCACACACACACAGAGGGACATTTTAGTGAGACCAGCTGGCCTAACACGTCTCTTAGAATGTGACAGGAAAGCAGAATGTCCAGAGAAAACCCATCCACAGGGAGAACATGCAAACTCCACACAGATGGAGTACAGATTTGAGCTGGGGATCTCTAGAGCTGGCAACAGCCCCAACCACTTGCAGCACTGTGCTGCCCCTCCAGCATAGTGTTTCAGTAATTCACCCTATCACTTCACATCGGCTTTCATACAGAGTACAAGCAAGGACAAAAGCAGAACAGGAGGAGAATGTAGCAGCTTGGGAGATTAGTGAGAAACAGAGCAATAAGGATCCTGCTGTGTGGTTTACAGTGAGTGGGATTACATGTAGCAAATCGATCTGCTCCCACCTGTCACTAGCGTGCTAAGGGACAAATTAGGGCACAACGTGACAGCTCACCGAGTAAAACACCACTCTGACACACAAACACTGGCAAGTATGCCTTATTTCTTCGTTAAGACGTTGTTATTATTGTAATTTAGCGCCCACTGTTACAGCACTATTTTTGTTTCTATGTTGTGTTATTCAAATGTATTTTACACCAACCATGCAAGCAGAGCACAACTGCTGCAATCACCCATGCATGTTTAGACCTGAAATCACTCTTTTGCTGATTGCCATTTACACTGACACTTACTACAGTCACTTACACTTCCAACTCGCTGATATAGCTTTTCCAGTCATTTAAAGGCTATTATTCACAGGTGCTTAAAATCAAGCATATATCTAGAAGTCTATGTAGCACTGCTTTTCTAAGCTTGTCCAAGTTCTCATGCATTATACCAACTTTATTAATTGTGCATTTCATGTCCACATCCAGTGTGTGTGTGTATATATATATATATATATATATATATATATATATATATATATATATATATATATATATTAAATAAAGTAATCATTCTGTCACGAAACTCACCATTTCTTCTATGATTTAAATTATTATACGTAACGCTCTTTACTATACAAAGGAACAACGTACAAATTACACTGTTGCTATGTAAAAAGACAAAAATGTTTTTGTAGCACCAGGGGATCATTTTTGATGCCATACCCTGTCTGTTATCATATTTGTTGAGTCTACCTTATAACCGGGTACATCCATTTGTCTGACGGCCTTGTCTTCTTATTTACACAAAGTTTTTTTGTTACTTTATATTTATCTGTATCATTGTTTTTCTGTGTAACTTTCAACATGACATCTTCCAGAATGTCGTTTTTTTTTCCCACAAGCAAGTTCATCATGTTTCTGCCCTGCTAGAGCTTCACAGGCTACCCATGTGCTGATGTTGTGAGACTGAAATGCACAGGAGCGATAACAGCTCAGCTCCGCAACACTTTCCAAGAACAGGACCACTGAGCCTTCAAGTGTATCCAAAAGATCCTCAGTTGCAACAATAAAATTTTATCTTATAGCTATTTTAACAGACGACATTGTTTAAAAAACAGCTTTATAAAAGCTGAAACTAGATCCCAAATGAGCAGCTGGAGATGACAGTGGCCTGGAAACCATAAGAAAGAACATTTTACAGGGACCAGGCCCACCATTCTCTGGGTGAGACCAGACCACAGGGTTAAGTTATTAACAGTCTTTATCTCGCCAATTTTAAAGAAGATCCATCAGTACAGTGACGATAGAATTAAACGCTCATTATTAAATTATAAAACTGACACTAGAAGCACAAGAATTAATGGATTGGAACCAATGGGTTGTGTTTCCATGGCTGAGCATGTGTCCCCAACCAACAAGTTTAGGGTGCCAAGCATTTACTGGAGTGTTCTAATTCGTATTATTTGACTCTGGAGTAGTTGTCGAGCAGCAATGGGGAGCTAACTCCATGGTTAAGAACAAACGTTTCGAATAGGGGGTGGGGGCACACCAAGGCAAATTAATGAGTCATGTTTAAGCTGCATGATGCATGTTACTTGTAATAATTCCACTGTAACAGTGATTTGTCACTTTGTTTTGTTAAGTGAGAGGCTGCAGTTTTGTATGAGTTACAGTGTTTAAAATACATTCCAGTGGAATTTGGAAGCAAAAGGTGTGTGTGTGTGTGTGTGTGTGTGTGTGAGAGACTGAGTTGGAGGCTAGAAAATATTATTAAATACACAAGGGGGGCATGGCAGAAAAAGTTTGGAAGCCATGGCTTAAGTCATGACGCTTGTGTTTTGGGTGTCAACAAAACTGCGGCCATATTGTGTATGTACAATAGAAACATCATAATACATTCAGGATGATGTGAAGTATGCACCCAGAAAACATCGCACGGACTACTTAAACTTGTGTAATCTTACTGCAGCACCGAACGCCAATAAACGTGTTAATTTCAGAAACTTCCTTTGATTGTACAGATCTTATTGGGTTAAAAACCTCATTTATGTTTGTTTTTCACATTTTAGCACCGCTTCTTCTAGTTAGGGTCTTTGGGATGAAGGGTGCAGGCATAAACATGATCTGGATGGAATTCAGTCCATTACAGGGCTGGCAAGGCGTAGCTGTTGCAATACCAAGGGATGATCCCCAGTTTTGCATCTCCTTCCTGAAAACACAGCCAATTGTGCCTGCATGATTCTAACCCAGCCAGAAGGCGCTGCCATGACTCTGTGGTGGCTGGGTAGTTAATTTCCACTGTGCCAACTGCAAACAATGGCAAAATATCCGTATAGTAACCTGACGATCAACACGATAAACCATTTTTGTGTTGTCGATATGATCAATCGCTTTAAGGAACAGGTACTGACAAAATATTCAAATGAAACCAGGGGTCGTAATCTAATCTTCAGCGTTTGATTCACTCACTGTTATTCGGTGTTTGGAGAACATTTCTTCTGCCTTGCCATCTTTCCAAATTTTTCTCCTCTGCTTAAGAGAACTCCTAAGCTTCCTAAACGTCCTCCTCCCTACTCCTAACAGTTTTTCACCTTTTAAGTGTTAAGATGCTTTAGGAGTAACTTTTATCTTTATCTACTCCTAACTTTGAGAGGGAGACGCCCACAATTAAAAGATTTTTCTTAGAATTTCGTCTCTAGGAGCAACTCTTGTTAGCCCTTGTAAAACTACAACACAGCTATATATTCTTTATTCAGCCCACCATAAATCAAGCGTTTTGTCAACTGGCTGCAAATGAATGAAAGGGACACTAAACACTACACAGACATTAAGATACCATGCCAAATCAGTTTATCACTCATAGCAAGAGAGATGTCTGGAGTATATTAGACAATTAATGACTTCATTTGTCCTGATGGTGCATAGTAGGAATCAGAAGATGTCCAAGACGGACATCATTGCCCCGCATTACAGTATAGGCAGGGTTTTAACCTCAATTCACAACCTTTGAAAAATGTAATACCCCACTCATTTAAAATCAGTTGGGTTCTACAGAATATGTGATAAGTGAAAAGTCTGCAAGGTTTACACCACCTAAAGAAGTACTAAGAGGAAGAACAAAATGAGAGTAAAGACTCCTGTGGTCATGGCATTACTTTCTCAGGTTCAAGGATCAGATGTTTCAAAAATCAGAATAGGAATGTGTCCTAAATTTCCAGTTGCAATGCTAATGTTGGAGAATCTGCACCAGAAGAAGTAATAGGGTGCTTTGGCACTGGAGGAACTTTCATAGTTCTTAGAACTGTGCCTCCTATGTCACATGTTCACAGCACAGAAACTGGGACCGATTGTAGTTCTTAAAATGCAATGTATAGGGACTTTTTGTAGCTCCCATTTCAAGGCAGTGTCTAGTCTCATTGCAAAAGAGTCATGAGAATGAAAGTATGTGGTGAGTGGTCCAGACATAGTGACCCAACTGTATAGTGACTGTAGAGCTCAGAGCTCAGCTGGTATTTTGAAATATACTTGTACACCAGGAGCCGTATAAAGATGGATCTTCTCACGAACAATGGAAAAAAGCCACAGAAAAATGGCCTGACAGTGAAGGCTTTACTGAGCCTGTACGTGACCAAATTGTTCATTCATTTTCTTATCCAATTCAGGGTCGTGTCGTGAAGAGTCAGAGCCAAACACATGGAGCAAGGCAGGAGCCTACACAGGGCACCAATCCATTGCAGGGCCCTAAACTTGTAAAGTTGCTTTGAGACAATGCTCCATTGTAAAAAGCGCTATATAAATACAGATGACTTGACATACACACACGCTCACTTGAGACACCTTAGAGACACCAAGTGACCAAACACATCTTTGGAAGGTGGGTTAAAACCAGAATACCCAGAAGAAACCAATGTGAAATCCAACACAGACAGAGCCTGGACAAGAATAGAACCAGGGATCTCTGGAGCAGTGAGATAACAACACTAACCACTTGCACCACCATGCCACCCTAAACCAATCTACCAGAATGAAAACTGTTCTATACTTACCATCTGTGGGTGAAGACTTTAACCTCGAGCAAAGTCCCTGAACATCTCCATAACACTCCTGGATCCTCTGTAACCCCTCCGTCCCTCTGAGTTCCATGAGTGAACTGAGGTCTTTGAGTGTGCAGCCAAAATCTCCATCGCAGTTAACCTCTGCCTTGTACTTGGACCCACGGAAAGAGTTTCGGGCCATGTCTTCTCTGAGGTGCACCACACTGTGCCAGAGAAAAGGGTCCCCCAAGGGAATGTGAAAATATTCAGTGGGGAAAATTAGAATTTTCCATAAACCATTAATTATTCAGGGGTACAGGAAGGTCCAAAAATCGAATATTTGAAAACAGCCACTTCCATCCGATGCAGCTAGGCGTGTTTGTCATCTCGGATTTTTCAGGGTTCTTTTAAGTTCCAAGTGGTTTAGTTCCACTCTGAGCTACATCTGAAAGAGAATCAAAGGACACAACAATTGGTCTGTTAAAAACGTCAAACATAGACTTGCCAAGATGACAGTACATACCCTGTGATACTAACATAACTAAATGTGACTGCTTGCAATCTTTGGTCCAACAACTGGGTACTGTCAGAAATGTCAAAGCAAGACAGTCCATGTTCAATCAATGAGCAAGTCATATAAAATGGTTTGTCACTATCTTTAGGGGAGACATGAACGAGCATGCAAAGTGACAGCCAGCTTTTCCGCCAGCACTTCACAGGGAAAATCAGCCAAGACCATTTAAGACGTGAAAGACTAAAATTAATTCTGTTACATAAAACAGAACTCTGGTTCTAAAAGCAATCTGTTTGCATCAATACACTCTAAAATTTAATTCAATTCTAATTCCATTCCAAAAGGATGAAAAACCATGACTGTCCTCACTTTTCTTTTTTATTGTTAAACACTGCCTATTCATCTGTCAGGTGGAGAAAAAAAAAAAAAAAAAAAAAAAAGAGTTTTTAAATACATTTAGAACCAGTCCGATTCCAAGGATAGAGGGTACATTATCCAATATCGCACCTATACCTCCAGTTATTCTGGTTGGGGGCATGGGAGGTTCAAAGTCTGTCCCAGAATTCATTGAGGTCAGGCAGGAGTAAGACCTGGATGGGCCGCCAGGTTAAGCTGTTGCAGCAGCACGGGGAAATGCCCGGTCTCCCCTCCCTCAGTCACTGAGAAATGGCTGTGTGATGCCTGATCCTGCTGGGAGGCACTGTCAGAACTCAAATCAGGTTCCCATCAATGGTGGGCTAGTAAACTGCCGCTGCTATTGTTGTCTTTAAAACAATTCACTTATGAATATTCAACCCAGCCACTGTAACATTGCTTCATATGTTAAGTTGCAACTAGAATTAATTATGATAAATGACAATAAATGTTTAGTAATAATGGTTAAAATGTAAAGAAGTTCAGTAAGACTGGAATATTTGGGGAAAATTATGGTGATTATTGGCAATGAAAGCATTTGTGCGTCAAAAGAACACAATTAAGGTTGGGTATCGAAACCCGACTTGGAACCAGTTCCAAAATTCAAAGAACCATAAAAATAAAAATTAGTTTCCACTTACCGGTTCTTACTAGCGCATTTCAGTCTATACATTCAAGGTCGTGATTAGCTCAAAAATTCGTCTGCGATAAGGAGTCATCTATCTATTGAAAACCTGTGTGTAATGTGATCACATACGTCAACACGTGTTTTTTTTTTTGTTTTTTTCCACTGCAAACGATACCCATGCCTAAAAACACAACGTTCATTGATGATGAGGATTCCCACAAATCTACAAGTGTGTGAAAACTACAATGGATGCAGATCTAAAAATCAACTCAGAGGTCATCAGCATCACAATACATTCCAATCATTTTGAGCCGGTGTGATCTTAAGAGATTAGAACAACCCCAAACTAATGTACTAATGTACAAAGGCTAAAAATTGCACTACTTCAAGTACAGCATAGCCTCTTTGCTTAACCTATGTCCCTACTACATTTCCATTTTACTTGTAATATATTACACAGTCCATATTCACCAAACTGACATGATTCAAACTCATTTGCCTCGTCTTTGACTTCCAACAAAAAGTGCATCTTGAAAAATTCAGACACACCACACTAACCACTCTAGGGTGTGATAGTTCTATATGACTCGCTATAAAGAGATACTCACATATTAGCTTTGTATGCATTGCCGCAGATACAATTCAGGTACAAACCAGTAAGTCAGCAAAGAATAATTCTCCAGCACCTTCAAAGTAGAGCCTTTCGTGACAACACCTCATGGAAAAACTACAGAAACTCAATAAAATGACTATGCATTATCTTACAGGAAATAATTTGACCTTCAAAGTGCCATCTTGAGTAGAGCAGTGTTCATCAAAGGAAGAGGCTCGCTAAATGATTACCCCAGGAAAGCCTCTTGCTTAATCTAATTAGGCAATCTGTGGCTAGAGCGAGTTGCAGGACCACAGCTGACATGTAGACGGACTGCGGTGTAAAATGAGCAGTGCAAGGCAGTCCGCACCAAAATTAATGGGAGGTCATGGAAAGTATGGGTAAAAAGGTTACATCTTCGTTCATTACATTGTTCTCATGCTGAAAACATCTGAAAATCTAGACACACCACTGAGTTTTCTGCCATAATGCTTTACAAGACTAGAGAACCAGCTACTCAGTACAGAAGGTCTCCTCTCTTGTAGGCTCTCCACTTCATCTCACTACACAGGATTTCCAAAGGTTGCATCTATGCTCAGTTAAACATCATTTGAATTACTATCCTGCTGGAAGATCCAACCATGACCCAGTTGGAGTTTCTTGACAGAAGCAACCAGGTTTCATTTGAAATCTTCTTGTATTTCACCCATCCCATGATGCCATATATTCGAACAAGGTTCAAAAGCCTTCAAAAGGGAACATCATGTCAGAGTGACAAGAGTCGGTATCACCTAGTGGGAGGCACAGTGTCATCAGAAAGTTAGGACAGTCTCAGCACAACGCCAGAGAACGCCTTTTCGGTCCTGACCTTGGACTCTGCCTGTGTGAAGTTTTCTGGGTCGCCCTGTGCCCATCTGTGTTTAGTCAGTTTTCCTCCCACATTCCAAAGACATGTGTTAGATAAAGTGGTCATTCTAAATTGCCCCAGTATGAACGTTTCTGACTAGTATGAATGTAAACTTGCTTCCATCGTGAATAGCCATTGATGCAGACGCGCCATTAAATAAAAAAATTTATTCAATTATCATATCAAATCATTAAGCAAGGGGCGGCACAGTGGTTAGCACTGTTGCCTCACAGCTCCGAGATCCCTGGTTTGATCCTGACCTCGAAGCACCTGTGTGGAGTTTGCATGTTCTCCTCGTGTTTGCGTGGGTTTTCTCCAGTTTCCTCCCACATTCCAAAGACATGTGTTAGGTTAATTGGGGTTTCCAAAGTGCCCCTTAGAGTGTGAATGTGTGTATGAGTGTGTGAATGCATGTGCCCTACAATGGATTGGTGCCCTGTCTAGGGTTGCTCCTGCCTTGTGCCCGGTGTTGCCGGCTGGGCACCGGCTCTCCCAGGACTAGGATAAGTGGTTAAGAATGAATGAATGAGTTATCATTGAGTACGATTCAGGCACTTTGTCATTGGACAAAAAAGGTTTAAACTCCAAACACAGTACTTCACATCTAATTGTAGATTACCAGCATTTTTTGCAAATCTCCAACTGTGATCCTTGGAGAACACATCCCTTTGTAACCTGTCTCACAGTTTGTCTCAGAGTGCATGGGGGCAAAAAACACTTGCATCTCCTTTCAGGTAGGTCCATTGCACCTCAGGCTGTTAAAATGGTCTTAATAATTGTACTAAAAGTGTATGAGTAAGGTAACTTGGTTTTCTCACATATCTAGCCATCTAGTTATCTATATTTATACTTATACTTAAAAGGAAATCCATTCGAACTCAAACACTCAGGTGAACTAAAATAAAAATAGAAACATGTTAAGAATAAACGACTGGCTAACTTTTTTTTTTTCTACATGAAGACAATGCCAAAGTGATGTTAATGGGCGAGTTACACAGTCAGACGAGCACACAGCACAGGAGTTTCCACTCCATGCATAAAGGGCAATTGTGAAAATTTATTTTTTTGAATGTGCAAAACAAGTTCGGGGTTACAGGGATTATGCAAATGCCATCAAGAAATTTGGGGGGAAAAAAAACAGGCCATGGCCAAATTAAAATAAAGGTATACCAATGTATCACTATCAGCTTTCTAAAAACATTTATACTTAAAATGCCAAGAGGCAAGAAATCATAAAACATGCACAACATTAGAGAGGGGGAGACAGAGAGAGAAAAACTGTGATCCTAATACAGTGTTTCTCAATCCTGGCCCTAGCGCCACACCGCTCTACATGTTTTAGTGTTTTCCAGCTCCCAACCCACCTGATCCAACTACTCAGCTCAATAACAAACCCGTTATTGAGTTAAAGTGGGTGTGTTTAAACAGAAGAGGCACTAAATTGTGCAGAGCGGTGGGGTGCCAGGACCAGGATTGAGAAACACTGTCCTATTATATGTCACATTCCTGCTCCAGTCCTACCACATCATAAAAGGTTTGTTATGATTCACATCTGGTCACTGCAGTGATGTAATAAATCAGTAACACTTTCATTTTAAATTAATTATTTTCAGTTTTATGTTATATAGGTGAAGCCTATCCCAGAGAATTTAAGAATGTCCTGGATGGAACACATGTCCATCGCAGAAGAATGTTCTTTGTATAAAACAGTACTGGCTCTGAATGGGCAAAATGGCAAAACAGCACGGAGTCAATAAGATACCAATATGCAATGGCACTGCCAGGGATTTTGTGCCCCATGAAAAGATATTACACCTGGCTCCAGCAAAATAAAAAAAAATATTCCAATACATTTTTCAGGGCCCCTGTCAGGCACAGGGTCTTAGAATTGTCCGAACTGTCCCTCTACGGCACCCCTCCCCATGTGTTAAAGTAGTAAATATAAATATGACCAAATTGGACTGCTACAAAATACAGTGTCATAAAAGTACATGACTGCCACAGGTCATTAACAGCTGCACACGCAAAAGGGAAGGGTCTGATCAGTCAGAGGAAGCAGACCATGAAAAAATTGGAACACACACACACACACACACACACACACACACACACACACACATCAGTTCAAATAACATGACCCATACTTAATAATGTTTAATGTAGCTTACTGACTTAACAAGACATGCAGCAGATGGAAAGTGCATCAGACTGGAAAAATCAACTTTGAAGCCATGCTGTCTAGTAATTAAAATGTCAGAATACTTCAGTTCATACTGGTCAAACCCAATAGTTGTTGGGAATGACGTATTCCTCTTAAAGATATAGCTTAAATGAAATCATGAACAGCAGGAGGTGCGTGTTGCCAGAACGGTGCAGTATCATCCAAAAATCCACCAGTTAACTTAAACGTGGCTTTAAAATTTCTCTCCAAAAACGTATCCTACTGAATATTTGGAATTTGTGAAAATGTCTCTATACAGTATCATGGTAGAGTTATGGCAGATAGCATGCCAAGCTATGGTGGAGAAAAAGGATTATGTTGTTTTGATTTGTAGGCAGCTTTAGTTAAAATAACTTGCAAAATAACCTGCTCGTGTACCACACACAAAGCATTTCACTTCCCTCAAGAGAATGGGAAACAGATACCTTTGGACAGCCAAAGAAAAAAAAAAAAAACAGACAGACACAAACAACGGATAGCACACCATGAATGCCAGTAAAAGCCATGAATGCCAGTAAAAGCCATGACTTCTGAGCAACTGAATTAATCTGTGCTGCCTACTCATTCATTTATTTATTTGGAGCCTAGGATCCACCCTGGGATTGAACCAAAGACCTTTTCGCTGTGAGGCGGCAGTGCTACCCACCATGCCGCCCAAGAGTGTGAAGTTTGACAAATGTACAGAACGTATGCACATTCACTAAATAGACAGTTTATTAGAAACTCATTAGCAACCCACAGCCCCTTGCCAAAAACGTCTGCTGTTCTGAGAATGAACCACACCCTGAATAATTATATAGTTAGAGGTGATCCTTTGTTGGTCCCTCACCACAGATGGACGGGGAAGTGTGGTGCTGACAAACTGCTTTTAGCAACAGATCACACAGAGATAGACTGGCTATAATAAACATCAACATGCATATAAAATGCAAATGCATTCAAAACAAATAACGTACTGACAAAACAAATAACGCACCCAGACAAATGTCAGATTGCTGCAAAACTCAGCATGCAGTTATATCACAGGCAGATAAGCAAATGATTACAGGTATGGTCTGATTTGACACAAGTCTTGCCACAAGAGGAATAAAAGTTACCCGATAAAAAGGCTCTCAGAGGCTACGTTCATGGCGAGAGATGATTGACTGTTAGACATGCCTTTAAAACTAAAAGACATTTTGCAAAGTTCACAGACTTTCAGAGGAGTCACATCATTGGATTGAGAGAAGCAGTACGGTTGTGTTTCAATGAACTGCCTGCCATCCAGGCTGTTCTGGTGTCAGTACGACAGTCAGTCACTCCTAGTAGTGCTACGAGGGACACCAACAGCTCAGTGAAATGTACAGGACATCCTGCGACCAAATTGGTTGCGTCTCAGGGCAGAGCTTCCAACTGACATTTCTCAGCAGGATAATGCTCACCCAAGCACAGCCAGGGCTGTCTCCGCCAGATCGCAACACTTCCTTGGCCTGCCCAGACGCCATATTTATCACCAATCAAGCATTTATGGGACCAGCTTGGATGCCAGCTTCGATGCCTGTGGAGGATCTACAGGCCTAGCTGCAACATCTGTGGGCGAATGTGCCGCAGGATACCATACAGAATCTGTATGCCTCCATGCCCAACTGTATCTCATCTTGTATCCAGAGGCAGCCCAACAGGGTACTAGAGCCTCCTTTCCATTGTACAGTAGTCCCAAATAAAATTATCCTTTCACTCTAATATTGAAATCACATTGATATAATCATCATTACATTCACACACACAGTTTCACTCAATCCCAACAACTTCTCTGTGTGTTACTTTTTTTCTCTCGATGAGTTTCAATATAGTAGGTGTTAAGCTGTCAAATGACAACAGCATAGTTGTACAGCCCACCATGTGCCATATAACTGAACTGAACTGAGATTTATACAAGAGTGAAATTGTCTCTTCTTATTCAGGACACAAACAGTAAGAGAAGCATAGTAGGTATTGGTAGTTTTATTGACCAGGATATAAATAATACCAACTCAGCTGTATGGAACACTGTAACCCATTTGTGATGAACAGAACACAGCCACTTTAAGGTAATGAAAGAACTGGCAAGAGTGTTCACTGGGATGGAGGTGGCACACCGGTTAAAATCTCAGATTGTTGATCAGAAAGTCCAAGTGCCACTGCCAAGCTGGGGCCTATTGAGCAAGCCCTTAATCCCCCAATTGCTTGGATTATACACTGTAAGGCTGTATCACTTGAGTCCCTCTGAATACAGGTGTCTGCTAAATGCTATACATGTATGTGCTTAAGTATCATTCTACAAGACCACTAAATAGACCCTTGCTTTTAAACTCTGTGGTTATTTTGAGGTTATGACATTCAGCCTGCCAAGAAAGCCTCCAAATTAATTTGAAACCTTGCAAACAGTAATGTGTAATATATTCCTATCAACACATATTGGCATGGTGAAAAACTGGGACAGAAGAGAAAACGAGCCTATTAATGGCACATGCTTGCAAGCCCACTAAGAAACCTGTGAAAGTGACGTCACCCCACGTAGCGCAGTGTGTTAAGAAAGACTTCTGTGTATGTGTCAAATTTGAGAGTGTAATGTTAATTGATTCTGCAATTAAACTGCTGTGAATGACTGACGTCAAACCACTGCTCCATGTATTAAAAAACAGACAATTCCTGTTAGGAAAACACCTCATTATTACCACTTTATTGGATCACCCACTGTGTCCTAGAGGGCTACTGTCTCAGTTTTACAAACCTAAGCATAGACTGTGTGTAAGAAAAATGTTTTCGGGTTTATCTGAACAAAAGTTTTCTTTAAAATGTATACACACAAAGGGGTCCACAAGTCTAGAGAAACTAATTCTGTTTTTTTTTTTTTCCCCCCCATTACAAATCGCATAGTCAGCATAACAATTTGCGTAAATCTGGCTGCCATGGACTTTCTTCCACAGTTACCTAATCTACACCCCATCAAGCATTTATGGGGGCACTAGAAGAAAAAGAAAGTCAAGCATACACTAACATCACAAGACACTAACATGTATGATTAGTTTTTGCACAGACTTGTGAAAGACCACCATTGGCCTGTAGGGGGGAAACCAGAGTACCTGAAGTAAACCCACGTGGACACACAGAGAACATGCACACTCCACACAGAAAGGACACAGACTGCTCCACCTGGGACTGAACCCAGGACTTTCTTGCTGTGAGGCATCAGTGCTTCCCACCGAGCCAGTATAGTCAGAAAAATACAAGACAAGCATGTCCACTAGTGGTCTCAGACTCATCCCTCCACACTGTATGTTCACATACTTGGTAAATGATATTGTATGTGGAAAAATAATCAGAGGGAGCCATTACTAATCTCTGATGTGGTGGGACAGCGGCACAATCACTTAGTGCATTTTCCACACAGCTTCAGGTTTGATCCCGACCTTGCACTCCACCTGTGTGGATTTTGAATGTTCTCTCCATATTTGCATGGGTTTACTCTGACATTTCAAAGACATGTGTTAGGTTAACAGGACACTCTAAATGTCTGACTAGTATCGTTACAAGCTTGCTCCTGTCAAGAACAGCTATTGATGCTGATGTGAAGTTTAACTAAATAAATAAACAAAACATATCTTTGATTAAATACATAAGACACAAAGACCTTCAGTCTATATAAATCCCTCTTAATTTAATCCATGAAATGAAAACACCTTTAGTATGACATGACAGTTCAATTTCAGTAACAGCATTGTTATTTCAGGTCTTGCAATGAATAACCAGACTTGGTGGGTAGACTGTGGTAGCCCAGCGGGTAAGGTACTGGACTATATCCCACCTCTGCCAAGCTGCCACTGTTGGGTCCTTGAGCACAATTGCTTGGATTGTAAGATTTTATCAAATGCTGGAAATATAAATGTAGCACTGCCACCTCACAGCAGGAAGGTTCTGGGTTCAATCCCAGGGGTGGTCCCTTTCTCTGTGGACTCTGCATGTCCTCCCCATGTCCGCATGGCATGGGTTTACTCCAGGTACTCCGGTTTCCTCCCACAGTCCAAAGACATGTGTTAATTGATTACAGTAATTTGGCATTGAGGGTATGTGACTTGGCCTTGATGTAACCTTGAAATGGCCACTGATGCTGATAGCGACGTTAAATAAAGCAAACAATGAATAACCATATATGTGAGATTTTTATAAAAACGACTATGGTATAACATATTTTACATGTCTTCCATTTAAAATAAAGCAGTCACTAACACTAAAACAATCAATTTCAAATAGATTTTCAAGACGTGGATTTTGGTCATTTAAAAACTTAAATTCACCAGTAAGGCGAATTAAGATAATGAGACAGGTCTCACAGATTAAGTAGAAATTCAATCACTTTACAACTCTGAAGTGTTTTCCTTCAAAATCAATGCTACGTTAAAGGTATATGTAAAATGAAGGGATAGTTTTGTGATGTACAGATTAATGAGCACATAAAGAAACAGTGAAAACTGAATAGATAACATAACGGCTGCATCTATCGCCCCACCTTACACTTCAACTGATGTATTTGTTTTTTAATCCTGAATGTCAGAATCTCAGAGTGCAATATAAACCCTACACGTTTTGACATACAGAGCAGGTTTCGTTAGCAATAAAATTACCAATCACAGTTCAAGATTTCTATAGACACAACGCATTAAATAAAGAATCTCTGCACATCCCGTTAAAGCTAAAGTGCATCAATAAAAAGCATGTACTCACGTTCCGCCGAAGAGAGACACTCACATCTCATCACTTGCTCAACTCTGGCTCTACAACTTAATCTGGAATAGCCCCGCCCACTCTGAGTTGTAGCGCTTACGTCATTAGGAAATTAACTCGGGCTTCTGATTGGCTGGCGTGCGAGCTGAAGGTACAGGTGTCGCTTTCTGCTCCTGCTAATTATTCTAAACCACAGCAGGTAACATCTTAATGTTTTGTTCGCCTCTGGGCAATGCTCTATCTCGCTGACCCAGATAAGGATGCTACAAATCAAAGTGCTCCATTACGAGTTTATTTTTGGTAATTAAGATCAATACAATGCTAATTCTGAGCTCACACTCATCCGCTGGTCAGATAGCGAGACCATGTTTCATATTGGCCCATGTTGGTTTATGCTGGTTAGTGCTATTCTGGTAGTGGCTTAACTGATGATAAATCTGGTGGACTGGTTCACTGTTCAATACCTGCCTGGGGTAGTATAATGGTTCAGTGGTTAGTGCTGTCAACCCCAGACCTGCATGTTTCCGTGTGTTTGCATGGGTTTACTTCGGTTTTCAACAACGTTCCAAAGACGTTTAGTGGCTGAAACGTACCTAATGGAGTGTAATACATCAACAAGCATGAAAAACAGCTGTGATTCTATTTGGGATCTATCAATGTTCAGCCACTCTTGCAATCGAATTGCGCAGTTCGGCCAGATTCTGGCCAGGTAATCAAACAGATTTCAAGTGGATTCATATATGGGGATTTTATGGGCCAGTCCGGATGTGTGACTGCTCCTAAATGTTTATGCTAAGCATTCACATTTACAGCACTGTTGTCATCTTGGAATAGAGGAATATGAATGTTATGTTTCTTGGTAAGAGCAAAACCTGGTCGTGCAACAGCTCAATGTAGGCATTGTGGTTCAAATTTACTGTCACCTCAACCAATGGACCCATTTCTGTGTAATTAAAACACCGCAGAACATCACAGAACCTCCTCCAGCTTGGACCCCACATATTGCTTGCAGTCCTCATTGAAGGCTTCTTGAGGTCTTCGATGTACATGAGAAATCTTTCCAGTGATGAATTTTTGTGTCTTTTTGCCCACTGTAACTTGGCAACTTTGTGAGCAGAGGTGGGCAAAGGCCTCTTGTGTGCCACTTTGCTCCGTATGTTCATGGTATGCAGTTCCATGCAATTTGTTCCTTCAGAAATTGATGGTGAATGACCTGTGTTGACTACTTTTTGCTTGGAAGTGAAGCGATTTTTTTCCCTTTCCCCCACAAGCTGTGAAACATCCCAGTGGTCCCTGTCCTTCAGTTTCATCTTTCAGCCATAATTCTAACAAGAATTTCCTCTGTACTGGGATTTTTTAAATATGTGTTACTGGTTTGCCAGAACATATTTTGAGCTTTAAGTAGAGATGTAAAAGCAGAATAAATAATTCATGAATAATCAAACTAAATTATACCATATATTAATTAATTAATTCACTTTCTTATCTGCTTGAACAGGGCCATGGGAGAGCCAGTGTATAGCCGGTGGCAGAAACAACCCTAGACCAAGGCACTAATCCATCGAAGGGCACATAGAATCATACACTTGGGCCACTGTAGCATAATCAAGTAACCAAAGCATATTTTTGGACTGTGGGAGGAAACCAGAGCACATGGAGTAAATCCATGCGGATACGGGGCCAGAAAGGACAGAACAGACAGAAAGGACCCACCTGAGAACGAACCCAGGATCTTATCGCTGAAACGGTGATGCCCACCGAGCCGCCCCAAACCAAGTATTCTTCAGAAATATTTACTATTATGAAAGACACACGCAATTGATGGACTTCCACTCTTAAACTTTAACTCCTGCCTCTGCTAATGGATCTGCAGTGTTGACTGGCTGTTAAGGGGATCAGCTGTTAACAGCCACAGTGTCCGCAATGACATCGGTCATTAAAGAGAAAAAATGTTGATTGTTGTTAAACGGCTCATACCTGTATTACATTTCTAGACACCTGCTTGACCATTTCCCAGATTTACCCTGTGGGGCTCAATAAAGTTAGTCTGTCTGTCCATCCATCCATACATCTATCTGAGCCATCAATACAATGCCAAATTCATATTTTTCCTCATTATCCAGTGTTGCTTTTTACTCATGTGAACGGATATTTTTCACATTTATATTTATGATATGTGAATGAGTTTTAAGAACTATACTGACCATGAAAGAAGAGAACCGGATGCATTTTTTTGCCTTACAGGTTTCATTTAACTGATTTGTTCTTTCAGATTTTCTGGAATGCTCAACAGATCTTTCATATTTTAGGCCAAAGCTATCTTGATAAAGGGTTAAATGAATCTCGGTTCTGAGATTTCAAGATCAACAAATTTGATACATTTTCATACAAATGTGTTTAATGTTCGGGAATGGAAAACAATGTAACGCTCCGTCACTGTTCTGTCTAACACACTGGCATGCCATGTGCTTAACTCCACTGCTCTGTCTCAGGGACGGTAGAGAGCACGACCTCGCTTAAACAGGATTAGCTATAAATAGTGCTGCCGATCCTCTCGGCAGCAGCGTGGCCACGGCTCAGCTGCTGACTCTGATCCTCACTCTGCGAGCTACAGGGCTTCAGACATTGCTCACCTCTGCCTCCGACGCCATGGGTTCTCCACTCCATCCATGAGCCTCAAGCCCCCTTTAAGCCACCCTCTGGTGCTGGTACATTCTGATTTGCTACAAACCTGTCAAGAGGAAGGTCAAATTTCTAAAAGAACTACAAATGTGTAGTACTGATCCTAGAACATTGCATAAAGCTCAATTGTCCTTTAAGCTTTGTCAGATCATTTATCTATTCCAGATACATATATCCCACACATGCTCTTCTTTACACCCTTTTAGAAAGAACAAGGACAAGTGACTTCTCAGTTTCAATCCTCAACCTCCAGCAGCTCCTCACCATGGTGACAATGTGTGATGATGTCAAGCGTCAGTCACACCCATACGCATGTGTCCTTGTGTGTAACCATATGGTGTGAAATGGAAAAATTTCCATTAACATGCACCGACATGCACAGATGCTCATACACAGAACACACAGCAGAAAATAACAAACATAGATCCACATAGCATAACAAGGACATGTAGAGAAGCGCAACAACACACTACAGTACAAGGATACCCAGAGTCAGATTAGAGCAAGACACACATTTTGGATCACAGAGCATCAGGACCGCTCCGGGGTTTCTGTGAAATAATAAAATATTACTGCACTTAGTCATCTGTATTTTGTTTTTATTTGACTGTGCTGAGGGAAAATAACGTATAAAGAAATGTAAAGAAATGTAAAGAAATGGTGTAAAGTTGTGATGTTTGCAGCAACCATTTTTTTTCAAATGAAATCTGCAACCAGCACATGAAGTTGCTGGTCCAGTGTTAGGCACTGATTCAAATATTAAGTGGAAACGCAAAATTTAGACAGGGTCTAACAGCATGTAGCATCAAAATATGCATTTTCATAATCAAATAACTTTATCCTGTTGAAAGAGGTGACTGTATTTAGGTGGTAATTAAGGGGTATGTGTCAAAGTAACATTGACATGAATACCAGGACCCAGGTCCCAGCAGAACATCTCCTTTAATTTGTTCTGTAAAGTTCTATGTATATATTTATACACAGTGGGGCAAAAAAGTATTTAGTCAGCCACTGATTGTGCAAGTTCTCCTACTTAAAAAGATGAAGGAGGTCTGTAATTTTCATCATAGCTTCACAATGAGAAAAAAAAATCCAGGAAATCACCTTGTAGGATTAAAAAAAAAAATAATTGTAAATTATGGTGGAAAATAAGTATTTGGTCAATAACAACTCAATACTTTGTAACATCACCTTCGTTGGCAATGACAGAGGTCAAACGTTTCTGATAAGTCTTCACCAGGTTTGCACACACTGTAGCTGGTATTTTGGCCCATTCCTCCATGCAGATCTCCTCTAGAGCACTGATGTTTTGGGGCTGTCGCTGGGCAACATGGACTTTCAACTCCCTCCAACAAGTTTCTATGGGGTTGAGGTCTGGAGACTGGCTAGGCCACTCCAGGACCTTGAAATGCTTTTTACAGAGCCACTCCTTCGTTGCCCAAGAGGTGTGTTTGGGATCGTTGTCATGCTGGAAGACCCAGCCATGTTCCATCTTCAATGCTCTCACTGATGGAAGGAGGTTTTGGCTTAAAATCTCACAATACATGGCCCCGTTCATTCTTCCCTTAACACGGATCAGTCGTCCTGTCCCCTTTGCAGAAAAACAGCCTCAAAGCATGAAGTTTCCACCCCCATGTTTCATAGTAGGTATGGTCTTCTTGGGATGCAACTCAGGATTCTTTTTTCTCCAAACACCAAAAGGTTTTTACCAAAAGGTTCAATTTTGGTTTCATCTGACCACATGATATTCTCCCAATCTTCTTCTGGATCATCCATATGCTCTCTGGCAAACTTCAGACAGGACTGGATATGTACTGGCTTAAGCAGGGGGGGCACGCCTGGCACTGGAGGATCTGAGTCCCTCTCGGCATAGTGTGTTACTGATGGTAGCCTTTGTTACTTTGGTCCAAGCTCTCTGCAGGTCATTCATCAGGTCCCTCCGTGTAGGTCTGGGATTTTTGCTCACCATTCTTATGATCATTTTGACCCCACGGGATGAGACCTTGCATGGGGCCCCAGATTGAGTGAGATTATCAATGGACTTGATGTCTTCCATTTTCTTACAATTGCTCCCACAGTTGATTTATTCACACCAAGTGCTTACCTATTGTAGATTCACTCTTCCCAGCCTGGTGAAGATCTACAATTTTCTTCCTGGTGTCCTTCGACAGCTCTTTGGTCTTGGCCATGGTTGAGTTTGGAGTTTTACTGTTTGAGGCTGAGGACAGGTGTCTATTATACAGATAACGAGGTCAAACAGGTACCATTAGTACAGGTAAGGAGTGGAGGACAGAAGAGCTTCTTAAAGAAGAAGTTACAGGTCTGTGAGAGCCAGAAATCTTGCTATATATATATTGTTCCACCTTGTCACCTAAAGTCAGAGACCATAATTCATTTGTTGTTGCACAGTTTCTGTTAGTCATCCTCTTACCCTTCATCAGTGCTCACAGGATGCTGTCTACAGGTCGCTGGTGGCTGGACATTTTTGGTAGGTGGACTATTTTCAGTCCAGCTGTAATACAGAAGTGTTTAAAAACTCCTGCAGCACTGCTGTGTCTGATCCACTCATACCACCACAACACACAGTATAGTATCTGGTAAATACTACTTCATCTGTGGTAATCTTATGGCAGTCCTGGCCTTATAGAACAGAGTAAACAGGTCTACTAAAGTATGTAGAGAATATATTATAATATATAATGTTACTTACCTGTAATATACTGTATAAAATCAGTGGGTGCCTTATTAGGAACACCCTATACCTGTATCTAATCACTCAATCGCGCACAAGACGTTAACCAGCAGTCTCATGTAATGTTCATATCAATAATGTGAACGCTGTGTTTTTGACTCTGATACGATTGGTGGTGCCAAATGGTCTGGCTTGAGTATTTATGTAATGGTTCATCTGATGGGATTTTCATTCACAACATTCTCTAGAGTTTATTCAGAATGGTGGAGTCAACAAATAACATTCAGTGGTTAGCAGATGGAAATGTCTCTTTGATGAGGGAGGTCAGTGGAGAATGGCTACCTTGGTTTGAGGTGACAGAAAGACTATTGTAACTCAGATAACCACTCTAAAATTGTTGTGAGTAGAAAAGCATCGCAGAATGTACAATACATCTGAGCTTGATGGGCTTGTTGGGCTACAACAGGGAAGCTCAACCCATTGTTGCTATAGTGTTCCAAATAAAGTGCAATACATTTTAAATAAGATTGTAACATGAGTCGGGAAAAGTTGAATTTCTCAGGAAAAAAAGTAAATTGGTAAAGAGAATTGGCAAGTAACATTGTTGCTAAAAATGATCGTGTTTCCTCAAGTGTTGAAGTAATCGCGCTAAATTATAAATTTGTATGAATGTGAAAATTATGAATCTGTCAGACTACTAACAATATAACCTAGCTCCTGTAACGTATATGCATTGATACTGATGTGACGTTTAACAAACAAACAAACAAACACAAATTTGCTAAAATAATTATTTGACCACAGCGAAAGTCTGCACACGACTGCCATCTGCTGGTGAAATGTTTGTGACTGCGTCTACACCTAAGTCATGCGTTCTGATTGCGTGTAAATGTATGCACAGTTTATCAGCAACTTTTTATCCGTCCATTTGTGTAACAGCACCTAAATGTGACCACAGAGCGAATATTATTTGTGGTTTCAGCATGACGGTGACGCTTGGTGTATCTGATTGAGTGTTTCAAGCGTTGACATTGTTGCATGGCATTTTACACACTGTGCGCTCTTGATGTAGACTTTACCTGACAGTGTTTGCTAGTATTTGAGCAATATATGATGTTAACTGGAAATATCTGAATGGTAGCCCAGTGATTCTGCTGTGTCTGATACACGAACAAACGTCAGAGGTACATGCCATACTTATTTAATTGTTACAGTTTTCATCATAACCTAAGGTCCAGAATATGTGAAATGTGATTCTGAAGTGCAAGTAGCTTGGTATTGAACCAAAGCACATGCATCATATTACAGATTGCATGCATGACTTGGCAACTCAAAATAATGTTTAAAATTGCAAAAGAGTATCAGGATAAACACAAGATGTGATTTGGCTTACAGCTTTGGGATAGGTGCCATAGGGCAGTTGAAAAATGGAAAAATGGATGTTATTTAATTTTCTCTTACTTAACTCAGATAAAACTGAGGTGCTATTAGTGGGACCCAAGGCTGTGAGAGACAGGTTAGCTACATCTATCCTAAATCTAGATGGCTGTCCAGTATTGCCCCGTCCGTCTGTAAAAAACTTATCTCTCCTTTTTGATGCGCACATTAGCAGCAGCACTCGAATTGCTTTCTTTCAATTACGTAATAATATCGCTAAAACTTAGAAATATCCTCTCTTTTAATGATGCAGAAAAACTTTGTTCATGCGTTTATAACCTCAAGGTTGGATTACTGTAAACGCCTTACTTACTGGATGCTCTAGAGTAAGTCTCTATAAATAAACTTCAGTTAGTTCCAGAATGCAGCTGCCCGAGGGTGCTAACTCGAACTAGAAAATTTGATCATATTTCACTCCTGTTCTATCATCACTGCACTGGTTCCCAGTCAAATTCCGCATTGATTACAAAATACTTCTTATAACTTATAAAGCTCTACATGGCCTGGCCCCACATTAATCTGAGTGACCTCTTAAGAGTTTTACAATCCAACTCGTCTACTTCGTTCGCAGGGTGGCAGGACTTCTTTTAGTTCCTAGAATTAAAAAAGTCACAGCAGCAGGGAGGAAAGGCTTTCTCATACATGGCCCCCTATGGAATAAACTTCCCACTTTCGTTCGAGATTCAGACAACCCTCCAAAGTTTTAAGTCTAGGCTAAAGACATACTAATTTACGCAGGCTTTTCACTAGATTTAGACCAGGTTTGCATGGCTTGGGTTGCTGGGGCCGGAGTCTGGAGTCATGTCTCTGGCCTGCCTGCCTTGTCCGCTTGCCGGGAGTGTCGAGTGGGGCGGTCCTGGCTGAACTGGGCTTTCGGTCCTCGTGATCTTGACTCATGCATCCTTGCCTTAGAATAAGGGCAGAGCTGGGGGTTCATAGTCACATATGTCTTATGGTGATCAGAGACGTTGGGTTGCTGTCTTCTGCCGCTCGTGGGGTTGCCAATGTCTCATGTGATCCCTCTTGGCTGTGTTTCCTACCAGTTCTTCCTCTTTCTAGCTTTCTAGCTATGCTGCTATAGCTAATGCTGCCGGGGTCCTCATGCTACCTACTTGGCATCAGTGATTGACATGGCATCAGTGATTGTTAATAAACACTGTGCTCTTAATCAATAACTAATTACATTTTCTGTTTTCTTTTCTCCGAGCTGTGTTCCGGCCGGCAGTTCCGGCCCCACACATGATGTTCATCTGATGGAGCTCCACTGTGCATAATTTCACATTTTATTCGACCATGACTCCATGACTTTAGTTTCGCTCTTAGATTTATCATCATACCTACTATAACCCGGGCCACTTAATATCGATGTGCATACTTCCACTTTTTATTCGAACTTTGACTCCATGACTGTAGTTTTGCTCTTAGATTTATCATCATACCCCCCCGCCACTTTAATGTCGATGTGGGGCATACTTCACATTCTATTCAAACTTTGACTCCATGACTTTAGGTTTCGCTCTTAGATTTAGATTCGCATCTACGCCGCCCAAGGAGGTTGGGTCCCCTTTTTGAGTCTTCGTCCTCCCAAGGTTTCTCTTCCTAGAACTAGGGAGTTTTTCCTTGCCACTGTCGCCCTAGGCTTGCTCAATTTTGGCATTGGACGTAGTTATTAGGAGATAATCTAAACTTGTAAAGTTGCTTTGAGACAATGCTCCATTGTAAAAAGCGCTATATAAATCAATCTGACTTGACTTGACTTGACTTGACTTGTTTTGTAAAATCCACTCTGTGCACTGTGGACTTTAAAAGTTATTGTGATTATGTGGCCATGATTTAAGAATATAGGTTTAGATCTTAAAATTAACTTGAAAAAATGTGATATAGGGATGTTTTAAGTTTCAACCAACCTTTGAAATCATATATTGTATTATAATATATACAGTTGTAAATCATATATGGAAAACAACAGGTAAAATCACAACTGAAGGTTTGTATGGTGTATGGTAAATTGGAAAAGAAAGAATAATTATGCAGGGTTTGTATTTAATAATTTATCTATAATAAAATGTATTTGAAAAACGAATAAAAAAAAAAGACGCTGTTGTTCCCATGTGTCAAATTATGTTATAATCTTCAGACCATGACACCTCAGGGGTGAGCTTATGATAAGGGAGTAAAATTGATTACATTTGATTACTAAGAAAAACAGTCTGTGTTAGATTAGAAAGAATATTTTAAGTTCAGTGTGTGTGCAACTCAGATGTATTTATTTAAAATACAAAATTAGTTTTACAGCATGTGGATTATGCATGACATCAAAGGCTATGCATTACATTTTAGATCAGAATCAGAATCAAAAACAAATTTATTGCCAAGTATGTTTTCACAAACAATTAATTTGTCTTGGTTTACTGGTGCATGACAGAATAAATAGGAACAAGAGAGAGAAAACATACAGTGCAATACAATACTGTCTGAAGCAGTATGACTAATACTAAAAGTTCATAAGTGTGCTTAACATAAATCATAATTTATCAAAATGTATCATTGCTTTAGAAAAGTATGTTAGCTAAATTACTTAAAATATAAAAAATAATTTATACACCATGAGATTCACAAGATTTCCTTTCTCTGAAATCAGTGTTGTCGGCACCACTTGACATGTGATCACACGTTATAAATAGCACTGACATTTGTATTTCAGCTAGCGAAGAAACAGCCAAGACATTAACGAAACCAATGAAGTCATGCACAGACCACCTCTTCCTCTGATGCATAATTTTAAGGAAAGTCGATACACAAAAAAATTGGTTCCAGATATAATTTCTTCACAAACATCTTTCTTTTCTCACCTTAGTAGCATTACCAATGCTGACTATAGGATTTAAATATCATGAAATCGAGTTCCAGTTTATCTCAGTCTTTTGGCTGGCAGTGCAGTTCAACTAGAGTTTGTGGGTGACTATTGTGTTTCAACTGCTGTTCCAAACAATAGCACACATTTTAGGACAGGACAGTTTGTCCCAAATTAAATTATTTGAAAGGAGTTTGGATTTTTTTTATTAACTATACGAATCTCCGGTGGGTTGCTGGTGAAAGCCAGCTTCTGGAAGTTTCAGCAGTAATTGAGGGTCTGGGTTAGAATTCTGAATCTACCCAGGAAAAAATGAACTGTGAATGTTCATAGTAAAACTGTGAATTGCTTGACAGTTTTAATGTGAATTTTCATAGTTTGACCATGAAGTTCACAGTGCTACTATGAATTTTTGATGGTAATTTGGCCACTTCATGGTTCTACTGTGAAATTTCATAGTACAACTGTAAAGTTGGTGGACTATGAAATGACCATGAATTATTTCACAGTTGTACTATGGATTTTGGTGGTAATTTGGCCACTTCATGGTTCTACTGTCAAATTTCACAGTGCATTTTTTCCTGGGTAGCTTGAAGGTCGGGTGGTGGGTCTTTGAAACCCTGTGATGGACTGGTGCTCGGTCCAGGATGTACCTTTGCCTCTGCAGAGTTCAGAGTAGGCCCAGTCCCTCCCAATTGATCCTGTCTTGCTTTAATCTGTAATTTGCATGCATCTGTAATATTTAAGAATATGCTGTGTTCTGCCTTAATTACCAAGCTTATTAAACTGCTTTTAGACACTGAGAAGAAGATATGTAAGCTAAGTGTGTGTGTCTGACTTAACATTTCGTAGGCTGTTTTGTCAGAGTGAGGTACGTGTGTATGGATGCGTTTGATATGAAAAATAACAGCAACAAAAAATGTTTGCACCAACTTAAGGAATACTAGTGTTTTTCCACCCATCTTACTGCGTTCATAGCATAATACACGCTTTGCAGGGCACCAGTAAATGACAGGGCATCACACTCTCGCTCAATTTCAAATGTACTAAATACTAAATAATGAATGCTACGTTTTGAGCACCAAGTGCTGACGCTAAAGCGCTAGGGCACTTGATGTAGTGAAGGAGGAGTTAGTGTCGGCGCCATTTTGTTACACAGAAACTACGGACCGCCGAAGCACACTATTTTCAAGAGCCCTAGCTCTAGTCTTCTTATTCTTAGTATTAAACATTCAAGGATAAACAATGGCCAGCTCTGAATTTACATATAAATGTAAGTATACATGAATTATGGGTATGCGTTACGGTTTGTTTATTTTGGCTTCGTTCAACTTGTATTTCCACTAGCACTTATTCGAGTGACCTAGGTTAGCTAGCTAACTAGCCCGTTTCTTTTGTCCTATGTAGTGACCGATGAAGACATAAAAAACCTGATCCGACTCCGGACCACCAACGCCGTGCTCTTTACCAGGAAGAGAAATGCAGCGAAAGCAGCTTGGGGGTAATGTATGCAGCAATTTAATTTAGAGTGCATCCATTAAATCGTATAATTGCCGTGTTATTTGTTTAATCTGGTCTGTAGAAATAAGAAAAGCAGAAGTATAGAAGTGTCCGTTATCGTTTCGAACAACACTGCTGTACGTGAAACGCTGAACATGTTCAAATAATGCACGTTTGTGCTTATTCAGTATGAATTCACACTCAGCCCTCTCCATTCATTACACCTTTGTATTATTAATATTCATTGCATTTATTTTACCTTCGTTTATTAATCATTTGTAATGTTTTTAGACTTGGTTTCCTATAGATAGCCTGTTCGTGCATCTTTTAATACAGGTGCAATTAACAAGGATTCCTGCTATAATTAAAATGCATAACAAGAACTAATTTTACATTAAATGTTCAGTAGAACATCAATATTAGTGCTGGAAAATACTTGATGCTGACCAATGCTGGTATCTCAAGCTTCTGTAGCCAGGATATGTGAAATAACATCACGTTTAAACTAACTAGGAAAATCTGCTCTGCATTCATAGGCAAGGACCATTTTGCATCAGTTAACTACACACATTCATTAACTCATTTTCTTATATGCTTAATCCTGGTCAGGGTCTTGCGAAAGCTGGTGCCTAGCTGGCAGCACAGGGCGCAAGGCAGGACCAATCCTAGACAGGGTGCCAACCATCGCAGGGCACACATTCATGGCATAAAATTCAGAAAGATATACACTCCCCAGCCACTTTATTAGGTGCAGTAACTTGTTTCTACCCTTATTCTCCATTTTATCAGCTCCACTTACCATATAGATGCATTTTGTAGCTCTGAAATTACAGACTGTAGTCCCTCTGTTTCTCTGCATACTTTGTTATTCACCTTTACTCTTCTGTAATGGTCAGGACCCCCACAGATCTGGTACTATTTGGGTGGTGGATCATTCTGATGTGGTGGTTGTGTGTTAGTGAGTGTTGAGCTGGTATGAGTGGATCAGACAGCAGTGCTGGTGGAATTTTTAAACATTGTGTTCACTGCACATTCTATTAGACACACCAACCTTGTAGATATAAAGTCAGAGACAGTAGCTCATTCGTTGTTTCACAGTTAATGTCATCCTATAATCCTTCATCAGTGCTCACAGGAAGCTGGTGACTGGATATTTTTGGTTGGTGGACTATTCTCAGTCCAGTGGTGACAATGAGATTTTAAAAAACTTCAGCAGCACTGCTGTGTCTGATCCACTTGTATGAGCGCAACACACACTAACACACCACCGCCACATCAGTGTCACTGCAGTGCTGAGATAAATAGTACCTGCTCTGTGTTGGTCCTGACCATTAGAGAACAGAGTAAAGGTGACTAAAAGTATGTAGAGAGACAGATGGACTACAGTCTGTAATTGCAGACCTGTGGTACTGTGGTAGCCTAGTGGTTAAGGTACTATGGACCAGAAAGCCCAGGGTTCAAATCCTACCTCTGCCAAGCTGCCACTGTTCGGTCCTTGAGCAAGACCCTTAACCCACAGTTGCTTGAATTGTAAGACAGTATCAGTTGTAAGTCTTCCTGGATAAGGGCGGCTGCAAAGTTTACATAAATGTAAATATACAGTTCCTGTATGGTAACTGGAACTGATAAAATGACCAATGAGTGTGGAAACTAAGTGTACTGAAGAAAGTGGCCAATGAGTATATCTTGACCTATGCACAATATATTCCGTATCATTGATCTTTAAATTCTGATCCTGACATTTTCGTGCTTCTCTGCAGTGCAATCCTTAGGGAGTTGAGGTTGGATGATAAGGTAACAGTCGAACAGATTGCCAAGAAATGGGAAAACCTAAAGCTGAAATACAAGGTAGGTTGTGCTGATGTGATGTTCTGTGATTTTTAGTGTACCAAACTATGTAGTACATGATCTTGACAGATTTCTGTCTTTGTTATTTCAAGGAAATCAAATATCCTCCTCCTGGTATGGAAGGAGTGTCAAGGTCTTCTCAGTGGAGATGGTTTAAACTTCTGGACGAGGCCTTAAAAGATGAGTTTATTGATGGTAATTACCACCAAATGACATCGGACGGTGATGATGATTCTGGCCCTCGGGCCAGCAAGAGGCTATGCCAAGTCAAAGTTGGAGGTGACGTCTTAGAACTGCTAGTGGATGATGATGGTACAACGCGAGTCGCCGACTCAGGATCGAGCATTCTCAGCCAAGACAGGCTGCTGGGAGAAGACAACCCTGGAGGTCTCTCAAACATGGACATCGAGCGAGCCAGACTGGCCCAAGAGCGTCAGATTATGGAGAAGGAGCTTGAAGAGCTGGACAGCGAGAGACTGGTCTTAGAAAGAGAGAAAGATCTGGCAGACAGGGAGAAGGTAGCGATCCAGAGAGATCGTGCACAACTGGAGAAGGACAGAGCTGCAGTGGACCGAGACAGAGCATCTCTGGAACAGGACAGAGCCAGATTAGAGAAAGACAGGGCAGCGTTAGAAAGGGACAAGGCAGCACTCGTGAGAGACCGAGAGAATCTGAAAGTTGATATTCAAGGGAAAAACAGCACAGAGTGCAGTCTAGACACACAACATGAGAAGAACAGAGAGAAATTGATTCTCTTGTTTGAAAGACTGATTGAAAAGTTCTGAAGTAAATTACGCTCCAGAGGTTTAATTGGAAGTCTGGTAGTGTGGTCTAATTGTTTATTATCATTATTTTGGAACTGTTTCACAAAAAGTACAGTTTTAAATAGTGAAACTTAAATAGGAAAAAGGAAAGACCATGTGACAGCTTTGAAATATGATCAAAACATTTTTGGAGTGTTGGTCTTAGTTATATGAAAACAATGAAAAGGCAGCCCACAGTTATTCATAATGAGCATTTAACATTATAGCAAGTTTAAGGGTGGGCTTGAATATGTTAAATTGTTAAATAACCTTTCTTTTTTTATTTTTGTGGACATTGTAAAGATTGCATTGATCTGAACCAGATTTCCAAACAAAGATTAGTAAGCCTGGTTTTAAACTATTAAAACAGCCTAATTTCCTTTCCGATTTTCAACCTGCTTACAAAACTGGCCCCTTGTAATATATTCGACGTTAACACACCATCGTACTTGCATTGTGTTGCTACAATTTGTAGATTGTTATGGTAAATCCATGCTAGGGACTTTTGACTGTTTAAAATTATGCATCTGTAATGAATTATAATATTTGTACTGAAAGTGATGGTGAAAATATTCCTTGCTGGTTGTTTTTGATTTGTCCATGTTTGTTAGGAAAATCGTATATTGTAAATACAGAAGAAATTACGTCGTTTGTAGTAAACCAGTCATTATGTTCTTAAATCCTAGTCTGGCTTTTTTGTGACTCGTGTTCATAGAATAGAGCCCGGAAAACAAGGAGCATTGTGTTTTATGGTGCGTTACAATTTACCTTGGAATAAGGAAGTCGGAACTTTAAAGAAAGTACAACAAAGTGAGAAGACCTGATGTTTTCATAGGAACCTTGTTTATTTTGCCCTATCTGAGCACTAAAAGCATATAAACTGATGTCTAGTCTACATATTACGTAACTTGCTGGTTTTGGAGTTGGTGTTTCTTCTCCAGGTAGGAATTCCCAGTTGAGGCTGTGTGTTCTTATAATTTTCCATCTCAGAGGTTAGAAATTTTGAGTTCTGAGCTTTAGTCAAATGCACCATTAGTCCTTACCTAGAGCTGCCCTTCCAATACCCCCATTGTGTCTCCGTAGACAGAGTCTGTGTAGAACAGATTTAATTCCTGGTAGTTTATTGTTACGCTTAGGTAGCACAGGCTCTAACATGCTTGGCCAGCGTCTGTGAAACGGGAGGCTTGTGCAGGGATCACCTACTGTAACGGTGACCCCTGCTGACTCTGTGTTGGACTGATGTTCTGTCCAGAGCATACTTATCCCTTCACTTTCATTCCTTCCCAGTAATACTAAGTTTGTTGTCTCCTTCAGAAGCACAAATGAATCATTTGTTATTGTTATATAACAAGGTATATGGAGAAACTGGAGAAAGCTGTCTCTAAATACACTTCAGTTTGATAGCTGATTATACAATGGTGTGAAAAGGTGCTTTCCCCTTTCCTGATTTGCAATTTTTTTGCATGTTTGTCACACTTAAGTGTTTCGTAACATCAAACCAATTTAAATATTAGTCAAAGACAACACAAGTAAACACAAAATGCAGATTTTAATGAAGGTGTTCATTATTAAGGGAGAAAAAAATCCAAACCTACATGGCCCTGTGTGAAAAAGTGATTGCCCCCTAAACCTAATAACTGGTTGGGCCACCCTTAGCAGCAACAACTGCAACCAAGCGTTTGCGATAACTTGCAATGAGTCTTTTACAGCGTTGTGGAGGAATTTTGGCCACTCATCTTTGCAGAATTGTTGTAATTCAGCCACATTGGAGGTTTGCGATCATGAACGGCCTTTTTAAGCTCATGCCACAGCATCTCAATAGCATTCAGGTCAGGACTTTGACTAGGCCACTCCAAAGTCTTCATTTTGTTTTTCTTCAGCCATTCAGAGGTGAACTTGCTGATGAGTTTTTATTCAATTTCAGTGATAATTATAATACTACCTAAATATTATTCTGATAATGCAGAATTCTTTAAAAAAATGCATACTTTCGGACTTGGAAATATATACATTCTTTGAGACATTGAACAAGATATTATGAAGGTCATTAACTGTTTGAAACGTTATGGTTTTGTTTAAGAATAATATATCTTCTGTGGAGGGTTCATGTTTTGCTATGTTGATTGAAATGTGTGTATATATATATATATATATATATATATATATACATACATATATATTAAAATCCAATGGCTTATATTGTATGCCGCACAGTGTCTTGTATTTGTGCATTTTTGTGTGTAATTAAAAGTGTGTACAATCGTTGCACAATGATGACGTCATGCAGATCTACCGCGTCCCCAGAATGCCATGCGCGGAGTCATGGACCAAAATGGTAAGCAATATGCTGCTAAATCAAAACGGTTTATTGTAACAGGTGGGGTGTTTGAAGTTTATAATAACTGTTTTAAATGCTGCCGTTAAAGGATAAAACACATCTGACAAGCGTGTGGCTTAGTTTTCTTTATATTAGGGTATATCGATTTTTCCTGCGCCATTCAGCTAAGCTAGCCGGGAAGCCTGCGGTTATTTTGTGTTATGTCAGAATAGGATGAATAAATACCTCTGCAAACTATTAGCTTTATTTTCGACTACATAAACAAAAAATCTTTGTCTTTTTTTTTTACCTCCGTGTAAATCGAGGAAGTTCTGAATAAGCGCCTACGAGGAGTGAAACAGCCACACGGGCGAAGTATTTCGCTTTAATAATGTGTACGGAGAACCGTTAAAGTACGAGACTAAACGCATCTTCAGTTCCAGTCTGTCGGATTACTGTGCAGGCGTATTCGGTCCTGTATTCTCTGTTTTATGTGCACAGCGCTCGTGAAGCATCTCTACTGAAAGCATGGAGACTCTTCCTTAGACTGGGTAAAATGGGATGGGTGATGCACAATATTGCAAAAATTATGCAAACACCTCTTCTAATGGGATATCTCTTATTTCAGCCACACTCACTGCTGACAAGGTCCTAACAAACAGTGGCAGTAGAACACTTGATTCTCAATATGACACTTTCATAGCTGGTTTTGCAAGCCCCATGCATGGTTCGGACCCAGGCAATAAGGAACAGCCATTTATAGCAGCTGCCTATACATCTAGACTGCCCAAGGAGGTTTGGTCCATTTTTGGTCTTCCCAGGGTTTCTTCATTTAGGAAGTTTTTCTTTACCACTGTTTCCCTACGCTTGCTTTGAAACAATGCTTGTTTGTAAAAAAAAAAAAAAAAAACTTGTAGAATAATGCATGGACGTCAGTGGAAAAGATGTTGCCTTGAAGGCAGCATAAGTTGCTCTGACATCTCAATGTACTTTTCTGCATTAATGCTGCCATCACAGAAGTGTAAAGTAGAATGGCCCTTTGCATTTGTCTTTGGTCTGGTACATACAGTGTCCATTTGTTTCCAAAAAAAGGTCTGGAATATTGATTCATGTGACCACAATGCACGTTTCCACAGTCTATCCGAGCCCAGAGAACTGGACGCTGCCTCTGGACATGGTTAACATAAGGCTTCTTTTTTTTCACAGCAATGTTTTCAGTGGCATTTGTGAATGGAATTCCGTATTGTAGTGCTTGACAAAAGATTGCTTGCCAAAGTAGTCCCTTGCTCATGTGGTTATACCAGCTATTGATGAAAAATGGTTCTTGATGCAGTGCCATCTGAGCGATCACAGATCAAGGGTGTTCAGTTTAGGCTTACACTCTTGCCCTTTATGCACTGAAATTCCTCCAGATTCCTTTAATTGTTTAATTATATTATGCACTGCAAACTGAGAAATATGCAGATGCCTTCCAAGCTTTCTTCGAAGAACACTGATTTGAAACATTTTAATATTTTTTTTAATTGCATTTGTTAGCAAACTGGACCCACATTTGCTTCTTTTGCTTCTTAAAGACTCAACCTTTTGTGGATGCTGCTTTTGAACCAAATCATTATTATAATCACCTGTTGACATCACTTGTTTGAAATCACACCATTATTATTATTATTATTATTATTATTTTTTTTTTTTTCTTTCGTAGTAGAAGTGTGTTGCAGGCCTGAAATGCAGGAATTTAAATACATAAACAAGTGAAATGGAGTTGACCAGACAAAAATGGAACTGTGGTGGCCTAGTGGTTAAGGTACTGGACTATGGACCAGAACGTCCAGGTTTCAAATCCCACTCCTGCCAAGCTGCCACTGTTGAGTCCTTGAGCAAGACCCTTAACCCACAATTGCTTGGATTGTAAGATTGTATCAGTTGTAAGTCGGTCTGGATAAGGGCGTCTGCTAAATGCTGTAAATGTAAAAACATGAAATATGTTGGGTTCCTACTGTCTGCAATGAAGTCAAAATAAATGTAAGAAACACTGTGTGCCTTTTTATTTGCATTTTCTATACGGTCCCAACTTTTTCTGATTTGGGGTTGTTTATGGTTGGGATAACAATAAAAACCTACTTGACTAGATTTATGTAGCTAGCAGTTTTCATTGGGACTGTTCTATGCAAACTAAACTTTACCACGTAAAATGTAGTTGTGAACATAGGAAATTTGTGTGTTTTATGTCATATTGTCATATTGTGTTTTATGTCATACACTGTCATATTACAAATAACTTGTTTTGTACACTGCTAATGATTTGTTTTGTGTATATGCAGTAGACGATCTTCAGGGAACTGATGGTTCAGGAGTGTTTGGTGGCCTTGATGTTCGTCGGCGGATTCCCATCAAGTTACTTTCCAAACAGACTGTCAGAAGCAAGCCTACGGTTCGATCACAACAGCCCACTGCAAGACTACCTTTCAATGGTCAAAGTGAAGCAGGTAGATGTCACATATAAGAATAAATGCATAATTTTCCGTTAGTTTTGAATGGTAATGAGTTATAATTACACTTGTTGAACCCTTGTTTTATAGAGCCGTACACCTGTAAGAAGGAAGAGAGGTTTGAGTGCAAATTTGGAGATGCATATGGAAACCAGCGGAGGTTCCCACAGTCCTTATTCTGGGACTTTAAGGTAACTGCTGTAGCTGCTACCTATATATTTTCTATATATAGAATTACAGACTGTAGTCCATCTGGTTCTTTATATACATTACTCCCCTTAACTCTGTTCTCTAATGGTCAGGACACTCCCACAGGACCACTACAGATCAGGTACTGTTTGGATGGAAGGTCATTCTCAGCGCTGCAGTGACAATGATGTGGTGGTGCTGTTTTAGTGTGTGTTGAGCTGGTACAATTAAATCAGATACAGAAGTGCTGCTGGAGTTTTACCTTATTGCTCCACCTTATAGCTATAAAGTCAGAGACAATATCTCATCTGCTGTTGCACAGTTTGTTATCCTCTCATCCTTCATCAGTACTCGCAAAACTCTGCTAAAGGGATGCTGGTGGCTGGACATTTTTGGTGATGGAGAATTTTCAGTCCAGCAGTAGCACTGAGGTGTCTGATCCACTCATACCAGTGCAACAAGCACTAACACACCACCATATCAGTGTCACTACAGTGCTGAGCCACCCAAAGAGTACCTGATCTGTATTGGTCCTGTGGGGGTCCTGGCCATCAGAGAACAGAGTATGTAGAGAAACAGATGGAATAGCAGAATATAAACTTTTATATAAATCCTTTTCATTTGTTTCATGGCAAATCTGTCAATGGATGCAATATGGGAAATTATTGCTTGAACACTGCAAGTTAATACAGTGGTGTGAAAAAGTGTTTGCCCCCTTCTTGATTTCCTTTTTTTTTTTTTGGATATTTGTCATACTTAAGTGTTTTGGAACATCAAACCAATTTAAATTTTAGTCAACGACAGCACAAGTAAACACAAAATGCAGTTTTAAAATGAAGGTGTTTATTATTAAGGGAGAAAAAAATCCAAACCTACATGGCCCTGTGTGAAAAAGTGATTGCCCACAGTTTTAAAACATAACTTAACTATGGTTTATCACACCTGAGTTCACTTTCTCTAGCCACACCCAGGCCTGATTATTGCCACACCTGTTGTCAGTCAGGACATCACTTAAATAGGACCTGCCTGACAAAATGAAGTACACCAAAAGATCCTTAAAAGCTACACATCATGCCGACATCCAAAGAACTTCAGGAACAATTGAGGAAGAAAGTAATTGAGATCTACCAGTCTGGAAAGGGTTATAAAGCCACTTCTAAAGCTTTCAGACTCCAGCAAAGCACAGTGAGAGCCATTATCCACAAATAGCGAAGACATGGAACAGTGGTGAACCTTCCCAGGAGTGGCCAGCCAACCAAAATTACCCCAAGAGTGGAGCGACGACTCGTATAAGAGGTCACAAAAGACCCCACAACAACATCCAAAGAACTGCAGGCCTCACTTGCCTCAGTTAAGGTTACTGTTCATGCCTCCACCGTAAGAAAGAGACTGGGCAAAAATGGCATGCATAGCAGAGTTCCAAGACGAAAACCACTGCTGAGCAGAAAGAACATTAAAGCTCGTCTCAATTTTTCCAGAACACATCTTGATGATCCCCAAGACTTTTGGGAAAACATTCTTTGGACTGACGAGACAAAAGTTGAACTCTTTGGAAGGTGTGTGTCCCATTACATCTGGTGTCAAAGTAACACAGCATTTCAGAAAAGGAACATTATGTCAAGAGTAAAATATGGTGGTGGTAGTGTGATGGTCTGGGGCTGTTTTGCTGCTTCAAGACCTGGAAGACTTGCTGTGATAAATGGAACTATGAATTCTGCTGTCTACCAAAAATTCCTGAAGGAGTCCGGCCATCTGTTCGTGACCTCAAGCTGAAATGAACTTGGGTTCTGCAGCAGGACAATGATCCAAAACACACCAGCAATTCCACCTCTGAATGGCTGAAGAAAAACAAAATGAAGACTTTAGAGTGACTTGGTCAAAGTCCTGACCTGAATCTTATTGAGATGCTGTGGCATGACCTTAAAAAGGCCGTTCATGCTTGAAAACCCTCCAGTGTGGCTGAATTACAATAATTGCAAAGATAAGTGGCTAAAATTCCTCCACAACGCTGTAAAAGACTCATTGCAAGTTATCGCAAATGCTACGGTGCAGTTGTTGCTGCTAAGGGTGGCCCAACCAGTTATTAGGTTTAGGGGGCAATCACTTTTTCACACAGGGCCATGTAGGTTTGGATTTTGTTCTCCCTTAATAATAAACACCTTCATTTAAAAACTGCATTTTGTGTTTACTTGTGTTGTCTTTGACTAATATTTAAATTGGTTTGATGTTCCGAAACACTTAAGTGTGACAAACATGCAAAAACATAGGAAATCAGGGAGGTTGAAAACGCTTTGTGAGTAATGACACCACTGTATTACTCATTATTTGTCAGTGTTGAAGTGTAAGCACAGTTATAAACATTAAATGTCCAGTTTTGTAATTCGCCTCTTTGTATATCTGTAGCTCAACCTGGTTGGAAAGAAAGATGACATTCCAGTTCATTTCTGTGACAAATGTGGCCTGCCCATAAAGATATATGGACGGATGGTAAGACTGTTGTACAGTGAAACAAGCATAGGCTCTCTGTCTAGAAGTTGCAAACTTAGTTTCTGTTTTGCCTTATGACTGTAACATGAACAAGATAAGAGATGCACTGCAAATTTGACCACCAGAGCAAAGAACAAATGTTTTGACCGAGTAAAGGTTCAAATCGGACCAGAGACCAGTGATGAATGCAGACAGTTAACAAACACCGTGTTAGGGAGCAAAGCTTTGCACTTGTCTTACTGTGAGAGCATGTGTGTGCTGTTTAAAAAGGATCTTATCTGTAGTATGCGAGGACACTCAAAACATGAGTTTACGAAGGAGGAACAGTGAAGCGAGCACATGAAGCTTTGTTGTGTGAGAGCCCTTCCAAAAGCTTGCTCATAAATGCCTTTCTGTCTACGGGTTTTCCTGTTCATGGGCTCTCTACTACAAATGCTGTTTAAATACATGTGGCTTCAAAAAAGAGTATGTTAGGTAATTCAGGAATTGTGGGAGAGGGGAGAGGAATCAATATGCTGATTAATGGGATCATATTGCAAGGTACTGTCAGGGACGTGTAAGAGAGGGAGAAAGTCTGACGAACAATTAAGAGTAGTTTTAGTTGTAATAACAATGAGAATGATTAACTATTTATTTAATTACAAATTTTAATTATTTAATAACACTGAGTGTGCTTACATGCACATCATAATCAGATTGCTGAGTTCTGCAGATTCTGAAACAATATATACTCAAGAAAATGAAGAATTTCATTATTTAATATTAAACACTGAAGTTACGTCACATCTGTCTGTGAGATTATTAGCTGGCTGCAAAGTAGAAACCCGATTATTGCCTGGGTCATGTAAACCTGGAGGGGTTTCCCATTATCTGATTACTCAAGTATCTGATTACTTTGGTATATCACTAGTGCAAGGATTTATTTACAGTTACTGGCAAAATATAATCAGTATTTTATATTTGAAAATTCTAGTTTAATGTAATTTTATTTTAATTTATCTTTTTACATTTTTAACAGTGTCCTTTGAATCTTTTTAATTTTGGTCTCTCATTTTTAAACAGATTCCCTGTAAACATGTTTTCTGTTATGACTGTGCTCTGCTCTATGAAAAGAAGAATGATAAGACATGTCCAGGGTAAGTCTTTTACTTAAACCATTATACAGTATATGTTGGGGCTCCTACAGTGGTGCTTGAAAGTTTGTGAACCCTTTAGAATTGTCTATATTTCTGCATAAATATGACCTAAAACATCATCACATTTTCACACAAATCCTAAAAGTAGATAAAGAGAACCCAGTTAAACGATAACTTTATTCTTCTTTAACCATTCTTTGGTAGAACGACTTGTGTGCTTAGGGTCGTTGTCTTGCTGCATGACCCACCTTCTCTTGAGATTCAGTTCATGGATAGATGTCCTGATATTTTCCTTTAAAATTCTATGATATAATTCAGAATTCATTGTTCCATCAATGATGGCAAGCCGTCCTGGCCCACATGCAGCAAAACAGGCCCAAACCATGATACTACCACCACCATGTTTCACAGATAAGGTTCTTATGCTGGAATGCAGTGTTTTCCTTTCTCCAAACATAACGCTTCTAGTTTCTAAAGTTCTATTTTGGTCTCATCCATCCACAAAACATTTTTCCAATAGCCTTCTGGTTTGTCCATGTGATCTTTAGCAAACTGTAGACCAGCAGCATGTTCTTTTTGGAGAGCAGTGGCTTTCTCCATGCAACCCTGCCATGCACACCATTGTTCTTCAGTGTTCTTCTGATGGTGGACTCATGAACATTAACATTAGCCAATGTGAGAGGGGCCTTCAGTTGCTTAGAAGTTACCCTGGGGTCCTTTGTGACCTATTACACGCCTTGCTCTTTGATGATGCTTCGTGATCTTTGTTGGTCGACCATTCCTGGGGAGGGTAACGATGGTCTTGAATTTCCTTCATTCTTTCTGACTGTGGATTGGTGGAGTCCAAACTCTTTAGACATGGTTTTGTAACCTTTTCCAGCCTGATGAGCATCAACAACTCTTTCTGAGGTCCTCAGAAATCTAATTTGTTCGTGCCACAAACATGTTGTGAAGAGCAGACTAGATCCCTGTTCTTTAAATAAAACAGGGGGCCCACTCACACCTGATTGTCATCCCATTGATTGAAAACACCTGACTCTAATTTCACCTTCAAATTAACTGCTAATCCTAGAGGTTCACATACTTTTTCCACTCATTAATATGTAATATTGGATCATTTTCCTCAATAAATAAATGATGAAGTATAATATTTGTTTCCTAATTTGTTTAACTGGGTTCTCTTTATCTACTTTTAGGACTTGTGTGAAAATCTGATGATGTTTTAGGTCATATTTATGCAGAAATGTAGAAATTTGTAAAGGGTTCACAAACTTTCAAGCACCACTGTAGTATCTGTGCATTAGTTTGTTCAGTTGGAGATTGTGAGCTTGTAGCTTTAAGAGAGCAGGACTGGATCTGGTCTGTGGGTGGCAAAGGTAATATTCTTGTCTACCTTTAGATTACAGCACTGCTAGGTAATCATGGGCATCTGTGAGCTCTTGTGTATATAAAGTGTGCTAGTTTGTGTTCTCTTTTGAGCTCATTCATCTTCCCTGAATGACATGAATGATAGCTTGAAAAGTACCAATGGCTGGTTTCGCATGTCTTTGAGGTAGCCTGTGTTTACCTTCACCCTCTCAGATTGGTAGGTTTATGATAGTGGTCATTTCTGCTTGCAGATAAGAATTGGATACCACTGCTCAATCAGAAGAACATTTTAGTTTATTAAAAATTCATTGCTGCCATGTATAGAATGTGTATTAATGAGGAATCCTGGGGTCTGTCTGATTGTATAAAAATGTGTTAAATATTTAGTAGTTTTTGTTAGTGCTAACAATTCTTTGTGGTTGTAACATTAAGACAATACTGAAAAAACTAAAATAATAGGGAATGAATACTAGAAAAATTCTGCTGAGCTGAAAGTTCCCAAGCGCACACTGGACGCCATAATTCTTACAATTACGTTTACAGCATTTAGCAGACACCCTTATCCAGAACGCCTTACAATTGGTACTTACAATCCAAGCAATTGTGGGTTAAGGGTCTTGCTCAAGGACCCAACAGTGGCAGCTTGGCAGAGATGGGATTTGAACCCTGGACCTTCTGGGCCAGAGTCCAGTACCTTAACCGCTAGGCTACCACAGTCCCCATTTTTTAATTCTTAAAGGGAAGAAGTTTGGAACAGCCAGGACTCTTCTTAGATCTGACCGACCCACCAAACTAAGTAAGTAATCAGGTGAGAAGGGCCTTGGTAAGAGAGGTGACCAAGAACCCAATGGTCACTCTTGCTGAGCTTCAAGATCTTGTGTGCAAATGGGAGAAACTTCCTAAAGGTCAACCATCACTGCAGCACTCCACCAATCTGGGCTTTATTGGGCCTCTCCTCAGTAAAAGACACATGAAACCCCACCTGGAGTTTCTAGTCTCTGAGCTCTACAGGTGGCTCTTTCCTCCTCATGGCTTGGTTTTTTTCTCTGATATGGATTGTCTGTGTTTTTATTTTAACACAAGGCCTCAACATAATAAAACGTGCAAGAAGTGAAAGGGTCTGAAGACAGTAGGCTAAAGAGTTCACACCCAGCATTGGCCCTTCAGCGGGCCCTTAGCCCATAATTGCTTGGATTTGCTAGTCAGTGTTACATAACTATGTGTTTTAAGTAACTGTCTGAACTGCATGTTTGTGTGCTGCCTCCACTTCCTATACTAAATTCTAAGTTCAGTTTGTCACTATACAGTTGCACCGATCCAGTCCAGCGCATCGAGCAGTGCCAGCGTGGATCGCTCTTCATGTGCAGCATCGTGCAAGGCTGCAAGCGCACCTACCTCTCTCAGCGAGACCTGCAGGCCCACATAAATCACCGGCACATGAGGGCAGGCAAAGCTGGCGCCTCACGGCCTGAACCTGCTCACCCGAACCCTGCGCCAACTCCGAACTTAACTTCCGAGCCACCGGACCGCTTCCGTCTGCCCCCGCCCCCTCACCTGGCCAAGTCCCACCCTCTGATCCCACCGCCTCTGCAAGGCCACGATCCGTACGGGCAGCCACCCCCTGCCTCTCCGTCTCCCTCAGACTTGGGCCCCTCATCTCGCGCGCTCCCGCCGGAGACATTCCGCATAGCCACTTTGACCACACGTAAACACAGCAACCTCATCACTGTTCCCATCCATGACGACTCTAACAGTTCTCTCCCCGTACCACGGGAACCCCTCTCTCAGACCACTCCAGGTCTGCCCCCGCACCATCACCCAGGCCAGGCGGTAGTGACCCACCCTCACCACATCATGCCCCCACCACAGCAGCAGCATTATGGGCCTCCTCCTCCTCTCAGCCACCCCATGCAGGGCTCAGGTGGTCCCCACATGGTTTACAACCAGGCACCCCCAATGTCTGGTGGACCCCCTCCCATTACTCCACCTCCTGGACATATCATCAGCCAAATTCCACCATTCCTGAACCACCCCATGTCTGCTCCTCTGTCTCAGCACGGTGCGCCGCCTGTCAGTGCACCTCCTCCTCACCACTTTAATCCCAACTCCCATCCACAGGACCAGGGCACCATGAGCCCACCCTTCAACCAGCCTGGTGCTCTGAGCCCTGGCATGTGGCCCGCACCACGAGGTCCTCACCCTTCTCGTATGCAGGGGCCGCCGCCTCAGGGCCAGCTACCTGGACCGCGCCACCCAGAGCAGGGCCGATATAGACCATACTATCAATAGCGCTAACTTGTGTTAGATAGTTGGAACATTGTCGATACCACTGAGAATTCAACTAATTCCGCTTCAGGTTCACTGGTGGATCTGTGTGCATATGTATGTGCGTCTGTGATGTTGAATTAACTTGTGATATTTTGAATTTGGATTGGGTATTTCGTATAACAGATCAGGTTCTGAGTAGATTAAATCAAATCTGAACATAAACGCATTTTAAATGTTAAACATATTGTTCCCACCGACTGCAATAAATGACACTAATACACAGTATTTACTCTTTTTTTTTTCTTTCTGTGTTTTTCTGAACATGCTATTTAATGACACTGAGTGTGTTTACATGGATTTCTGCATTTATCTGATTATTCAAATGGTCATGTATACAGCATACTCCGATCTAGAAATCAGATTAAGATATCCGATAGAGAGAGCAGGATTTTTCTCTAGTAATCGGATTACTCATTGCGTGTATACCAGTTACACAATTATAATCGGTGTATTTAGTCTGCAGATGTGCACGAGTGTTCCTCTATGGTTGCCAGGTCAGCATATTCTAAAGACTTGGCTTTATTTGGCCTTTTTTTCCATTGACTTTAGCATTTTTTTTATCACTAGATCTGGCAACCCTGGAATTAAATGCAGCAGGAAATTAAAGGCTGTGAAACGTCTATCGAACATTTTGGGGAGACTGAAACGCACTATACAGACGAGAAAACAAATAATTTGAGTATTTAATATTAGTTCTTTTTATTTAATGAGTTTGAAGTTTGTGTCACATATTTCTGAGATTATGCATCCTAAAATGTGATTATTCCACATTTTTAAGCATGTATTACCTTTATGGTAATAATATTTAATAGGGGTGTAAGGGTGCATCGTGATGCAAAAAGCTCACCATGGTCATCGTGGAGCGATACGATGTCACACAGTCTGTTTATTACGGGATCTGATACAGTTGCATTTTTGAGCACCAGAGGGCGCAATCATATGTCATTCTCCCAAACTTCTGTTCAGCAATTGGAAGCTTGTTAAGGTAAATTTGAGTTTGAGAATGATCAAAGGGTCATTGAGCTTGTTTGTTTACTTTGATTTTCAATTTAAGATGGCACTTTTTATTTACATTTGGTAAAACTTACAGCACATTTTTTGCTGTACCATTATTTAAAACTCCTAATTTCTTTTAATTTGCAGCAGACTAAAGATTCCTTTTGTGTAAGTGTTTATACAAGAAAAGTACACATTATTTTGAACTGTTATTTAGAAATAAAAAAGGAATGTTTTGACTGGGCTATTTAAGATATGGTGACACTGTAATAACATTCAGAGAGCACCACTCTGTTCCTGACAAGTATAAAATTGTACATTCTGTTATTATAATCTTAAGTTTTCATTGTAGTAATTTCCCATGTTAGATATTTGAAATTATGGGTGGCATGCTGGAACACATGGTTAGCGCTGTTGCCTCACAGCTCCCTGGTTCGTGGTGTGGAGTTTCACGTTCTGTCCGTGTCTGCGTGCATTTTTTCCGGGTACTTTTGATTCCTCCTACTGTATGCAAATAACTGGTTTCTATACTATAGTGTAATACAGATTGCAGTAAATGGTAGATTTATCTCATGAAACAGTTTATTTCCATATGTTTGGCTTTAAAGGACATGTGTTCATGGTCATGGTCTTCTCAGCAGATCTGCAGCTCTGAACTGTACCATTGTGCGTTTGTGAATCGTCAGGACCAGCGTTCTGACTAGGTAAAATAGAAAAACAGCAGGAACCAGTATTTTCAGGTCCAGCACGATTGTTGATCTAAAGTTTAAAACCAATTCTTAATGGTGACTGGGTTTAGGATTTACATTCAGGTAGATGATTGTACTTGTTGCATATGGCAGAAACCCTGAAATTTCCCCAGAGACAAAGTATAAAAGTTTGTCCACATGGAGGCACTGCTTTTACAAATTTTCAATGCAACTCAGGCAATAATACACTACAGTGATTTGTACCCCTTGTTTAATATGATTTGTGTTGCACATCTTTAACTATGACAAATGATTAAATAATTTAAGAACTCGCTCTGCATAAGATAAATAACGGTGACATACTACATAAAAATAAAATAATTATGTATTTAATTAAGTACAGGAAAACGTATGTAGATCAGTCAACCACTATGCCACATTCAGTCACTTCAGTCACATTTCTTCCCCATTCTTGGTTTGAACTTCAGCAGGTCATCTTGACCTAATGCACTGAGTTTCTGCCGCTGATTAGCTGATTAGATATTTGCGTTAGCGAGCAGTTGAACAGGTGTACCTAACAAAATGGCCGGTGAGTGTATATGAAGAGATTGTGTGCTTGTGAGTTTCTCAAGAGGATGGTCAAATTTTACTGGTATGTAGAACCGTGCTTTGATTCATGCTCTGTCTCGTAGTATTTCGTGTTATTTCAGTTATTTTTAAAATGTTGCTTTGAATAGATTATAATTGGGAAATTTGCGTGATGTGGATTGAGGTTATATTAATTTCATGCATAATCATAGACAATCACTAGCTTTTTAGCCTATCAGTAACGTTTATCGATTGTACCATTCAAATATACAAGCATTGTTTTTTTTACATGTACTCACAAGTCCAAACAACATAGTAAACAAATCACGATTAAAAAGCACCCACAAGGTAAGTTCTGCACCGAAGCCATAGGTTCTTGTGCTTGCGAATCGATTCATTTAAGAGTCGCTCAAACAGAAAGAACCGATTCGTTTAGGCTACTATCTCATCAGTGATTAGCGGCGTTGCGGTCAGACGGCCAGTTTTGGAGTACGGATACATGTCCATGGGATAAACATCGCATAACTTGTTTGGATAATTTTTTTCAGATGAGATGGTGAAGCCATGGAAGTACTATTCAGTTGGATTTGGTTTTGGATATTTATACCGCTGTACGGATGCTTCGATTTACACTTTTCAGAAGAGCTTCATCCTGGAGCAGCGCTGGTCAACGTCTCACTCGGACCGGGATGGAGTTACAAAATAGACAGGAGTCTGACTGCAAAATCAATCGGACATTATGTGAAGGTTGGGACGGCTGATGGAGTTTTATTTCTTGTTCATAAAGTTCACTGTTCGCACTTAACGCGACACCCAGAGTCGTTGTATATAAAAATCATGTCATTAACTTCTAAGAGTTTCGTGTTGGTTCATTTTAACACGTTTGTTCATGGTCGGAATTGTTTTATGGATTACAGAAGGAAGAGTTCAAAGCGCAAACCGGACATATTTATTTATCTCCATTCTAGATACAGAGAGTGCTTGAACTTTGGCAGATTGCCTGTAATTATATCGGAACATTTACCCAGGTGTGTGAGGAACCGGCACATTCTGGATCTGTCCTGTGAGGAGAAAGAGACGCAGTCGTACTCCTGTCTGCCTCCTGATTCCACATTACAGTGTACTGTGCCCACTAAGCAGGACGGTCGGTTACTTTTGCGAGTGAATTTGCGGTTTGGGACAAACCACGGTCGGAGTTTGTCTGATCAGTGGTTGAGGGAAAGACGTAAAAAACGAAACGCTAACACTGCACCGCAGTTTCAGCTGCCTAATTACCAGGTTTCAGTACCTGAGAATGAACCCTCAGGAACCCGGGTGATCACCCTTAAAGCTTTCGACTTGGACGATGGAGAAGCAGGAGTGCTTGAGTACGACATGGAAGCTCTGTTTGACAGCAGATCTAACGATTACTTTCAGATCAATTCTCAAACTGGTGGCATTACCACCCTGCAAGCGTTGGACAGGGAAATTAAGGACACCCATGTCTTCAAAGTCACGGCCACCGACAACGGCACCCCAAAAAGGTCAGCAACAGCTTATCTCACCATCACTGTCAGCGACACCAATGACCACAGTCCAGTGTTTGAGCAGACTGATTATAAGGTCATCATCCGAGAGAATGTGGAGGTCGGGTTTGAAGTCATGACCATCCGGGCAACTGATGGAGATGCCCCATCCAATGCCAATATGATATACAGGATTGTCAATGAGCCTGAGGTGAGTGCTGTCTTTGAAATTGATCCAAGGAATGGTTTGGTTAAAACCAAGATTCGCCCAGACAGAGAAGTCCAGTCACGGTACAAGATCATAGTAGAGGCCACTGACCAAGGCAGAGATCCTGGGCCACGCAGCGCCACGGCTACAGTCCACGTCACCGTGGAGGATGAGAACGATAACTTTCCACAGTTCAGCGAAAAAAGATACGTTGTACAAATTCCCGAGAACGTCGCCATTAACACACAGGTAGCTCAAGTGAAGGCGACTGATGAAGATGCTGGAAATAATGGCAAAGTGCATTACAGCATCGTCAGTGGAAACGTGAAGGGTCAGTTCTACATTCACTCGCCAACAGGCATCATTGATGTCATTAACACTCTGGATTATGAAATGATCAGGGAGTACAATTTGCGAATAAAAGCACAAGACGGTGGCAGGCCACCTCTCATTAATGGAACAGGTATGGTGGTGGTGCAAGTTGTGGATGTGAATGACAATAAGCCCATGTTTGTCAGCACACCTTTTCAGGCTTCGGTTCTGGAGAATGTTCCCATCGGTCACTCTGTGATTCACATTCAAGCTGTCGATGCAGATTCGGGAGACAATTCTCATTTGGAGTACAGACTCACAGACACATCGCCCAGCTTTCCGTTCATCATCAACAACAGCACAGGTTGGATTACGGTCAGCATGGAGCTAGACAGAGAGACGACTGAGTTTTACAATTTTGGCGTGGAGGCGAGGGATCACGGGGTTCCTGTGATGTTGTCCTCAGCAAGCGTGAGCGTCACAGTGTTGGACGTGAATGACAATGTTCCTACCTTCACTAATAAAGTCTACAACCTGAAGATTAATGAGGATGCCTTGGTGGGAGCCAGCGTGCTCACCGTCTCAGCCATCGACAGGGATGTGAACAGTGTGGTGACATACCAGATATCCAGTGGGAACACGCGGAATAGGTTCGCCATCACCAGTCAAAGTGGCGGTGGGCTTATTACGTTAGCCTTGCCACTGGACTATAAACAGGAGCGGCAGTATGTCCTCACAGTGACTGCATCAGACGGCACGCGCTTCGACACAGCGCAGGTGTACATTAATGTCACAGATGCCAACACGCATCGACCTGTGTTTCAGAGTGCCAACTACCAAGTGTTGGTGAGCGAGGATAGGCCTGTGGGCTCAACCGTGGTAGTTATTAGTGCCACTGATGAGGACACTGGTGAGAATGCCCGCATTACCTACATGATGGAGGACAATGTGCCTCAGTTCAAGATCCACCCTGATACAGGTGCCATTAGTACTCAGATTGAGATTGACTATGAAGATCAGGCCTCGTACACCTTGGCCGTCATTGCGCAGGACAATGGCATTCCTCAGAAATCTGACACCACCTATGTGGAGATCATAGTACTGGATGCCAATGATAACGCACCCCAGTTTCTGAGGGCCATATACCAAGGCACAGTGTTTGAGGATGCACCTGTGTACACAAGTGTACTTCAGGTGTCTGCTTCAGACAGGGACTCGGGGTCTAATGGCAGAGTGGGCTATACATTTCAGGGTGGGGATGATGGTGAGGGAGATTTCTTCATCGAGCCCTACTCGGGGATAATCAGATCAGCCAAGAAACTTGACAGAGAGAACGTAGGCACGTACACCCTTAAGGCTTTTGCAGTGGACAAGGGAATCCCCCCTCTAAAAGCAGCGGTGGATATTCAGGTCACCGTGTTAGACGTTAATGACAACGCTCCTGTGTTTGAAAAGGATGAGCTTTACATCTACGTGGAGGAAAACAGCTCTGTGGGCTCCACTCTGGCCCGTGTCAGTGCCACAGATCCCGATGAGGGAACCAACGCCCAGATCTTGTATCAGATTGTAGAGGGTAATGTTCCTGAAGTCTTCCAGCTGGATATCTTCAATGGGGATCTAATTGCGCTAACGGATCTGGATTACGAGACCAAGAATGAGTACCTGATTGTAGTACAGGCCACCTCTGCTCCGCTCGTCAGCCGGGCCACTGTACACGTTTGCCTCGTAGACGTCAATGACAACGATCCCGTCCTACGGGATTTTGAGATCCTTTTTAACAACTACATCAGTAATAAATCCAACAGCTTCCCTGCAGGTGTGATTGGGAAGGTTCCTGCATATGACCCTGATGTGTCTGATAAGCTCCTCTACAAGTTTGTGGAGGGAAATGAGCTCAGTTTGTTGCTCCTTAATCCTGACACGGGAGAGATGAAGCTCAGCAAGGATCTGGACAACAACAGACCTCTGGAAGCCACCATGAAGTTAACAGTGTCAGGTAAGACTTCCATCACACCGGATGCTTGATTGGCCTTAGTGTCTTTTAGCAATAGTCTTTTCTGTGAAGTGCCAGTTCATTTTTGTATCACCCTCTAACTCACTCTTGTCAGCTAAGTGCTGTCTGACAGCAATTATTTCTTGAGGACAGCTATGCTATTTACTTGTTCAACAAATGAGACACAGACTGGACTGTGTGTAAAACTGTAGGCCACTATAACAGCTCATAGCCTGCTATTGTTTTATCCAAATGTTCAAAATGCAATTATTAACATGGTGATGGAGTTTGTGTGTGAAAGCTTGCAGCATCCTAAATGCTGTCTTTATTGTACTTATGCGTCATTAGAAAGCAGCCTGCTATCAGATTAGTGTTTCACTTAAATGCTCAGATTTTTAAGCTATTGCCCTCATGTTGCTTGCTGGAATGAACAAAAAATGTGGCATAATTAACCAGATGTGTTTTGATTTGAGGTTCAGATTTGGTTATTAGCCATTAGACAGTTAAGAGATCAAAAGTATCAGGTCACCTGTATCTAGGCAGTGTTGTAGTAATAAATCATCTCTTCATTATTTTTTTTGGTTTACAAATGTTGACTGCCTTCTATAAATAGACTGGGCTGATTGTACTTGGTGAGATTTTTTTACGCTGGTCAACAAAGATGTTGTCACATCTAAAAATACCAGTTTTGTATGCATTTTTGCATGGTGAATCCAAATATGTTTCAGAGTTTTCACTATACTATATCAGTACATATACAGTGGTACCTCGGTTCTCGTCGTTAATTCCAGAAGGCTTGTCGAGAACCAAACACAAGCCGAGCAAATTTTTCCCATGAGGAGTAATGTCTTCTTTCCTCGCGGTTCAAGTCCCGCTTAATGCGGGGTCCGCTCTCCCCGAACTACTCTTTGACAATTTGAGCCTTCTGAAACAGATGAACATCATTTCCACGACCACAGGATGTGTCTTTCAGCATGGTTGTTTAACAAATAGGAGGCTACTCACTGCATCTGTTAGGGTTAAATAACTTGCAGTAATTTTCTGATGGGAGGCTCTTTTTCTAACTACTTAAATATTTGCTTAGTTAAATCCAGGTGGTGACCTTTTTCTGGCTAGGCAGTGTATGTGCATTTTATTAGTGCCTTATTAGAACATTAAGCTTAAATCAAATGAATCAGATCCACATGGTTCATGCATGTTGCTAATGTAACTGGGTAAAATTTGGATTCAATTGGTATGAAAATGAATGAATGAATAACATCTCCAAAAGTATATGTATGACTAAAAAGCCAATACTTAGACTCAGTGCACTCAGGCCCCTCTAACCCTTCTGTTGGTAGCAGAAGAGGTACTGCGCACCACTGTATTCTAGTATACTCTGGAATATTTGACATGGTAAGAGAACATTTGGTTCTTGTATTTGCAACAGGGTTGGAGCATCTCTTAAACAACAAGGCTTGTGGGTTGCTCACAGCACACAGTGACACAGTGCAGCACCTCCTGCTAAGTATGGGGCTGCCTACTGATCACCAGGCTAACCCCTGTCCACCGTCAAAAGCTCCTACAATGGTCAGAACTGAACCAATGGAGTAATGGAACAAACACCTACCTAATCCTGGTTACGCACCAGCTGGTTTTTATAGCATGGCTGATCAGCATTTGTCTTGTAAGTAACATGAATGAATGCTAGGAACACCTGTGTTCACAGCTGATTAATGGATATATGTAGCCTGTCGGCTTGAGACGCTGTTGTGATCCACCTGATTAACCAAGTAAGGAACCATTGCTTTAGAAATTTCCTTTGTTTTTATTGACTTGGATACGGTTCACAGTAGTAGACATATTTAGTGTTTTCATACAGATGTATTGAACATCATTCTACCTTCTGTCAACCTTTGCATACCAAACCTGTGAGTGAGGAAGAATTACTTCATAACCCTTATCTGAAGCTGAGTTCTGCATTGCAATTAACATCTGATTTGTCTGAAAAAGTCTGATGAGTCTGAAAAACCATCTGTACTTAATTTTTTACCCAACGTTCTACCTTGGTATTGGAGATGGCTTGCATAGTGTAATTGTCAAACATTATCTAATAGTTTTTTTTCTTTTTTATCTCATGCAGAAGGTTTTTTATGCTTATGTGGTTGGAAATATGTGTTGTCTGCCATGGTTTTAGTTATTTTTCACGTTGAACCTTGCTTTTTCTCGGTCAGGGTTGTGGGTGCTCTGACATCTATTCCTGGGGAACACAGGGGGCAGGCGTAAGCGTAGCATGGACAGGATCCCCCGACCAGCCTCCCCTCTCTTAGGCACGGCAATCATAAGTCACCGAGCTCCCACAAATTAGTTATATGTTTTAATCCCACGTTTACTCCGGTTTCCTCACACATTCCAAAGACAAGCATGTTAGGTTAACTGGTGTTTCTAAAGTGCCCTTAATGTGTGAGCGTCTGTGTGAATGTGTGAGTGTATTTGTCCTGCAATGGATTGGTGCCCTGTCTAGGGTTGTTCCTGCCTGGCTTTCCCATGACCCTGACCAGGATTAAGCGGATAAGACGATGAATGAATGAATGAATGAATGATTTTTTTTTTAATCCAAATGATTCAATTTACTGATCTGCTTCTTGCTTGCCATGGGAATTCCAATTCTGTGGATTAGACATTAAATAAACCTGTTAAGTAGAGTTTACTTGCGTATATGGTTAGTATGATAGCACTGATTGACATTTGGATTGCAGAAATGCAAACAAAACTGTATTCTGATGCATTGAAAATGTGTTGGTGTAGAGGAGGTATAGTAGAATAATCTGCAGGGGTTAATTTAATATACTACAGACCAAAAGGTCCAGTGGTCAAGTTCCAGCACTGCCAAGCTACCACATTTGGGCCCTTTAACAAGGCTCTCCACCCACAATTTCTTAGATTGTACATTGTAAGATGGTATCAGTTGTAAGTTGCTTTGGATACGGGCATCTGCCAAATGACTGAATGTGTTGTCAATGTATGTATTAGGATATTTTAAATTGTACACAAAAAAATTACTGTAATATCTCTGACTAATTAACTAGTCATGTCTATATTTGACTAATTAATAAGCCATTGTCTTCATAATATTGGTTAAATTACACAAGTTATGCCTGATTAGCATAAGTAATTAAAACCTCATGTAAACACTAAACTGATGGCATAATGAATTTATGAATTGTCTCACTAAAGGAAATGCCTAATCGAAATCGTTTGAGGAATCTTGGTTCTCAACAGCTGCAAACTCTCTCACAGGCCAATTTTTGTCTTATCGTCCTCCTGTTAGTCACTGTTATTACTTAAACAAGCCAATCCTCTGCTTGGGAACAATCAGAGCATCCTCCATGGCTGTTCCTATGTCTTCAGAGACAGCCAGAGAAGGAGAATTTGAGAAGTTCTGGCTCTCGCTTCTTGTTGGCATGGTGATCACAAGCTTTGTGAGACTCTAAGGCATTCTGGGGGTCTCGAGCACGGGTCCTTTTGTAAAGACGAATAAGAAGGAGGGAGGCTTCTGTTGGGGGCAGAAGGGGGTTTCTTACACTGGGATGGGGGAGCTATTGTCCCAATGCAGATTTCTGTCACCGAAGACAAAGCTGTTTGTGTGTTGAAAAGTTGAAGAAAAGGTGCTGCTGAATGAGGCGAGTGTTTCCATCTTACACACTGTCTCTCAGATCAGACTTCTATCAGCAGCTCATCCTCCCGCCATCACATCACCTTTATCCACACATGTACACATACGATCATTACTTTCTACATAGAGACTGGAAGGGGGCCTTCCACAGCTTTTCTGCAACACCAGTCTACAATTTGTCCACACTGGGTTTTTCCTTCAAAACGACAATGCAATGCCCTGACTGCTTCTTGAGTGGCCATTGTTCTGCCTGAGTTACTCTTAAATACATTGTAGCTGCCTTCATGCTCAATGGCTGTGGTTCATTTTCAAATGGAATACACGTGGTTGCCATTGGATACCATGTAATATTTGACAAAGAGACCAGAAAGGATCTTTGGAGGATTTCTTTCAGGACTGCTCTGGTACAAAGGCCAGAGGGTGACGTGTTTTCTGTAATTAAAGCCTAAACTTGACATTCCACAGTTAGACCTTTGAACAGAGGGAAAAAACAGTGCATTATGTGGGTTTGATATGTAAACCTGTATACACACTAAAAAACAAGAATTTTAAAAATGTCTACGTCATTGCCTATGTACGCATAGCTTTGATTGTATACTTCTGCTGTTTTGGGTGATTTTGCGACTGCGAAGTAAGAACCAAACAGTACACCCATAAATATTCATAACCATGTTTTACACTGAATCATTTTTAAGTGTTGATGCAGCGGTAATGTCTTAAGGAGTAGTTAGATGCTGAGTCCTTTGCATTGAGTCAAGCCTGCTCTGGTCTACTACAAACATACTATGTGGACACCTATTCTAATTAGTGTTCTTTGTTATTTTAGCCACGCTCACTGCTAGCAGGTTCTCTGCATAATAGCATCAAATCCCCATAGAAAAACAGTCGCAAGAGAATGGGTTATACTAAAAACTTCAGTGGCTCTCAGTAAGGCATTTTAATCTGTTTTCACCTTCCCAACATGTCAGTTGAACAACATTCTGTCCTGCCCACCAAAAATTAAATGGTTGGCAGTTTTGCTGGAGTGCTTGGCAGTTAAACCTTGAATTCAGAACCTTAACTCCATCAGACCACACGGAGATGTAATGGCAAGTGTGAGTCAGGACTTCAGTTCCTGAGCTCAAAGTGATGGTCCACATTCTACTGGAAAACATTCTCAGAAGAATGAAGGCTGCTGTAGCAATGAAGAGGAGAGACACTCCATGCTAATATCCATGATTTGTGATGTACGTTTTTGGTGTTCAGAAACCTTTTTTTGTATAGTGTAGGCAGCGGTGTGCGGTCAGAACCATCTAACCCTTCTGTGGAGGGGTAACAAACATTCTCTACGGGGGCTGTCCCATACAGGTGCAACCCCTTCTTGAAGGTACTACGTATTCGTCATTCATAAATAAAGTCACCGTCTTGGCACATGGTAATTTGGTTTAGATAATGTCAAATGGTGACTTGCAAGGAAACTTGCAATAATTCAGCAATAATGCAGCCAAGTCTGCCTACAAAGACCATTTTCTGGCAGAGGTCCGGAGAATAAACTTTATCTTCAAGTAAGTCTAAGAACTGGTTAGTTTGGTGTTTCCATAATGTCAATGGTGCCCTGGCATGCTGTGTACATATGAAATGAGTGATCTTTCTTTGTTGAACGGCTGTACTTGTAGGATTCACGGATTATTTTTGAATGCATTACACAGAAAATTAAACTATTAAAGATAGGAAAACATTGTTGTGCTCTTCCGTACATGCTACTTTTTGTTATTTGTAGTTGCATTTGTGGGCGGTTGATCTGTATTTTGAAATTCATAAAACAATATACGGTGCCTGTCCAAAAAAGTGTTGGACCACCTTTAGCTTTGATTATGGCATGCTAACATTTTTTTCCAGAGTTGCATTTGTTTTGCAATCAAGATCTTGTATTGATGATGGGAGAGTCGAAGCACTCTGTATAGGCTTCTAAAGCACATCCCAAGACTTTCAGTGGGGTTAAGGTCAGGACTCTTTGATGGCTAATGCATTTCTGAAAATGATTCCTCATGGTCCCAGAACCACTCTTTCAGAATTTGAGTCCGAACAATCTTGGCATTGCTGTCTTTGAATATGCCTGTGCCATCAGGAAAGAAAAAATCCATTGACAGGATAATGTGGTCTTTCAGTACATTCATCTGCTTGTCAGCTGATTTCCATTTTGTTGCCAGATAACATTGCTGAGAGTCGACCTGACCAATTAATGCAACCGCAGATCATAATGCTGCCTCTAGAGGCTTGTATGTTGGGCACTATGCATGATGGGTGCATCACCACACGTGCATCCCTTCTTATCCTGAGGTGTTCACCACTCTGGAGTATGGTAAATCTGGAGTAGTCAGATCACATGAACTTTTTCCACTTCTCCAGAGTCCAATTGTTATGCTTCCTAGCAAATTATTCTCACTAACAAGTGGTTTTCTTGTGGACAGACAGCTGTTTAGTCCCAATCCTGTGAATTCTTGTTGTGTTATGTGTGATGAAATTGTTTTACTTTCACTCTTAAACAAAGCTGAGTTCTACTGTCATTTTTAAGTTATCACAGGCATTTAAGATTTATTCAGATCACATTTGTTCTGCAAAGTTGATGGTTCACGACACTCCTTATGGGTTTTAATAATGCATTATACAGTTCTTAACCCAATCCATGCCATTTAAGCAATCTCCTTAGTTGTTAGTTTATTTGACACTTAGCGCATTGTCTATAAACTCAGAAATTCCCGTAAAGAGTGCTTTGCCATCTCGGTGTAGGGAGAAGTCCAAGGCATGCCCCTTGCTCTTCTTTCTTTACTTGTCTGCTGAAAGCATCCAAAGTAGTTCTGCCAAGGCTGACATTAACAAGATCCATAACAGATTGAAGAGGGCAGTCTGGAGAGGTGTGGCTTCCATTACCAAGCACTTAGAGCTTGCACTCTGTGGAAAAAGCCTTTGTTCAATAAGTTTCTTTGAATGCACCTTTACTGCATTCAATAGAAGCCACGCTAAGGAAAAGTGTGGTATTAATTAGGCTTGAAAAAAGTGTGGAGCATGAGTGTGAAGAAGAATGAGAGAGTAACATAACTTGTATGTGACAATGCCAAAGCTTATAGGCATAGGTAGGTAGAGTAGCAAAAAGTGTTACTCCAGTAAACATACTGTTACTTTTAAGTAAAATATTTTACTTAAGTAAAGGTACTCTTCCAAATATAATTACTTGATTACTGTACTTGCAGGACACCGAAACATAAAGCATAATTCCACAACGCATTATAAACCCATACCCTACTTTACTTAACAGGTGTGCAGAAATACAGACGGAAGACAAGCGATAATGAAATCAGCTATTTTAAAGCAAATCATCATCTCACATCAGTTATATCTCATATAAAACAACAACAACAATATATATATATATATATATATATATATATATATATATATATATATATATATATATATATTATAGATATATATGTACATACAGTGGGGCAAAAAAGTATTAGTCAGTCACTGATGATTGTGCAAGTTCTCCACGTGAAATGAGAGGGGGTCCTGTAAGTTTCATCATAGGTACACTTCAGACTATGAGAGACAAAATGAGAAAAAAAAATCCAGGACATCACATTGTAGGATTTTTAAACAATGTAATTGTAAATTAAGTTGGAAAATAAGTATTTGGTCAATAAGAAAAGTTCAACTCAATGCTTTGTAACATAACCTTTGTTGGCAATGACAGAGGTCAAACGTTTCCTGTAAGTCTTCACCAGGTTTGCACACAATGTAGTTGGTATTTTGGCCCATTCCTCCATTCAGATCTCCTCTAGATCTCCTCTTCACGTTTGTTTGGTTTAATCTGTAACTGTTAACATGCCTACACACACAGACCTGATTTTGCGCACTGTGCATACTTGCTACATAGATATTGAGACGGGAATTTAGATCATATTTGGACATTTAAAAATCCGCCACAGGAAAAAAACGGTAACTCAACCAACAAAATAAGATGTAACAGTATGAAACTGCAATTTCTCTTTACAAACTTTCTCCTACAAAAGAATTATCCTACAAAGTAAATTGTTTTCAAAAAGTAACTTAAGTAAATAACTGTAAATGTAGCATGTTACTCCCTACCTCTTCTGACAGGCATTTTACTGGTAGGACTAGAGATTTAATTTGCCTACTATTTACATTTGCAACTATGTGTTCAGTATAGAGAGACTTTTCAAACTCCTCAAATAATCAAAATCAAAACCAATGCAAAAAAGTTTTATGTAAGCTCATTTGTTGTCTGGTCTTTGGCACCTTCCCTGTCTCTGGTCTGTGCCAAATTTGGATTGTGTCTTTAAAACACTGTTTTGTTTCCAGTGACTTTTCTAGCTCACCCGTACTGCAGTATGCCCTCTCTGGCCCCACTCTCAGTTGGGCTCATTGTGCTGTAGAGGCCAGTTGGCTCTTCACTCTAAATATTTAGGTCAGTCATGATATTTCCCGGATATTGCCAGGCAATAGATGTTTGTCTTGCCGTTAGTTTGACGCTTTTGAATACATATGACTGCTCCTTGCATTACCCTGATCTTGAATTTTCACCTAACTTTTTTCATGTAGAATTTTGGGTGCTTTAGAAAGTTTGACCTGTGCAATATCCTAATTTTATGAAAAGTGCTCTTCATCGAAATAGTTGGTAACGTTGTGGCACCCCTGGTCTGCACTACACGTCACACAGACCCAGCTCCAACCCCAGAGACCACTGAAGCTTGGAAACATACACATCTGTGCACACAGACAGGTCTCCTGTAACCAGGATGCACTCCGAATCACAAACCACACCTCACCACAGATGAGATACAAGCCACAGTGGCGGAGTTGGTTGGTTTAAATCCAAGGTGAGGTTTGGGTTGCATTTCCTTTCCTGTCACCACTGGTGTTCATAAAGTCCAGGTGGGTAGTTTGGCAATCTTAGAAGTTTACTCTGTACTTCGTACGTGACAACTTGCTGGAGGCTTCCAAGACTCATAGCTCTTCGGGCTGGTGGCTGAATCAATCATGTCATGCTGACCAGATGTGCTCCTACAATACAACAAAACACTACTTGGTCATAACCATATCCCATGGCGTATGCAGGGAGAATTTAATTTATGTATTAAAGTGCTATCACAGCGTGTAATTGGGGAATTCATATATGTACATTCATTGCCCCACTTTTTGTGAGCAAAAACAGTGTAAACTTAGTGACAACAGCCTCCAAAAGAAAGTAAGGATTTGTAACTTTAAACTTTCACCAGAGCTGGATCTTGTTTTAAAGTAAGTCTTTATCAGAGCTAAGAAAATTAATTAGTTAGCTTTTATAGTGGCAGGATAGTTGATGTGTCAAGCCATGTCAAGTCAAGTCAAATTTATTTATATAGAGCTTTTTTACAACACAGCATTGTCTCAAACCATCTTTACAAATATATTGGCTCAAAGCCATAGTTGAACAAGCCTGAGGTGAATGTGGCAAGGAAAAACTCCCCAAACGTTATAGGGAAGCAACCTTGGGAGGGCCAAGACTCAAAGAGGGACCCGTCCTCCTTGGGCAGCCTGGATGTTAAATGTAAGAATTAAAGAATATATGTAAAGGAAATATACTACTTCATATTAGAATAGAATAATATATAGGCTAAGTTGAAATAACAAAATTATATACAGTATATTATATAGAGTATTATAAAAATAGAGAAAAAAAACTATAGCATATAAAATAGTAGTATAAATATTGGATATAACAGAGTAAGGAATGAGCGAGTTGGGACAGTTAGAGTCACTGTAGGTTCTTGTATCCTTGATGGGAAAGATTTGTTGGTAATGCGTGCTCATTGAAATCAGAGGAGGGAAGTTCTTACCCTCTGTCACAATTATTCCATGTTTATGTAATATTGCTGATTTTAAAACCTCCTAGTCTGTTTCACCTGAACTTGGGATAAAACCCATTGGAAACTCAATAATGACCCTTAATTTTCTGTGATGTGTTTATATAAACACCACCCAGAGATGTGTTCAAGATGTGCTGCAAACATGGTGAAGACTAAGGAGCAGTCATGAATGCTTAAAGAGGAGATCATTTCATGTCACCAAAAGTTGAACATTACTAGAGACACTATTGGGAGCATTGTACAGAAGTTGAAAACGTATGGCACAGCAGCCAACTGTGCTGTGGGTAAAAAGCCCGAAATATCATCAAGAGGCCTTCTCATCGGGAAAACAAAGAAAACCCGTGTTAATACAAAAGACATACAGAATGACCCAATCAAGGCTAGGCCAAATGTGTCAACCATAAGAATATCACTTGGCAACCAATGACTTCTTGGCCAGTCTCCACAGTGTGCATTGCCCTTGACCAAGAAGCACAAGAAGCGTTGACTAGAATATGCCAGAATGATTTAGGATAGACCTATAAAGTTCTGGGATACAGTTCTTTGGAGTGACGGAAAAACCGGAGCTGTTTGGCCATATGGATCATTGGGTTGTCTGATACAAGAAAAGCCAGGATTATGACCAGAAGAATACTGTCCCCACAGTTAAGCATGGAGTTTGGTCCGTGATGTCTTTGTGTTGCAGGAACTGGCAATCTTGACCGTGTGACTGACATGGATTCACAAAAATACCAAGCCATTTTCAGGAAGAATGTTATGCCTGCTTTGAACTTGAACCTTTGTGATAATTGGGCTCTCCAGCAAGACAATGATCCCAAGAACACTTCCAATTCACCCAAAGCATGGTTAAGGTTCTGGAATGTTCTGAAGTGGCCTTCTCTGTCTCCAGATTTAAATCTAAAGAAAGCAGTTGCAGCATGGAAACCTCATTGAGCTCGAAACTTTTGCACAAGAAGAATGGGCAAAGTCTCCACAACAGAGGTGTCAGAAGCTTGTCGAAATTGCTTATTAGAGGTTATCAAGGCAAAAGAGTGCTCCACCAAGTACTTACGTTGGGGGTTAAATAAAATGCACATGGACATTTATCAAGAGAACTAGACATTCGTCATTAAAACTCAAATTTATTTCAACCTGGGTGGCACAGTGGCTTGGTGGGTAACACTGTCGCCTCACAGTGAGAAGGTACTGGGTTGAATCCCCAGGTGTAGCGGTCTGGGTCCCCCCCCAATGTCCATGTGGGCTTACCCTGAGTACTCTGGTTTCCTCCCAGAGTCCAAAGACATGCGTATTAATCTAATTGGTGTCTCGAAAGTGCCCCTAGAGTGTATGTGCCTTACGATGGATTGGCGCCCTGTCTAGGGTTGTTCCTGCCTTGTGCACTGTGTCGCGGGTTGAGCACCGGCTATCCCACGACCCTGATCAGTATTAAGCGGTTAAGAAAATGAATGAAGGTATACATAAGGTCAACCTCTGTTATCAAAATAGCTTCTATGTAATAAAGCTATTCGTTTCTTTGTTTACTGAGACTTATTGTTGTATATTTTTTGTTCAACTCCATACACATCAGCATAATGCTTTTTAAAGTGAGGATGGCTGAATATTTCTGTTTGCAAGTGTAACAAGTTGGCTAGTCGACTATTTTAATATGTCCATATCATCCTCTCATTTGTGACATATTGAAGTTATACCACATACTGAAGTCAGTGTATTACATCTGTTTTTAATCTTTAGACATTACATCAGTCTTCTGATGAAAACAGAATTATAGCCATGCCCCTTATACTTCCTAAAAAGACTCAAACAAATAGGAAGTAAAGACATTGGTTTGAGAATGTAATTTACTCAATATTAAGATCTGCACTGAGCATAATGCACTCAAAAAATGGGCATGTTCAAAACATTCAGCAGGACATATGTATATTGGTTGATAATTAAATAATATTCAGAAATTTCAGCACTGATATCCAAAGATACTATATATTTAATCTGTGTTTTCACTAGACTAGGATTAATCTCGTATTTAGCATAGACTTTAGCCCAGACAGCAATACCTGCATGCACTTTTTGTCCCCAAAGTAGTCAACAGTTGAATTGTTTCTTTTCATTCTACTCTGAATAGCACCTAAGAGCTTGTTCAAATGGGAACGCATAGTTTTGCTAATAGCTACGTTGGAGGGACAACCTACATCAAACTTGTGATTTCTTTAGGGTGAACGTTATGCTCACTGAATTTAGTTCTGTGAGGAAAGTAGATATTGTGCTGTAATATTTAGCTCATCACTAATTAGAAAGCATTCATTAAAAATAATGTTTGGGTTCTCTGATGCAGTAAAAGTAATTTGGTAGTAATTTATTTCCAACATGACATGTAGTTTTTGGTCATTTTGTTCACTTATCTGTGAATATAGATAAATGTGTGCCTACTTCTTTAAACATATTTTGAGGCATTTTTTAGAAGTATTTCAGACTAGACTTTTGACCCTTGTGTTGTCTGCAGGTAGCATTTGTCTCATTGGGCCTGCTTAATAATGTGTAACTAGAGTGAGTATATTGAATCTCAGGTGGGGTTGCAATATGGAAGTTGGGATCCTGTGAGGGACTGGTGTTGTGTCTACGGAATACCTCTGCCTACGCCTTCTAAATTATGAGTTAAGCTCCAGACTCTCCTCCATGACCCTGATGAGCAAAAGTTGGGGGTGAAATGTGATTTACATTTGTGTCATTTAGCAGATACCCTTATTCAGAGAGACTTACAATTGATACAGTCTCACAATTCAAGCAATTGTGGGTTAAGGGTGTTGCTCAAGGACCCAACCATGGCAGTGGTAGGGATTTGAACCCTGGAACTTCTGATCCAGAGTGCAGTACTTTAACTGCTGGGCTCCCCATATATGCTGATTCTTTGCTTTGCTGTGTATGAGATTGTAGGAGTTCTATGAGTAGTAATTCACCTAAAGTTTGGTTGATGAATGAGACAGCATGTAGGATGAAAAATTGTCTTGGAAAATGAGAGAGGTTGTAGAAATAACGAGGCAGATGCACTCATTGGTTACAGTGGTGCTTGAAAGTTTGTGATCCCCTTTAGAATGTTCTATATTTCTGCATAAATATGACATAAAACATCATCAGATTTTCACACAAGTCCTAAGAGTATATAAAGAGAACCCAGTTAAACAACTGAGACAAAAATATAATACTTGGTCATTTATTTATTGAGGAAAATGATCCAATATTACATATTAGTGAGTGGCAAAAGTATGTGAACCTCTAGGATTAGCAGTTAATTTGAAGGTGAAATTAGAGTGAGGGGTTTTCAATCAATGGGATGACAATCAGGTGTGAGTGGGCACCCTGTTTTATTTAAAGAACAGGGATCTATTAAAGTCTGCTCTTCACAACTCATGTTTGTGGAAGTGTATTTTGGCATGAACAAAGGAGATGTCTGAGGACCTCAGAAAAACAGTTGCTGATGCTCATCAGGCTGGAAAAGGTTACAAAACCATCTGTAAAAGGTTTGGAGTCCACCAATCCACAGTCAGACAGACTGTGTACAAATTGAGGAAATTCAAGACCATTGTTACCCTCCCCAGGAGTGGTCGACCAACAAAGATCACGCCAAGAGCAAGGAGTGTAATAGCTGGCGAGGTCACAAAGGACCCTAGGGTAACGTCTAAGCAACTGAAGGCCTCTCTCACAATGGCTAATGTTAAGGTTCGTGAGTCCACCATCAGAAGATCACTGAACAACAATGGTGTGCATGGCAGTGTTGCACGGAGAAAGCCACTGCTCTCCAAAAAGAACATTGTTGCTCGTCTGCAGTTTGCTAAAGATCACGTGGACAAGCCAGAAGGCTAGTGGAAGAATGTTTTGTGGACGGATGAGACCAACATAGAACTTTTTGGTTTAAAAGAAAAGCATAATGTTTAGGGAAAGGAAAACACTGCATTCCAGCATACGAACCTTATCCCATCTGTGAAACATGGTGGTGGTAGTATCATGGTTTGGGCCTTTTTGCTGCATCTGGGCCAGGACGGCTTGCCATCATTGATGGAACAATGAATTCTGAATTATATATCGGAGAGTTCTAAAGGAAAATGTCAGGACACCTGTCCATGAACTGAATCTCAAGAGAAGGTGGGTCATGCAGCAAGACAATGACCCTAAGCACTTAGACTTAGAGTTGAAGCTGTTCTGTACAGAGGAATGGACTAAAATTCCTCCAAGCCAGTGTGCAGGACTGATCAACAGTTACAGAAAATGTGTAGTTGCAGCTGGACAGGACCCAGGCCACTTCACCCTGGGGTTGAACCCAGGACCTTCTTGTTGAGAGTCAGCGGTACTACCCACCAAGCCACCTCGTGTAGTTCCTTGTCATTAGATGTAAACGTAAAAGGTTTACAACAACGTTGAAGGATGACGTCCTTTAAGGAACATGATTTACGACTGATGTTAAAGTGCTGTCCTATAAGCAAGTTCTCTATATTGTGCTGCAATGTAAAGTGCTCCATACTTTGGCCACTTTACCGCCTGCATTACACTACCCAGATATTGATTATTTTCCTAACAGCAAAACTCAATGTTTTATTCCTTACATGTTGTTGCTGACCTGACCAATATAAAGTAATAAGCAGATCTATTGACTGAAGGATTTATTTCTTAACATTAGACAGAACACTCAGCCTTCCTCTAAACTACAGCAGCACCGGGACCACACTTATGTTTAACATATGAGAGAGGTCTTTTGCTTTATTGCCTACTGGAAAGAATAGGAGAGAACTATGCACCGATCGATTGGACGGAGAGTGGAATTGACTGGTTTTCAGCATGATCAGCTGTGACCGGTGATCCGCCGATCAATCTCATATAAACGATTCTGTTCTGGTCACATTTGGCTACACTTGTGTACTGCGTGACAGCGACAGTGTCACACATGAACAGCACAGTGCTTTCACTAACATCAATTCACAATTAAATTCTGCTTTAAACACAGCTCGTGCTTTAAACTGTGTGTTTGTTTATGAGACAGATCTCTCATAAGTGCTGACAAATGATGAAGACAAGGAAGTGTTAGATTTCGGTCGAGGCAACAGTGATATAGTGTTATTTTGGTTACAGCCATGTCTTCAGCGTTCTAGTTCTTCACAGTAAGTGAGTGCTGTTTGCAATATGCATGATGAAAGTAAGCAGTGGAGCAACAAGTCCAAAAACACTGTGAAGAAGAAAGAATTGAATAAGACGTTTAAAACATCATCATCATCATGCAGAATATGTGGAATTTGACAAAGCTAAAGCAAGCTCTGCTGAGAGTGCAGTGCCAGACACATGCTAGAAGCTTCTGCTGTCTTTCTTTAGCAGTGAAGACATTTCCATTAAAAGAAAAGTTGAACAGAAATGTATCGGTATGCTGTCATTTACAGTGGGGCAAAAAAAAAATTTAGTCAGCCACTGATTGTGCAAGTTCTCCTACTTAGAAAGATGAGAGAGGTCTGTCATTTTCATCATAGGTACACTTTAACTATGAGAGACAAAATGAGAAAAAAATCCAGGAAATCACATTGAAGGATTTTTAAAGAATTTAATTGTAAATCATGGTGGAAAATAAGTATTTGGTCACCCACAAACAAGCAGGATTTCTGACTCACACAGACCTGTAACTTCTTCTTTAAGAAGTTCTTCTGTCCTCCACTCGTTACCTGTATTAATGGCACCTGTTTGACGTTGTTATCTGTATAAAAGACACCTGTCCACAGCCTCAAATAGTCAGACTCCAAACTCAACCATGGTCAAGACCAAAGAGCTGTCGCAGGACACCAGGAAGAAAATTGTAGACCTGCACCAGGCTGGGAAGAGTGAATGTACAACAGGCAAGCAGGTTGGTGTGAATAAATCAACTGTGGGAGCAATTGTAAGAAAATGGAAGACATACAAGGCCATTGATTATCTCACTCGATCTGGGGCTCCACACAAGATCTCATCCCGTGCGGTCAAAATGATCATGAGAACGGTGAGCAAACATCCCAGAACTGCACGGAGGGACCTGATGAATGGCCTGCAGAGAGCTGGGAACAAAATAACAAAGGCTACCATCAGTAACACACTACGCAGAGAGGGACTCAGATCCTGCAGTGCCAAATTTGTGGAGGGAGTTGAAAGTCCGTGTTGCCCAGCGACAGCCCCAAAACATCACTGCTCTAGAGGAGATCTGCATGGATGAATGGGAGAAAATACCAGCTACATTGTGTGAAAACCTGGTGAAGACTTACAGGAAACGTTTGACCTCTGTCATTGCCAACAAAGGTTATGTTACAAAGTATTGATCTGAACTTTTGTTATTGACCAAATACTTATTTTCCACCATAACTTATAATGAGCAGAAGACAACTCCTTTGTCTGCAGTCTGCTGTCCAAATGTAATTATGTGCTGTTGTGTGTTTGACATATTGGATGAGTTAGGCTTTTGTGTGTGTAGGTGAAAAATCCAATTTTTGAGGGGAAAAATCAATATTTTAACAATTACTAATTGTAGTCATAACTGTAAATATAATGGATAATCATTTAATGAAATGTTTTTTTTATTTACCAGACAGTTCATTTTAAAGTCTGGTCTGATAAAGGGGCACTTAAAAGATGATGGTTATGGGTAGCAAGCCAAGCTGCTCGGAGCTGTTAGCTGATCCAACAAATGCTTAGTGTCTGACTATAAAATCTACCTGTTTGCCCATTCATTTTCAATTATTGACAAGATAATGGCAGTGAGCATGGGAAACTAACTTAAGCTGATGCAGTATTGGAAGGCAGAATTACACAAATGACTAAACAGATACTAGGACAAAACAAAAACACATTTCTTGCAATCTTGTATGCTTTGTAGTAGAGATCCTCTGTTTTTAATATCATATGTCCATATGAACTCACTTTTGATGAGTTCATTCATTCACTTTCTTATCTCTTAAACTCCCGTTTATCTCTTAGTCCTTTACAGGGTGGCGGGAGAGCCAGTGCTTAGTCGGCAGCATAGGGCACAAGGCAGGAACAACCCTAGACAGGGCCCCAATCCATCGTAGGGCACATACACTCTCACGACACAAAAATGTTACAGGTAGCTTCTAGAGATCAGATGTCTGCTATTTACATTCCTGATTACCTGGACTGGAGCCGGGCTGAGCTTGCAACATTAGGTTGGGTGGTGCTTTTACGGGGCCATGAGATGGTCTGGTGTTCTATCCAGGGAGCCACGCCCAGTGATTTCAGTACAGGCTACGTACCACCCCATGACCTTGATTAGGATAAGCAGTCAGGATGAGAACATTCACAAAAATGTTGCTGGGGTGGAGCAAAATAAAAGTAGGTGATTATGAATGGTCCTGTAGTATGTTGCTTTGTATGTAGATGTTTGCTGGCTAGCTAGTCTTTTAAAACTTGAGTGACTGATTTTGTTTTAAAAATACATTTCTATTAGTCCTACTTGTCTGCTTTTGGATCGCAATCCCAAGAGTCATAAATTTGTAGAGTTGACTTTTAGTCAAACAATTAAATTTTTCTCTATCATGCCCTCTCCCTTTTAAGTGTCCTGGCATATACGCCAGCTGAGTTTTACTAACAGTCAGCCTGACCTACGCTTTAGCCTAATTTGGCTAAGTACTGTTTTATTATCATATTTGTATTTGTTTTTTCCTGGATACCAAGAATCCATTGTATGGATTTATTTTCTTAATGGCTGAGGTCTTAACAATTATAATAAATTATAATAGGAAATAAAAACCTGTCTTTTAACTATGGATGCTTGTCACCTCAAAAGTCAGTCGAAGCTGCAGATCAACAAACCGAGGTGGGGGTTTAAGAGCAGAAGTCTATCATTCGTGTGTGTGTGTGTGTGTGTGTAAGTAACTACTTTAGTGGTTGTGTACTTGCTTGCTCATTAGCTCATGTTTGGACTACAGACTGTTCTATCTCGGTTGATGTTTTTAGAGACTTTTTTGTGCAAGTTACTCGTGTTTTGTGAGTATGACTTTCTGCTTATTTATAACAAGTTATAAATGCCGTTTGTAAAAGTCTATGAGTCTTATTGTTAATAGTACTGTACGGTACTCCTTTGTTTGTCCTGACATTAAGTGTCCTCCACTCTCAATTTTGCAGTGGAGTTATGAAATAAATGTTGCCTTAGAGTTAGGGAGTCTTAACAGCTATAGTTGCTTGCCTCAAAACTCATTTCCAAATCCTTTGTCCAGTATGTCTGTACATGAGTGTCTGATCCGACAGCTTGTGAAAGGAGAGTGAAATCTGTCCTTGTTGTTCTGTAATTATAACCCACTCTGTTTAAATGATAGTGGGTCCTTTATACAGGAACCAACAAGAAAAAGAGAGCGAGTGCACTTGATGTGAACAATGGCTTAACCACACACACACAATAGAGTACAAGTGTTGTGGTGCTGGGAGCAGATGTAGCACATGGCACTTACAACTCTCACTGCTGTTAGACATGCTGAAGTGTTGCTTAACAATTTATTGCTGTCGTACCGTAGCAGAGGGCGAGGTATGTTTTTTTTCCTGCTGCATTTTCATTTCACGACAACAATTACGCCTTTGATATTACTGACAGGTTTTGCATATGCAGTACACTGCAAATTTTTGTCTTCTTACCAAGATTTAAAATCTTAAATTAGGAAATTTAAGATTGATTATCTTGTTTCAAGAGTTATTCACTAGTTTCTTACATTTGGTCCCATGGTATAGTCTTAAATTCATCATGAATGTGTCTATCTTATCTTACTTAGTCAAGAAATCTTACATTTAGTATATTGTTGGTAAAACA